>WBNO01030125.1:984332-1062253 GCA_013400575.1 Peucedramus taeniatus
GGAGCAGCGGCGAGGGCGGGCGAGGCTGCTCGGCCCGGGGGCGGCGGGAGGAAGGATGTCCTTTGCCGGGGGGGCCCGGCCCCCGCCGCCTGCGGAAGTTTTGCTGCTGCATTCAGCGCGATTCTGCGAGCCGAACCAGATAGGACACAGGTACCGCTCGCTCCTGCTCCCCGGCGCCCGCAGGCTCTGGGAACCTTTTGTGGGAGAAGTGACTTAATGTTCTTAGTAAGTAGCTTGAAACACCCGACGGAAATGGCTTGAAGAGAGACTGCCTGAGTTTTGGGAGCTGGGGAACAGGTACCCTTGCCTAGGCAGACACGATGCTCTCGCTTGGCGTCTGTAGGATGTGTCTCTTTTTCTGGCTAATTCAGTGCCGTTTGGGAGCAGCCTGACAATGGCTGTTAATTGTGTTGTGGAAAGAGAAACGGCGGTCGGCGTGTTGTCGTACGGCCAGTGCTGTTGCCAGCAAGCTTTTTATATAGATGTGTGTATATATAAAAACAACGTCGTCACAGCATTATGTGTTAATAAACCAGTTGCAAATTCCAGAAAGTGGTTGCTTAAAATAGAGGTGCATTTTGGTTTGGCAATTGCGTTCAGAAAATGTGTGCTCTAAAGCTAAAATGGGAACTTTAATTTCAGCCCTTTGCTGAGGCTCAGTCCTTGCTTCTGTGGTTGTTATCTCGAATTCACTCTTGACTGGTTACCTGTTCAGTGGAACAGCAGATGGTAGCAGGTCTACAGAGGTGCAGAAGGCTGTGGTTAGCTGATGGTGGGCTTCTTCTGGGGACTTTGCATTATTATTGTCTAAAGGGAGAACCAAACCGTTTTTAAACACGATACAAGAAAGTACACTGGGTTCTTGTGTGTTTTTACAGATCCTTCAGAAGATTTATAAACTAATAGTAACATTTGCTTACTGCCAGCACCGAGTTCCCTAAACAGTGTGGGGAGCAAGTAGGAGGCTTTAGAAAGCAGCAGTTTCATGAGTTGAACGATGACTCACTCTGCCTACTGACTGCAACGTGGCTCATCTAAAAAAAAGTTCTTCTGTGCCCCGTATTTTTTAGTCAAAGGGATAGTACTTAGCAGATTGTATAATATATCATTAGTCATTCTCGGTCTTTCTCCTGTGAGTAATAATTTGATCATTATATGGTCAGCATAATCAAATTAACTGGTATCTTGCAGTCTTATTTGTATTTCCGACAAAGTAAACATCTCATACCTGACTATTTCGGTGTACATCCTGTTTCCTGAAGGCTGTGATAAATCCACGTGCAGGAGTTAAGCGTGATGTGAAGGGGCTGCTTGCGCAATGCCTGAAGCCGGTCGGGTGTGATGATCACTAGGGATGATTTCAAAGCCCTTCTGTGGGTCACTTCTGTTACCCTCTCCCAAGAACTGACCCATTTTAAAACCATAGTTATAAACCACTTAAGAAACTGGTATCTTTGCGTTTCACTTTTTAAACTTTGTGTGAAGGAGTAGTAAAAGTATAATTTATAAAGAACCTGGTAGTCGTGGCAAGGTGACAGCCTAGATGAAAATGTCAGTGCCTGCGTCAGTAGCCTGTTCAGCACAAATTGGGATGATAACCCCCCTTTTTTAATACAGTAGTCCATTATATGTTTCAAGTGGTTAGAACATGGGATTAAGTAATTTGTTCATAGATAGGAAGCTTGGAGCACAATGAGGTTAAAAGAAAGCTGCACCAGGTTGGTTGCTTATGTTGTCAGCTTTTGTTTTCTTAGCTAAATTAGTCTGGTTGTGGAGATCATTGCATGCTCTCTGAAAACATTGTAATTAGTGGACACCTAAGGATAAGTGTAAGCTGATGATCAAAAATGCATCATTTCAGAGATAGAGAATGAAAATTTTAGGATCCTACTTCAGGAGTGGGCCATAGTTCCCTTTCTCCCTGAAGAAGTCCTTTTGTTACTGCATTCACTCATGGCAGTAGGGGGTAAAATCTGAGTTATGGCAAAGAGATGGTAGATCTTAATCTTTGCTGGTGATGGGCATTGTTTTGAATCTGTTCCTGGGCTGTTTAATGGAACTAGCTAAAAGAGAGTTTCCAGATGTGTCACGCAGCTGGTGCAAACAGTTTCGTTATTGCTGCATGTTGAAGACATCAGCAGTGTGAAACAATAAGCCTAATTATGAGGCAGAATACAACTGGTTGTAGATGGTCTCAGGGATGTAAAGTACAGCATAATGCAGGGTAGTTGAACAGAGGCCTTGGACATCAAGTTAATGTGAAGTTTGAAGTATTGGTACAGATTTTAATTTCTGTGACAACTGGGGGGGGTGTTGGAATGAAAGGTGAATGAGATGATGTGAACTGTTGTACAGGCAGCAGCTCAGAATGAGTGAACTTGAAAGTAGTACATGTGAGTGAGAAAATACTTTCAAGTTTAAAAATGTTAAAAATCAAGAGGCTAGACATCTGGGTTTTATAATTGTGAACAGAGTTTGATAGTCACTGGTGCTGTTCTATTTAGGATAAATTTTACTTTTGTTCTTTAAATAAATTCATAGGTATTTTAAAAGGGGTCCTCACTCTAATGTCTTAATATTGCTAAAAATTCAAGATAGTTTGGGGAAAAGTAGTAGTGTTACTTCATTGTGTTTGTACTGAGACTATAATAACTCTTGTAAAACACTGTTTAAAACTAGGAGTCTTGCCAGTGCGCAAAGAAAGGAATCTTAAGGCAGTCTTAAGTTCCGTGTGCTAAGTAGAGAAAGCTCTGAAGATCACCCTTGTGGCAGGGCATACCCCATCAGTAGAGGGCAGCTCAATGCTTTTCAGTTCAGAAATACTGCATTTGGTGATCTTTATTTAAAAAGAAAAACTGAGCAGAAGATAGCATGTGTTTTCTTCTTCCCTGTGTTTGTCATGTTCTGTCCACATACCTGGGGGCAGGTGGTGTGTGGCAGGAGGGAGCAAGCTCAGGCATTGGGGGTGTGTCTTGATGACAGTCAGGTTTGAACCAAAGGAAGGGTAATATTTTAATGTGTTCAAACAGTCATGTTTCTCATTGCCAGTGTGCCTTTCTTTCTTTTTTTTTCGTTTTCTCTATACAGTTCTGATTACTTTAGTGAATTGAGGCCATTATTTAAAATATGTTAATAACTTGTCAGCTGCTCTTGCTGCTCTGTTAGGAGCGAGGAGGCTTGTTTTGCTTGCTCCCAGTTGTCCCACTGAAAGGCTAGCACTGTTTTAAAGGAAAACATTCATATAATTAATTCTGAAGTGCTGGGATAGAGTGGTGACCTTTAACGTTTAGGGAAGAGCTGAAATGTGTTAATCTAAGATTGAACAGGAGGCACTTAGTGGTTTGATGTGACCTATACATGTTGGGGAAGAACATTCAAGTGACTTGTAGTGGAATTGCCCAAAGCTTACCACACTGTGTAGCATACACCTCTGACTCTTCCCTTTGTGGCGTTTTTGAGCTTTTAAAAGAAGTGAGGATGTTGTACAAACATGCACCGTGTGGTCTTCATGACTGCATTGTGCTGTTGCTGACGGTAACTTATTGAGAAAATTGCCAGTTTGGTTTTTCATAATAGTAGGTGAATTCATTACACTATTAATAAATGATGTCTGAAAGAGCCCATATGTTAGGGGAAATGGTTGTAGAACATATCTGTTACTCTGTAAAATGTACTTGCTGCTAGTTTTTCTTTGCAGTCTAGGTTGGATAAGTGTAGAAATAATGGATAAAGCAATAATATTTGTCTGATATGTAGGAATTACCCCTATGATTCCTGTAACAGTGAGTCTGTAGAGGCAAAGTTATTATTTGAGATGTTGGTAAGCTTTATCCAAAATCACAAGGGTTAAAGCTTTATAAGTGGCATTGGATGTGTGCTGTATATTCAGTAAATACTGGGAGTGTATAAGCCTTACCCTTTTTGTGTGACCAGTACCTAGTTTCCTCTTATTATGGTGAAATAGTTAAACCTGATTTTGTCTTCAAATAAAAGTTTAGTGAAAAGAATAATTTCAAAATTTGCTGACATATGCTACGGATACTGTTGCTTCTGGCTTGTCTCTTAACAGCTCTATTGGAGAATTACCAACTTTGCTTTGTTAGTCTCTATATTAAGACTCAGGAGGATTTCTTGTTGTGTGCCATAAATTCAATAGATTACATCAAAAATGTTCATGATACGTGTTTTAGAAATGGTGGTTGGTCATTATTGTATACTTTTCACACTTGTGGAGGAAAGCATATAATTTCTAATTAGTTTAGCTTTTTTATGATTTATTATTTTTGTAACTGGACAGTAAATAAGCTGTGTATTTAGGACAACTCAATGAGTTGGGGGAGGAGAAAGACTTTTGTATATGCTGGGGTACTGATGTATTTTTCTCTGCTTTTCAGGTTGCCACGGAGTAAAATGGATGGTAGCTTTGATTGTGATTGTGGTGAGCTGGAGCCACCTGATCATTAACAGAAGGCATCTTTTGTAAATCAAGAGCTGCCAGTTTCCCATTTAACTAGACTGTAAACAAAGAAGAGAAAAAGGAGGAAGAAGGAAAAAAAATAGTGCTTACCAGCACCATAGAATGACGCTGCTCAGGACCAGTCCAACACTGAATGTATCTGCACTGTGAGGAGGAGGATGTTAATAGAAGCCTATTATGTGCATATTTATTCACATTTTTGTTAAATGTTAACCAGATTAGCACAGTAGAGCTGAGTGCATAGTATGTCATTTCATTCCGTTTGAGTTTCTTGTGAGTATTTTCTTTAATGTCTGCAGAAATGCTGCACCTTTCTTGAACTATGAATGCTGCAATCTTTCTATCTTATGCTCGGTTTGAGTTCTAGAGCTTACAGGCTCTAAATTCAAGGGGACACAACAGGCCTGGCTGGCTCATAATGAAATGAGAGTGTCAAGAAACCATCTTGCAGTCAAAGCCAAGTGTTTCTTCTCCCTTTCTCTAAGACCTTTCCTTCAGATACCAGTGGAAGTGTCTCCGTGTGTTTACAGAAGCTTAGTAGTTTGAGGAAAAACGTAAAGAATTTTAAAATGGCAGAAAAATTTGAAAGTCTCATGAACATTCATGGTTTTGATCTGGGCTCTCGCTATATGGACTTAAAACCACTGGGCTGTGGTGGAAACGGCTTAGTTTTTTCTGCTGTCGATAATGACTGTGACAAAAGAGTAGCTGTCAAGAAAATTGTCCTTACAGATCCCCAGAGTGTTAAACATGCTCTACGTGAGATCAAAATTATTAGAAGACTTGACCACGATAACATTGTCAAAGTATTTGAAATTCTTGGTCCCAGTGGAAGCCAGTTAACAGATGACGTGGGCTCCCTGACAGAATTGAACTGTGTTTACATTGTCCAGGAATACATGGAGACAGATCTGGCTAATTTGCTAGAGCAAGGCCCTTTACTGGAAGATCATGCCAGACTTTTCATGTACCAGCTGCTACGTGGGCTCAAGTATATTCACTCTGCAAATGTTCTGCATAGAGATCTCAAACCAGCTAATCTTTTCATTAATACTGAAGACTTGGTGCTGAAGATTGGTGACTTTGGTCTTGCACGAATCATGGATCCTCATTATTCCCACAAGGTATGCAGAGAGTGGGAATATCTAAGCAATACGTTGACAACTGTGCCTTCTTAAAATAGCATCTCTCTCCCTTTTGTGCAGGTAGATAGGCTGTGGAAGGCCTCCTTAGCATGGTTTGTCTCAGATAGGATTACTGCAAGCATAATTTTTATTTTTTTTATTAAATGGGTTCAGAAAAGTAAAGGTTTTAACAGTGAAGACAGAACCTGAGATTAAGAGCAACATTTAGTTATATTTAATTATAGAAGCCTTAGATAAGATTATAAGTAGTGCATTCTTGGTGCAAGCATGGCTACTTTGGGGGATTGGTTTAGAGATACTGTCCTTCTGGTCTAGATGTTTCACAAGAGAGTTCAGTATCATCTCTGCATTTATTTGGCATCTGGGAATGAAACAGTTTTGCTGCAGTACCTCATTTGACTAATAAATAGTGTCATATTTGTATATGGTTGCTGTTCACTCTCAAAGATATTTATAAAGGTAGAAAGAAGGTTTAGTAGAATGCACACAATATAATCTCTGGCACTTTGAGACTAAAAAAATCTTGTTAGTAGTGCATTAAAAATGAACTTAAAAAAAATAAGTCTTAAAATCTAATTAAATTTTTAAATTAATTTCATTAGGGCCATCTTTCTGAAGGATTGGTTACTAAATGGTACAGATCGCCCCGGCTCTTGCTTTCTCCTAACAACTACACTAAAGCCATTGACATGTGGGCTGCAGGTTGCATCTTTGCTGAAATGCTGACTGGGAAAACCCTCTTTGCAGGTGAGTAGAATACAGTCAGTGTGTACATTCATAACAGGAGTGTTGCTGCTTAATTATCTTCCTCAGGAGAGATTGGTTCTCGTGGCTAACATCAGTAATCATTGACTGTCAGGATATGCTATATTATTGTGCACTTACACAATCTATAAATTGATGTATCTCTAAAGCAGAAGACATTTCAGTTCTGTTGCTTGTATTGGTGTGTACTTAGATAAATATCACAGTTTATTGTAGAAGTCATACATGGTAAATCTCTGTCTATAATTATGTTAAGCTAAATTTATTGGTTGCCTGAGAAGTATTCTGATACATGTGTGAATTGGTGTATCCAGGGAGTATTTGAACATTATGAACACCCTGAGTATCATATGCAAAAAGTTGGGGTTTTTTTAATGTAGTCAACTTGATCGCTTCTTGCTTCTCTATATTTTAAATTATGAAGCCCCAGGGGCATAAATTTAAAGGTGTAAAATTTAGTACAATACAGCAAGGAAATGAGCAACCTTCAACTGTTTCAGGTAAGGTAGGAAGCAGTGCTCTGGTCTCATTGGGTGCATCTATATTAGAGCTGTGGTTAGGATCAGGAGCAAATTTTTGGAGCCAATCTCTTGATGGCTATCCTGTACCATGTTGCTGACCTAACTCAGAGCACAAACTAGAGAATTTTAGGTAAACTGTTATTTGCACTATAGGAGATCACCACTTGCTGACAAGCACTCAGTCCATGGGAGCAGATGAGGAAACTGCTGAAATACCTCTGAAGTGCTTATTTTTGTGCACCCTGGGGCCTCAGCAGCAGCTGTCTCATTCAGGCTCGCTCTTGGATTTGCTCCTGTTGGCCTGAATTATAGTATTATAGAAGTAATACAGATAAAACTTCTGAGAGCTAAGCTTGCATTTCAAAGTTCACATTCCTTTAGACACAAGGACTGTGGACTGAAAGCAGACCTCTGCAGTCATTCTGAGCTTTGCTTGAAAAGGCAATGGAATTGAGAGCTTCTACGTGCAGAGGCTTCTCTTAACATGCAGTGAGTTTTTCACTCTTTGAGTTACTAACTACTGGAGTAATGTCCCCAGAGTATTAAATGCTTGGCTGATAGAAGATTTATTAGGTTCCCATTGGGAGAAAGTCTGCAGGTTTCATCATTCAGCATAGATTGATCACAACTGCCAGCATTTTGGTCTTTTTTTTCTTTGAGTATCATTGGTATTTGTCAGAATTTTTTATTGGCCCAGTTGCTCTGCAGAGAATTAGAATTCTTTTAAAAAACTTGGTCACCAAATTCCTTGATTTGTAGGCTTGTTTATGTGCCTTAATTGCATTAAGTAGATACTTAGAAAAATATTTTAAATATAGATGCGCCCCTCTGAAAATTTAGCACTGCCATGGTTTTCTAGTCTAAAGAAAAGTGGATTTCTTGACATCATGCATTTAGGAAGGGAAGATGGTTGGAGATATGATAGTTATTCTGCCCTGAGACTCTGAATAAAGCTCTTCTGCAGAGTTGTTTGGAGGGATTCATTTGGTTAATTGCAACTTCCTGTCTGCTTCTGAACCATCCCTTAGGAATCCTGCTGTTCAGAAAGCTGATGAGAATGGGAAGGAAGAATGCAGATTAATATTGCAGAATATCTGGAACAAGTGAGGGAAGGGAAGTTGAGGCAGAAGAATTCAGTAGCCTTTCCAAACAACTTCTCTACTTCTTTGTTCTAAATGAATATTTTGCAATGATTATTTCACTGATAGTGGACAGAAAGCTGATTAATTTTTAGGATGGTACTAATTGCACAGTAGAATCTGTTTTCTAGCAAATTACAAGCAATATAACATCTGATAGATCATATTAAGTCATTTGTTGTAGTTGGAAGTAGAACAAAACAGCTCTTTCAGTCCAGTAAAGAAGTTAACACAAGGCAGTACTGATTAATTTGGGGAACTCTGTCAGATTTTCTGCAGTGACTTTGCCTCAACTTTCCAAATCACCTGGCAGGTGTGTGATAGGATGTCCAGTGCAGACTGCTGTGGAGGCACTGAAGTGAACTGAGAGTGTGGAGGTTTGGAGGTGGTAGAGTCTGTTGCTGGCCCCGTTTATTTTTATATTTATTGTCACATACATCAGTATTGCTCGTGATTGCCCAGAGCTGCTTGGTGAAAGAAGGAAACACTGGCATGCATAATAATAATCCTATATAATTTCAGCTGCTAGTTGAATCTCTAGGATCCTACATCTTCCTTGGAGCTGAACAACGAGCTGAAGTTGGCAGGTTGTATTTCTGGGTACTCCAGTACTGAATATAGATGCTGTTCATTATTCAAAATTGACCTGCTGTATAGGCCCTTACTGTTCTTACCCAGGGAAACTTCAAGTAGTGCTAAAAGAGTACTGTAATTTCAATCATAATAGAGTACTTTTTTCAAAAAGAGTATCACTGTGTAACCCACAGGTGATTTTTGTCTTGCACTTGACAGTTAATGCAGGATTTTAGAGTAGAATATTAATACACATGGTTGTGGCCTGCAAAATGTCTTTCTGAGCTAAACTGCTACTGTTTTTATTAGTAAGGGACATATAATTCAAAGTGAGGTCAAATACTGTATTAATTAGGTGGATCAGCTGAAAGGGGAGGATAGCAGTATACAGTGTATAATAAAAAGGGTATTGCTGCAGAGTACCTCATCCATGGTGAAAACACCCTTAGAAAAGCTTAAGGTTATGTCTCTTTCTTTATCTGTCAGTAGCAGCTCTGTAATTCTTCATATGGCACGGCATTTCTTGAGAGCTCTTCAGATTTATTATCATTTAAATTCAGAACTTCAGCCTTTCCTCTGTTGCAGGAGATTATAATCTTTTACTGGAATTAGCTGCTCAGAGGACAAAATTTTGACATGTCTTTCATATACAGGGATCAGAAATGTTTAAAGTTGAAATGGCAGCTTGTCTTTTCTTTTGGTGCTCAGGTGCACATGAACTTGAACAGATGCAGTTGATTCTAGAATCAATTCCTGTTGTACATGAGGAGGACCGTCAGGAGCTTCTCAATGTAATTCCAGTTTACATTAGAAACGATATGACTGAGCCACACAAACCTTTAACTCAGCTGCTTCCAGGCATCAGTCCTGAAGGTAAGGAATGGAAAAAAAGCTTGATTCAATGTTTTGATGTTTCATAATCAGCCAGTAGTGTGCAGCTTTGAGGTGCAGGTGTGTGATTGTTAAAAGCAAGTTTCAGTTAGAAGAATCTGTGTTGTCTGAAGGATTGTCTTCTGCTCTAATAAAAAATTACTCCATGATGGCTGCTTGGTTATCTTTAGGGTAGAATTGTGAATCTCTGCTGGACCTATTTACACTGGAATTGCTCTGTTTTGAGACACTGGGCTTTTAAATACAAGGGAACACTGGAATGGAGTCAGTTTAAGAAGGACTGTCTTTCAAATGTTTTTAAAAGAGAGTCCCCCAGCCAAAGTAACAGCAGTGTTTCCTGGTAGCCATTGGTGGATGCTGATTCAGCTTGAAGCTTTCTGTCTCTTGCTATTTTTTTATGCTTTAAGTTAAATTATGGTTGATCTTAGGTTTGATTTATCTCTCTGATGGCTAGAGGATGCATTTTTGGCACTGTACTGTCAGTAGCTGATACTTCACAGGCAGCTACTTAGAAACTAGAGGGCTCTGGAGCAAAGCACTGCACCTTAATGTTAAGTTCTAAATGTCAGGAATTTCCCATTTAATGGTAGCTTATATTCTACAGCACTGGACTTTCTGGAGCAAATTTTGACATTTAGTCCCATGGATCGATTGACAGCAGAAGAAGCTTTGTCCCATCCTTATATGAGCATTTATTCCTTTCCAACGGATGAGCCTATTTCAAGTCATCCTTTTCACATTGAAGATGAGGTTGATGATATTCTGCTAATGGATGAAAGTCACAGCCATATTTATAATTGGGAAAGGTAAATTTATCACTTACTGTGGTAACATAACTGGATGGTTTTGAGCTTGAAATGACATTGCTTCATGGGCATTATTTCCTTTTCTCTTTGTTTCTTCCTCTTGAGTTGACCTGAGAATAAAATTTCCTCTTATAGCATTATCACTGGATTCATAATATATTAGATGTGACTTGGATATGCTGATGGATTCCTGAGTTGCAGTCAGGACTCTAGGACCTAAAGTTAATATTTCCATTATTTTTTTTTTCTTCCCCAAAATACTTCTCTAAAAATAAACTTTGTTTAAGGAGAGTTTTAATTATGATTGTCTTGTCTAATGCTTAATGCACATTGTAGTAAAGAGATTTCACAGTAGTCATCTGAAGTCAATTAAACACACTTTAGAAAAAGTTCTGTAAATGGTGTGAGCTGTTGTACATAATTCTCTTTCTTTATGCTAGATTAAACTAAAAACCTGGAAGAGGTACCCAGTTGGATTAAGGAAGAACTTTGTGTTGAATTGTCAATATTTTGTAAGGGAATTTCTAAACTTAACTGTCTCTGTCTTGGGAGCCAGAAGACTGTTTTTAGCCGCTAACACTTAGGAAATTGTTTTACAGATACCATGACAGTCAGTTTTCAGACCATGACTGGCCTATTCATAATAACTATGAAGCTGATGAAGTTCAGCGTGACCCAAGGGCTCTTTCTGACGTTACTGATGAAGAAGAAGTGCAAGTAGATCCTCGCAAATACCTGGATGGAGATCGTGAAAAGTACCTGGAGGATCCTGCCTTTGACACCCACTTCTCTACTGAGCCTTGCTGGCAGTATTCAGATCACCACGAAAACAAGTATTGTGATCTGGAATGTAGTCACACTTGTAATTACAAAATGAGGTCCTCTTCATACCTAGATAATTTAGTTTGGCGAGACAGTGAAGTTAACCATTACTATGAGCCCAAGCTTATTATAGATCTTTCAAACTGGAAGGAACAAAGCAAAGAAAAGTCTGACAAGAAAGGCAAGTCTAAATGTGAAAAGAATGGGTTGGTGAAAGCTCAGATAGCACTTGAGGAAGCATCACAGCAACTTGTTGAAAAAGAAAGGGAGAAGAATCAGGGGTTTGACTTTGATTCTTTTATAGCAGAAACCATCCAGCTTAGTTTACAACATGAGTCTACTGATGTTGATAAATTAAACGACTTGAATAGTTCAGTGTCTCAGATAGAGTTGAAAGGAATAATATCGAAGTCGGTGAGCAGAGAGAAGCAGGAGAAAGGAATGGCCAATTTGGCACAGTTAGAAGCTCTGTACCAAACTTCTTGGGACAGTCAGTTTGTCAGTGGGGGGGAGGGGTGCTTCCTCATAGACCAGTTCTGTTGCGAGGTAAGGAAAGATGAACAAGTTGAAAAAGAAAATACTTACACCAGTTATTTGGACAAATTTTTTAGTAAGAAAGAAGATGCTGAAATGCTAGAACCTGAGCCAGTAGAAGAGGGGAAGCTTGGGGAGAAGGAAAGAGAAGAGAGCTTTCTCAGTAACAGTGGGGAACTCCTCTTCAACAAGCAGCTTGAGGCTATAGGTATTCCTCAGTTTCACAGCCCTGTTGGTTCACCTCTCAAGTCCATCCAGGCCACGTTAACGCCTTCTGCTATGAAATCATCTCCCCAGATTCCCCACAAAACCTACAGCAGCATTCTGAAACATCTAAACTAAAACACTCAGCAGACATTTCTTTTATATTCATGAGATGTGTTTGTCTTTTTTTATTACTAGTGTAAGTAATTTTTTTACTTGAATCAGATGGTGTAATTTTGGTATGGATTTCATTAGTTTTCTGTTTACCATTGTTTTTACAATCCAGAATTACTTTCTATACATGAGTTCGTTTTGTTTTTAAACTGGCATGTCGTTTGCACACAAAATTAAAGAATAGAGCAAAATAATGCAAAATGCAGGAGGTAACAAAAAAATGCACTAAACCAAGTAAATAAAACATTCTCTCAGTAAAACAGTGTCCATGTTTTGCAGAAAAAGAACCTTGCCTTGAAATTTACACAGTGAGACTGTACATAATTGCATGAGAATATCTATTTTTCCCGAAACATTTTTTTCATTCATGCGTATTTTAGAGTTTTTCATACTCTACACATTTCTTAGACACATGATACCAGCAGCAACTGAAATGAATGCAGAATTTGGTACGCATGTGTTATCTACCTCAAGGTAACAGCAGTATGTGGCAAAACATTAACCACCCATAGTGCTTCTCATTATGCACTTCTATTTAGCCAGCATTATTGTAGTAGCTATTCCTATTGAAAATCATTCAATATTTATAAATGTTCTGGTATGCATTCTTTATAGTGAAGTGTTAATATGCAGCACTTTTATTTATTTTAGCAAATAAGTATATTTCTGTAATTATAGAAAGTCAATTTTTGAGTTACTTTTCAGATAAAAGTTTTTGTTTAGCACTATGGTTTTATTGCCTACATAGCTGGATATATATTAACATCGGCTTATTCTGAGGCTATCCAATACATTTTTATTTTTATTTTTTAGTTTTCATTTCAAGTAAAGCACTCACTGTGTATAGGAATTTGTAATTGGAGGTGCTTGATCTCTACAAAAGAAATTAGGAATTGCTTTATTATCAAATGCTCCTAGAAGTCTTAATTGTGTTCATTTTTTAAAAATTTTGTAATGTTAGTTGTGTGCATGGAAATAATTAAGGTACAACATTACTGTAGGTTAAAGTTCTATATGGTGAGACATTTTGTTTTTACTGTATGTTTTTACTGAATGATTCCTGTCCCACTCCCAGCCCCCCTCAAAAGCAAGCATGAATAAAATTAGGTTAAATATAGCATGTAGCATCTCGGTCTTTTAAAAATTTGTTTTACCTTCTGATTTTTTGAAATACTGGATGTATCATTGGCTCCCCTGTTTAAAACTAAAAACAAATAAAAACATGGCCAGCAAAAATGGCTGTTTGTGATGCTTTGTACACACTCTGCCAGATGAAGAGCAGCTGCTGTGCTGCAGCTGGGGCAGTTGTGAGGGTCACTGCCTAACACAGGGTGCTCCTGGAAGCATGAGAAACTCTCCCTTCAAGGAGACTCCCAAGAGTTTCCTTCTATCCTGCTGCCTGCAGCCTGGACCGAGGAAAACCCCATGTAGTGGTGTGGCTGTGAAAGCACAAATATACAGCAGTGTCCATAACCATTTCTGTTAAAAATCAATTGACACTGGGAGTATAAGTGACTCCAGTTAGTGTTTTATCAAAGTTTTAGCCAGATGAGCATTAAAGGAAAAGCCCCCGTGTGTGGTTTGTGAGCCCCTTGGCGTTGCTGGAGCCTGCAGGCTCCTCAGGCAAGAGCCTGGCTGCAGCACTGCCACGAGGAAATTTTGGGAGCATGACCAGGTAACTCCTGTGGGATGTTACAAAATGTGCAGGTCAGGTCTCTGTTGCAGCAAGCCCTAGAACAGTGTGTTTCTCTTCCTCCCATCACTGCTGTTCCAGAGGGAGCTCATTAACTGTACAGTAAAGCCACATCTTCTGGCAAACTCCTACAGCTTTTCCTCTGACAGTGTTTTCGTTCCTCCAGATTCTTCCATCCCTGCTCCTTTGGCAGGTAGCCTGGTTGCAACGGGCCTAAACCAAGGATCTCTGCCCCTTCAGTGTGGTACAGGATGGGCACCTGGGGAGGGGACAGGGAGTGTATCCCTGGGCAGAGTCCCATGCAGGCACAGCAGTGGGGTGTGGGCTGCAGGGGGGTGGCCAGCTGCCCTCTCTGGGCGAGGGAGTGTTCTCAAGGGCTGTAGGGTTTTTGTTGAGATGGGAGGAAAGCAGTGGGTGGGAAGTGTGGAAGAAATACATCTTGTACAAATGAAGTGTCTTTTTGCCTTTTTTTTTTTAGAACACCTGTGAGACTTAACAGTACGTAAGAAGCCTGTAAGGGTACAAATGGAACATTTAAAACTAAAAGGAAGGGGAGAGTCGAGTGTTGAGCCTAAACACATCATGGTGCTTCATTTCCTTTGTCTTCTACCTGTGCTGAGGAGGCAACACTGTACAGGCTGTGCTGCCTGCTTGGTGCAAACCCTGCTCTCACAACAGGCTCAGTCCATGGGTCACTGTAGGGTGCAGCTGGGCAGTCGGGATTATTAAGTAGAAGGAAAAGTGTTTTGTGAGGACCATGCAAAGTGAAATCCCTGCTAGAAAGTGAAGGTACTGTGGGTGTGGTGCTGGGTTCTCCCTTGGCAAAGTGCAGGGGTGTGGGAAGAGCAGCCTGCAGAAAGTGCAGGGTGTCACAGGTTGTTCCCATGGGATGGAAGATGGTTCCTGCCCTGTACTCATCAGCCCTGCCTATCCCTGCAGGAAAAAATAGGTCAGGTACATGTGTAGCCCTTTGGCTGTGACCTAGCAATAGCACTGTCTTTAAAAACAAAATATGGAAGAGGCTTAAATTATGAAGCAGATAAAGGGACCACTGTTTCACTCCAAGGTGCTTTCCAAGTACAATGGAACACCCTTATTTAACAAAAAAGCAAACAAGAAATGAGATAATTAACCATCTTTTAAAAGTACCCTTTCTTCTCCAAGTGGCCTTTTGTTCAAAGGCAGCATTTTAAAGTATATCTAACAGCTTCAGCTACAAGAGGTGATGTTTACAACACACCAGGACAGAGCCTTTTGCACATCCTGTCATCACATGAAGTCTAATAATTGCTGAACAGTTTGTTCTGATCAAGAGTTCTCAGCCATGGTCAGTTAGCTTTCTCAGAGTTGTATTTAATTTTAATTAAATCAGAGTTGCTATATATAATCTTAGCTATTTTTATAAGCCTTTGCCCATGCTGCTGGTGGTGGTGTGATGGCAGTGTGAGCCTAGCACAGCTTAGCTGGTCTCTGCTGTGGCTCTAGGCTGGATGTGGGGTTCTGTGAACCAGCTGGGCACTGGGACAGGCCCTGCTGCTGCTGCCCCTCCCTGCCCTGCTCAGCAGGGCACCTGTACCTGCAGCAAAGGCTTCACTGCCTGCAGCAAAATCTGTGCCTTGATGTACTTTGTTTTCCTGTCACCTTGCTGTTGCCTTTTCTGTGCTGCAGAAGCTCTTAGGGCAATGCCTGCTGCATCCTTTTAAAGCCTTGCCAAGTTCCCACTTTGGTCCAGCTGATTGCCTGGAGGCACTGGTTTATGAACAGGTTTTTAATGCCTTTTTTACAGGCATCCACCAGAGAGTTTTTTTCCCATATGGAACTAATGTTGCTGGTTTTTTCTGTCCCCTTCTAACCTCTGTGATAGTCAGGGATGTAGGAGTTTTTCCACATGTGGACTTTCATCCCCTACTCTACACATGTATACTGCAAAGCCCAGAGAACAGTAGGCAGAGTCCCAAGGAATTCAGTGGCACATTGTGGTGCAATTATTGCTGGATATCAAGAGGAAAACCATCCTTGAGCTAAATCTGCTCCCACAAGTCTTCTTTTCTTTATTTATACTCATGTTGCTTTCCTACTGCTGAGATCTGGAAGTGCTTAATCAGGCCTTCAGCTGGGTTTTACACATAATTAAACAGTAACCTGTCTTCATTCTCCCAAAGATGCAGCCTTGAGCAACAGCAGCCCTGAACCAATTTGTTCCTTACTCCTTAAATTATTTCAGTTCTTAAAAAATCCTGTAAATTCTTGTTTGCTGTCCTGCCACTGTTTGCGTCAGACTTGAGCTGCACAACCTGGGCAGTCCTGCTGGGAGTATTTAGTCACAAGCAAATAATCCAGATCACTGCTGGCACTCAGCACTCGGGCTTCCATTCCACTGTCTATATTTAAAATGGTTATCTGCTTACTCTGAGTGCTACTGGAGAACTCCTTAAAATACTGACTGTTGAAAAGTTCAGTGGCTGCGTTTGGCTGGGGAGCAGCAAGGCTGATGGGTGATTTGTGTGCAGCAGGCCATGTGCACAGGGAGCTGTGCCCAGCAGCCCCTGGGGACGTGGGGATGGCCAGGTATGGCCACGCTCTGCAAATAGCTGGCAGCAGCCACACATGTCATCTGCTTTCCTCAGGAATCTGTCTGCTGCATCCTGACTGCCGAGCAGCCCTTCTATAGAGAACTCTGATAATAAAATACCTTTTGTAATCTCTGTGCTGGGCTACTGCAGCCAAAATTACTTTTAACCTTCATGTCACCCAGCCTGGATTGCTGCTCGTGGTATGAAAGACCAAAGTGTGTGTTTGGCAGCTGGGGGTGGGACAGGGAGCTTGTGACTTGTCCAGCATCAGAGCCAGCAGTTCCATTGCCCTTCATGTCCCAGCTTTGGCTCCCTTGCTCCCAGCACAAAGGGGCTGGGGGATGATTCCTGCAGCTCACACGCTGAGTAAGAGCATGGCTGTGGGGAAAGGCAGTAGGGAAGGCTTTTCCATCTGTCCCTGGGGTCTTGGGTTAATCTATGCTTACATCCAATCTGTGTTTCTAGAGCACAGAGTCATTACTGAATTGCTGGCTGATGGTTTGAAGGGTTTTCTTCAGTTTTAACTTTGGTAGAAGGCTGATTTATTTTGCCCTAATTTGGTATCGTTCTGCATTACTTGTGTCTTAGCTTACATTTTTCATTTTTCCAAATTTCTTATGACTTTTGGTTTAGGCTTATTATATTCTTCTAGTAATCATTCATGGTTGAATATAGTCCAAGGCAAGTGGGTGATCCCCTGCCTGCTTGGTTAAGGATCACTGGCCACTATCAGAATAGATGTGAGGCCTAATAAAATACAGGCTTTCCTTTATATCTGAGTTTTGCCATCTTCCTCAAGCCATATCCCAGGGCTCTGGTGCTGTGTAGTGTGGAAGCTTCATTGCCACACTAATCCCACTGTGGCTGCTGCAAGGTAAGTATAAACCTCACCATTTTTCTGTGTCATCATCTCCACAGCATCTTCCCAAAGAGCAGGGAAGTGTAGTCAGGGTAGAATTTCTGCTTTACAGGATTGTTGATCTTTTAGTTTGCAGCTCAGGCTCCAGCAATGGATGCTCCAAAGCCAGGCTCAGGCAGTGGAAGGACATTTTCTCATTCTCGTTCTTGGTGATGCCATTCAGACTGCATTAAAGTTTAAATCTTGTGCTAGAGGCTGTAAAGAAACAATGTTTCCTTTTGATGTCTGTCTTGAATTTTATCATTTAGAAGGATTTAAAGCATAGACCTCAATAACTGAATGACAGATTTACTGTGACTTCTATGTTTGTTTGGATATAGATTTAGACAGTACAGCTCTTGAAATAGCTGGCTAACTAGCAGAAACATTCTTAAAGCCTATGATTAAGAAAGCAGATGGGTTTAGGTTTTGTTTTGTATCATATTTGTCTCAGATGTTTTCTGCTATTGTTAGAGTCTTAGCAGATTTGGTGTTGACACATATTGAAAGATTAAATTACTTCTAGATACTAAATTCTCTTTTGGACCCTTACACACACTGGTTTTCCATGATTCTTTGTTCTCTTTTTACTTGCTTTTATATAGAGAGACCCTCAGGTGTTAGAGTCTCTGTTTTACCTCATGCCTAGCCCTGTGAAGCAGCAAGGTGCCAGTCTGTTGGAGTGCAGAGTGGACAGGAATGTCCTTTGGGATTGCTGGCACCTGTATCTGTATTTCCATTGGCCTGGGAACTGCATCACCAGAGTACAGCATCCACTTCCAGCAAGGCAAGGTGGAAAACCTGTGACTGGCTTAGGGACCTGCACAGGCAAGGAAATTCATCATCCAGAGCAAATCCAGGAGCAAGGAAAGCCCTGGAAGCCTAAGTGGAGCCTGGCAAGCTGGGCAGCCATGGAGAGGCTCACGGTCTGCAGCTGGAACGTGGCAGGGGCTGGCTGCCCACACCTCTGTGGCTCAGTTAATCAGTACCTTGCAGCATTGCTCCTGCCCTGATAAAACCATAATGACCTCAGCAGTGGAGCAGGTGTTTTGGTTCTTCAGCCAACACAGAGGAAAACAGGAGAGCACAGAGCTGCTTGAGCCATGCACGGGGGGAGAGGGCTGTAAGCAGCTGGGTCAGCACTGGGTACCAGCAGCAGCAGTGCAGAGGAGCCAGGGTGAGCAGGGCAGAGTCCAGCTCATCCTCCCAAAGGCTGGTGCAGCCCAGGGAGGAGGTTTCCACCCTGCCTGCCAGGAATTGCAGTCTTTGTTGGCATGGGCAGGAGGAAAAATATGATGGGAAACAGGAAGATTAAAATAATCCCAGTGAAAACAGGATGTTGGAGAGCTGGTGACAGAGTGGGGCTGCAGGGCTGGCTGGCTGCAGAAGGCTGCTGGGAGCAGGGAAGCTCTCACACAGGCTGTTTGGGGCAAAACACCCAGTTCTCACATGTGTAGGCCCACAGCAAAGCCTTGAGGCAGAGGCAGCACAGCTCTGCTGGCAGCAGACTGGTATCTTGTGTTCCCCAAAACATGACTGATTATGGCTATTTACACCAGTGTGTTCACTCACCTTCTCTCAACACCTGCCTGAATTCTGTTTTGTTGGATGAAGGTCATAAGCCATTCCCTACAACACATCAGCCTGGCATCACATTTATTTAACAGCTAGGACCTGCCAGGCAGTGGGATGGAGCTGTTCCAGAGCCTGGCTGCCAGCAGGGAGCTGGATATCTCCCAGCTGAGCACAGCCTGCTCTCCGAGCTGCCATCCCTGGCGTCCTTCCAGCTACGACAAAATCAAAACCAAACAGTGTTTGTCTCTCACTGAAGTGCCTCTTCCTCCCAGGGGCTGACAGCAGCAGTCAGTGCTGTGGATTTACGGCAGGGGTGGTGAGCCCTGGGGTGGCTGAGGGAGCTGCTCCCATCCCCAGAGCCAGTTTGGGACCAGGCTGGCGAGGGGCTGCTGCCCTCAGCTTCTCGAGTGCCTTGCACAGGCAGCACTGAGGTGTTTCTGCTCCTCGGGGAGCAGGGCAGCTGCAGTGCCACACACTGGATTCAGCCTGGGCAGCGGGCTGGGCTCAGGAGAGGCCTCTACATTGCAGGTCCCAGGCTCCAGCACGTGTGCAAGAGTGAACTCAGTGCCCCATAATTTATGAGGTCATTGAGCCATTAGCAAATGCATACTAAAATCTCTGAGGCTAAATCAAACTGGGTTGTTCTTTAGTTGAAATGAAAATTGCTATTTTCCGTGAGTCCAAACTGCTATCCACTTATTTACTTTCCATGGCTAAATTGAAGCTACTGTGTACATTGCAATTGCCAGTGTTTGTCAATGCAGTGCAGATGGATGCAGAGCAGCCCTTGGATGAGGACCACGTGCCCAGTTTTAATCAGCCATTTAACACAGAGCAGTTCTTCCCAGACTTCAGGTCTTCCCCCATTTAGGATCCCAGCTGGCCAGGCACGGCTGTAGGGCTTGGGAGGAAAGCTCAGTGAAGAGCAGGCTCTGCCCAGCACCACCCAGGCCCAGCAGCAGGGGAACTGGGCTTTCCCTGGGGTATCTGCAACTTGTTTTTCTCTTGAGTCTTCCAAATGATTTGGGGCCTGAGGATGCCAGTGTTTCCTATCACCTCAGTTTCTCGTCTTCCATGCTCAAAAAATGAGACAGATTTGTTCTCCAGGTCCATGAAATAGTCAAAGTCTTATGCTCATCCATGAATGTCACAGATATTCACTACATCACTTGAATATTATGATAAGTGATAAAAAATAGGAGGAGATGGAGTGCTTAAAGTGAGTTGACTGGAGTCAGTGGCCCAGCTGCCCTTGGAGCTCAGGCCATTTTCTGGAGTAGTGGGATGCCCAGCTCCTTTAGCAATCAGCCCTTGTACAATTTTTGTCCAAGACTAAATAGATGCATTTTCAAGATGAACTTCTTCACTGTTGCAGATTTTGACATCAATTTTGGTCCCTGTGGGCAGTGTCCCAGGAGACCCAGCTTCACTCAAGGAGCTGGTTCTTGGGAGCTCCCTGCATGCCAGGAGGGGAGTGTGGGGAGCAACACCCCTGTGGCAGGGCATAAACAGTTCAAATTCATGTTAGTTTTACATATTTGACACAAGAAATCTCTCCAGGCACCACTTCAATCCAATTTCCAATGTCTGGCTCAAGTGAAGTATGAGAAGAATTTTCTTCAGCAATTTGAGTGGCGATGTGGGGAGCTGGGCGGGCAGGACAGCCTGCACCAGCCCTGGGGGTGCTGGGGCTGAGCAGCCCAGAGGGCTCAGGAAAGCTCCATCCCCCAGCACAGGCACCCTGCTCTCTCCAGTGAGGCCAGTGGCAGCAGGTCAGGAACCTGCCAACTTGGTCCTGCCCCTTCTTAAAATACTCATGAAGCTGCTGTAGAAACCAAGTTGGAGATGCTGCTGCTGTGTCCTGGGGTAATTCCCAGCAGGGAATGTTGCCTCTGGGCACCAGGGCACTCCATTTCCATCTCACTGCCACATTGCACCCCAGCCCCATCGCCCACACGGCTGAGCTCACAGAAAGTTGCTTTCAAACAGTTTCAGATACCTTCACTTCCTGCAGAGGGAAAGCAAGTCTCAAGAGGCTTTGCAGCAGGCACAGATGTTAATTGCCTTCCTCCCACACCACTAAGAAGTTTGTGTGTTGTCTTCTCCACTGTACAGCAGGAAAATGAAAGATGGAGCAGTTAAACCTCATCCTGCAAGAGCAGGGTGCTGACTGGGCTGGGACAAACCAGGCTCTCCTGATGCTGGAGTTTGAGTCACCTTAAGGGAGTTGGAAGATTAAGGTAAGGAGGAAAGTCATTTACAGCTTTAGCTCTTACTGTGTCCCTGAAATCTCTGCAGTGTCCTGGGCATTTATAGAAACTAATGAACGGTGTCACCTGAATGTGGAGCACTTACAGGGAGAACTGGAGCAGTGATGGTGATTAAAAGCAGCATCCAGATGAGAAAGCAGTGGGAGAGCCCAGCCTTGCTCATTTGGGAGAGCAGTGTGTTTGCAGAGGCAGCACATCCCACCTGGACAGGGTACATCCAGCCTGGACACAGTGCCCTGGCCATGCTGCCTTAGAAAGCAGGGGAGGAGGAGTGATTCCTGACCTTACTTTCAAAGGGAGGGTGGGAAATAGACAGAAGGTTTGGTCTGGACTGGCTGTAAAGGAGGGAAGGTCAGTTGTACCTGCTCTTGCTGAAGCCATGCTGTTCCCCACCAGCACTGATGGTGTGGGTTGATGGAGAGTTCTCAGGGACAGCATCATCACTGTGAGGGGGCATCCTCCACTTCTCCACTTTTGGAGTCCCTCACACTGGGAAAGCAAGGTGGGAGTAGCATCCAAATGCTGTGCAAGGACTGCTTTGCCACAGCAGTGCTGTGGTGGCCACCACAGCTGTGCCTGTGTGAGGAGGGGCTGCTGTCCCCAGAGCTGTGCTGTGGGGAGCCTGTGCCACAGCCCCCATGTGCTCCATGGGCCAAGAGCAGGGTGTGGGGTGCTGCAGCGTACCCCAGCCTTGTAGGGAGCAGCTTCTTCTGGCACATGGTGGGAACAGATGTTTTCAGGGCTGCAGCAGGGCAGTGTGAGCATCCCAAGGGTGCAGCTGGATTAGACATGGATTTGATGGCCATTGTCACTGCCATTCCTGCCTCCCCCTCGTGGGAGGGCTCGGGGAGTAACTCATTCATTAGAAAACATCGTTGCATGAATGACAGAGTAAGTCATTTTATAGTGGTCATTTCCAGTAAATGCATTTTTTAATTTCTGAGAGTGGCTCGGCAGCCCCTCAGGTGGTGTCAGCAGCGTTGTCACCCAGTGTCACAGCCGGGCACGGGGACGCTGACCGGGCACTGCCGTCTCTCCTGGGCTGGCAGCACGTCCACAGCATCACAAATGAAAGTTTCCAAACACGAAGGCAGCACTGAGAAAGAGGAAAATTACCCTTCAGGGAAGTATTCTGCTATTGTGTCAGGGCAGCGTGGAATGAAAGCAGAAAGGATTTTCAGACGGGGTTTTGGCTGCCGGTTGAGGCTGTGATTACAACCTGCAGCCTGAACCACCCCCTCCCCCTGCCCAAGCCTTAAGCCAAAGGATTTAAACAAGCTCTTATGTAATATGGTTTTAGTGTTTCCAGTAGAAATAGGTGTTCTAAATATAAATGATTTGCAGATAAAATAGGCTTATATAAAATGCTTTTACGTTTATATAACCCCATGTTGGCATTGCACCCAACACCTCGCTCAGCTGAGAGCCCGGAGCTGGGGACAGTGTGGGGCGCTGGCAGTGCCCAGCTTGGTGCCAGCATGCTGGGCCAGGGCTGCCCTGGCCCCTGCACCACCCTGTCCTGTCCCCAGCAGCCTCCAGGGACAGTGCCCGCCGGGAGATGCCCTTGGCTTGGAATTTCTCACGGGCAGTGCCCTCCCTTCCCCCTGCCGGGGCTCGCTCACAGCGGCACTCGCAGGACCCTCCTGGGGCTCCCCCTGCCCCGGCCCTGGGCGGTGGGGACAGCCCGGTGCCAGCAGCGGAGCCACGGATCTGCAGCCCCGGCAGCCGGGCACTGCTTTGGCCTTTGGGCGAGGAGGCTTGTCTGGAATGCCGAGAGATGGAATTCTGCTCCACCCCCAGGTCCATGCGGGGATGTCTGTGTGTGTGTGCATATATTTATATCACAGACATATATTTGTATGCATATATATATATATATATGGATATCTTTTTATATATATATATATATATGAATGTATATATTTGTATATACACATGTGACATAGTGAAAGACCTGCCTGCCTCCAGCACAGGGTTGGCAGCATGGCCTGGGCTGTGGGCTCTTCCCAAGCAGTGGCCACTGAGCAGCCAGGAGCAGCTCCCTGTCCCATCAGAACACTTGGAGCTCCAAATTTGATCTCCCTCACCACGAGTGTGCACCCACAGGGTGAGCCCTCACTAGCCATGCCTCTTCTCCATGACCACCTCCATCCAGATTGTGGCTGCTCGAAGCTGCTGAGCCTCTTGCCCAGCCCAGCAGTGCACCAGGAGCCCTGGCAGTGGCCACTGATAAGGGCAGTAATAATTAGCTTGGAAATGGTGTTTTCTGAGCAGAAAAAAATGGTTGCTATGTTACAACCTTCATGTATGGGAAAGATACTCAGTCAAATCTTACACAACAGCTCTCAGTGCATCACACCAAGCATTTGCTCTTAGGGGAAGGACTGTTTGCTAAGTAATTTCAGCTACCATTATGTGTATGGAACACGCATGGAATCATACATAAATACATAGAGATATGAATAGATGTGCATGTTTTGTTTATACACACACACATCTATTTCCATATATATGAGAAACAAGAACAGGTTTTTCAGCCACAGTCTGTGACTGCAACAGACCAGTATGATTTATAGCTCCTTGCTGTTAACATTTCCATTCAAATAATGCCTTATTTATGCCCATACCAGAGAAGCTCTTTTGACAACACGGGAAGAGGCTTTTTATTGCAAAGCCAGAACTGTCAGCAGCCTCTATTATTTTTGGTGGGACTGTCAGTTCTCCAAGCAACATGACTTCATTTTTAATCCAGGTCTGATGGAAGACACTTGATCTGTCCTGCTTTTGTCAGTCACAGAGGCAAACTTGCCAAAAGAGATGGTATGTGCGACCTTCGAAGATGACTGTCGCCCTTTCCATCTTGCCTGTGCTCTGGTTTTCATAAAAGCCTGTTTCTGTGCTGCATTACAGGGGAAATGAGCCATTCATCTTTGTCTCCACTGCCCTCACTGCTGGGGAGTCACTCCCCTGCAGGCCCAAGGAGAATGCTGGGTCAAGCAGCACTCGGGCATCTTTTAGAGCAGGACCTGCAGTGATCCATCAGCCACTTCCCCTTGGAAATCAATACTTATGTGCAGCTTATGGCCCCTTTTGTCATCTACAGATAAAAATTAAACTACCAAACCAAAACAAACAGCTGTACCTTGGTCTGAATGTTTAGTGTTTGAACCAGGGGCTCTGCCAGCTCCCAGCCACTGTGGCACACAGTGAGGAACTGCAGCCCTTCTGCAAACATGGTGGAGCTGGAGGACAGGATAAAAACCCTGCAGAGAGGGCTGCAAACCAGCCCCAGCCTTTGAGTCTCCTTATGGACAGTTAGATCTCAACAACAAAAGCTGCATTTTATATATATATAATATATAACATTGAATATGTGTGTATATATACAATATAGCAGTGGATTACATGTGACAGAAGTATATATATGTTATGTATGTACATATACATGTATAATGTCTCTAGGTACATCCATGTCCATATATTTACATATACAACATGTCTGTGTGTATGAATAGATGTATGTATGTAGAATCATGTGTAGAATACGTGCATACACACAAGTGTGAGTATACAGACATCCACACATATGTCTACATGTGTGTTTATGCACATATATGGGTACAAACTTCTCCACACCCACAGAGACACGAGGGGAGGCTCACCTCGTGCAGGGCACTGCCAGCCTGTCAGCAGGTGGCCCTGTCAGTGGCCCAAGGTTCTCACACTGCCAGTGCTCCTTCCTGTGGCAATTCTGTCCAGCCCAGAGCCTGTGCAGTGGAAAAGTGATTCCCAGCACCTGAGTCAGCCTGGGCCTGCCTTTGCACCAAAGACAAGCTCTGCCAAGCTCTTGTGCAGGCTGACAGGCCCCAGGTGTTCTCAGCTGGGTGACATTCTGTGGAGCCCTGCAGGGTGACAGTGGCTGTGTTTGCCCTGCCCAGCTGAGGGAATTTGGGGTGTGCCCCACCCCACAGCCCTGACTGCCCCGTGCCCCAGTTCAGGCAGAACACCTCTGCTTGCTCTTGCAGAGCAGAACTAGCTGTCACTTTTCTCTGGGCTTTGAAAAGAAGGTAAAAAGGCATCCTGAAGTGTTGTAGCAAGATGTCTCCCTGCTCAGATTTGTGCTTACAATTCTTTAAGGAGACCACATTTCAGTTACAGGAATTGGCCCACAAAAACTACAGTCACCATAAACCCACCCCTTGCCCTCATACTGCTCTGCTGTATTTCTGAGATGACTAATGTGCCACTTTATTTTTCCAGTAACTATGAAAGCAAATGCTAATAAAACTTCTGGAATAATTTTCCTTCTTTTTCCTGGCTGGAAGCTGGGCCCTCGTCATGAAGATGGTTGGAGCCTGAGCCTCCCTCGCTGAACCTGAGGCAGCTCCTGCAGCAGCTCCTGCAGCCACTGGCAAGCCTTGGCCCCTGTGGCTTGGCACCATTTCTTTGGACATCTCAGAGACTCTGCCAGAAGCCTTTTGGCCACTGCCCTCCTCCCTGCTGATCCCAGAGGATCACACCCCTGCAGTGCACTCAAAGGCAAGGGCCTCCTTCCTCTTCCAAGCCTCATTTTGTCTGGGCAAAGCCCATAGCCCCAGGTACCAGATTTCCTTTTCTAGGACAGCTCTTTTGCATAGCATGAATGTGAGTGGATATTGTATCTACACATACATATGTGTGTGTTATGTATATATACATACATATACACTTATGAGTGTATATTATATATACATACATCTGTACATATGTATATTTATATATCTATATCTATATTTATCTCCTCTGCAGTACTTGCACACAGATAGGAAGCACAGAGCTGATGACTAAACTCTGGGTTTAATGTCTAAAAATACAGATGGAAAAAAATAACTCATTTTACTGGCAAAAATATTCAGGCAAGTATTTTTGCAGGCATAAACCAAGCAGCTGTTAGTGGCCAGGTAAGCAAGTGGCTGGGAGAGGACTGAGCCTTGCAGTGGAGGGTGCTACTGAACCTGTGCTCATGGGAAGCTGACAGCAACATTTCTGACCCAGACAGACATTGCTACAGAGAAGAAGGCAGCTGAAAACAGCTGACCCTTGTTCAAGGAATGAATCCTATCTGTTTTTGCAAGAGGATGACGTGCATACTTCTGCTAAAGTAACAGCATGAAGCACCAAGCACAACCACTGGAAAGTTGGCAACATCTGGTTTTCAGTGCTGAAAACATGCCAGCCTGCTTGGGGCATTGTGGGACAATTTTAGGAGATGAAGGACAAAAGATGAAACAGAGCCACACCCTGGTGTTCTGTGCCTGGTGGGCGAGAGGCTGGCCATGGCCACCACACTCCTGTGCTCTGCAGGCTGGCAGGCAGCCTGCTGCTACCCTGGCATGGGCCAGGCTTGGGACAAGCCCTGGCATCCCAGCCTGGGAGCAGAACCTGCAGGTGAGACAGTGCCTCAATGAGCAGGTGAGACAGTGCCTCGATGTACAGGTGAGACAGTGCCTCAATGTACAGGTGAGACAGTGCCTCAATGAACAGGTGAGAGGGTGCTTCAATGTGCAGCTGGCATGGTCTCTTGCCCTGAGCAGCCCCTGGCCCATCAGTTCACCCTGCCATGGGCAGGGAGAGGTCCCAGCCTGGCCCAGCAGGGTGTCTGTGCTGCAGGATCCAGCTTTACCCACTGCTCCCAGTTTGCCAGGTAGCAGCAATACAAACAGGTGAAAATAAAACCAGCACCAACCTCAGCTCGTGCTTGATTCTGGCTGCTAGCAGTTTCTCCTAAAGATGAGATGAGGGCTCTGCTTTGCCTGGAGCAGATCCCTCACTGACCCTCAGGAACATCATCACCAGCAGAGCTCAAAGCTCAGCCCTTTGCCAGCTTTGCCCTGGGGGCAGCTGGGGCTCACCTCTGCTCACAGGAGCCCCAGTGTTACAGACAGGGCTGCATTCATGGGCTTCCTTCACTACGTGACCTTCACCTCCCATTTTTTGAGGCTATACCTACGGAATTTAAATTTAGCTTAATCCTTTGGCACCATCAGGTTCAAGACTTCCACCCTTGAAGATTAATGAGCTGCATTAAGATTAAATCCCATCAAGGAGAATACCAATGATTTTGCTCCTCAGTGCTCATTCAGACCCTTCCAAGGCTGCTCTCACGGTGCTGTGGATCCCACTGCTGAGGGGCTCACTGCTGCTGGGAAGCCCAATGGAGCTGGACTCAGGCTGAGCAAGAGGGAGGGCCAGGTGGCCTCAGGAGGCCTCTTCCAACCTACATTTCCCTGTGATTCTGATATCAAAACCACCCCATGGAAATAACAAACTGAAAACTAGCTCCACCATAGATGGAGCTTCTGCCTGCTGCTGCTGTTTTTGTGTGTAACATGGTCAAAACCAGCTTTTTCTTCTGTACCTGTCATATCAAGAATAAAAGTGATAGAGAAAATGTCCAAGAAAAGAGACATTTTGGTAAAGTCTTTGTCAAAAGTGAAGAACTCTGACCCTCTCATCTCTCTTACATAAGTCCATGGGAACAGTAAGCCCAGCCATACTCACCACAGATCACATGAGCAGATACATCCAAAATCCATGACCATTTTTGAAACATCAGCTGCTCAAAAGCAGCTTTAAAAAGAAATGAAGACACAAACCTACACAATGTGCAGGCATCACACAGCTGAACCAAACCCCTCCATCTGCCTCACGAAGATTGTCTCGGAATTTGGGCACAGATTTGTGCCTGAGCTTTGTGCTTCTCAGCCCTCTCAAACGCGCAGTTTAAACGCTTCAGTAATCTCCAGTCTTTCAGGGTTAATGATCAGACCTAACTTTGAAGCCGCTGAACTTGTGAACCAGGATGTGTTGGGAAAGGCTGAGGCATGTAAAGATTAGCCCTTTCTCAGGAGGAGAGTGCTAGCTGGGGCTCATGTTTGCTGGGATTTTGCTGCCAGGGGCGATGCCCTGGCCCCGCTCACCCTCCAGCCTCCCTGCTCCGGGGAGCCCCAGCAGCGTCTCCCCCTTTGCTCTCCCCCCGCTCCCGCAGCGCTGTGGAATCAGCACAAACCCACGGCTGCCGCATTCTGCTCTGTGGGGTTGGAGGTTTTTCATTTGTTTCAGTTCGAATGAGATGAAACCCAGCCATTTATTAGGATTTTTCTGCAAAGCATTACTTCTGTGACCCTGCAGGCACGCACCCGAACCGAGTTACCCTTGAGCAGCTGGAGCTGCCCTGCCCCGGTGGGCGCAGAGCTGGAGCCCGGGAGGGGCGAGCCCGGGGCGGCTGTGCCAGCCCCGCTGGCTGCGTGGCCGTGCCCAGGGCCACCTCCTGCTGCCAGCCTGCAGGCTGCGGGCTCCCAGGCCCAGCCAGGACAGCCCTGCTGTCCCTCGGGTTATTTTGCCAGGCACAGCGCACATTCCCCAAGCGACTTCAGTTTTACGAGCCAGTAGGGTATTCCCGGCTGTGAAAACACAAGCAGAGCCATTCTAAGGGAAACTCATTCCTAACAGAAACACATTCGAAAACTGTGCCGCTCTCCTCAAGGCATTTTCCCCAATTTCTCCGTTACATACTTACAGATTAATGGAGCGATATTTTTAATTGTTAAACTCCAGAGCCGCTCTTGGCCGCGCACACGGCCGGCCCCGAGGATCGCGCGGCCAACAGCGCCACCGGCCGGCCAGCAGCGGGATAGCCCGGCCCGGGGACACCGAGGGACACGGGGACAGCCGGGGGACACGGGGACACCGAGGGACACGGGGACAGCCGGGGGACAAGGGGACACCGAGGGACACGGGGACACCCGGGGGACACGGGGACATCGAGGGACAAGGGGACATCGAGGGACAAGGGGACACCGAGGGACAAGGGGACACCGAGAGGTACAGGGACACCGAGGGACAAGGGGACACCCGGGGGACAAGGGGACACCGAGGGGCTCAGGGACACCGAGGGACACGGGGACATCGAGAAACAGGGGGACACCGAGGGACAAGGGGACACCCGGGGGGCGCAGGACACCGAGGGACAAGGGGACACAGAGGGACACGGGGACACCCAGGGACACGGGGACACCGAGGGACACGGGGACACGGAGGGACACGGGGATATCGAGGGACACGGGGACACCCGGGGGACAAGGGGACACCGAGGGACACGGGGACATCGAGGGACACGGGGACACGGAGGGACACGGGGATATGGAGGGACACGGGGACACCCGGGGGACAAGGGGACACCGAGAGGGACAGGGACACCGAGGGACAAGGGGACACCCGGGGGACAAGGGGACACCGAGGGGCTCAGGGACACCGAGGGACACGGGGACATCGAGAAACAGGGGGACACCGAGGGACAAGGGGACACCCGGGGGGCGCAGGACACCGAGGGACAAGGGGACACAGAGGGACACGGGGACACCCAGGGACACGGGGACACCGAGGGACAAGGGGACACCGAGGGGCAAGGGGACACCGAGGTGTGCCGGTGTGTACAGGCACACGGATAACCAATGTGTGTAATGTGCGTGTATGTCCCTGTGCACCCCTGCTGGAGCACGGGTATTTCATGTACGTGTACTCTGAGTGTGTATGCGCACATGTACGAATGTCTTTATACGCATATATAAACACGGGTATAATTTATAGGCGTTTTCATAGCCGTAGATGTTTATACATCCGTAGATGTTTATACGTACATCCATGAATTTATAAGAGAGGCGCGCATCGTTCTGTGTGCACACGCACGCCCGAAGATAGGTGTTTCTCTCTATACATTCGGTGTATGTATGTATAAACTGCTCCTCTCGCAGCTGGCGCTCTTTATCCCAGCTCCCCGGGAAGGGCGAGCTGGCAGCGGCTCCTGCTCGCCCTTCTGCGGCCACCGCGGGGAGCCGGAGCCCCGCAACAGCCCCGCCGCACCGGGGAGGCGGGGAAAGGGAGTGACGGAGGGATGGATGGAGGGATGGAGGGACGGAGGAATGGAAGGACGGAGGGATGGATGGAGGGATGGAGGGATGGATGGAGGGAGGGACGGAGGGATGGACGGAGGGATGGACGGAGGGATGGAGGGATGGACGGAGGGATGGAGGGATGGATGGATGGAGGGAGGGATGGATGGATGGAGGGAGGGATGGATGGATGGAGGGAGGGATGGATGGATGGAGGGAGGGATGGATGGATGGAGGGAGGGATGGATGGATGGAGGGAGGGATGGATGGATGGAGGGAGGGATGGATGGATGGAGNGGATGGATGGATGGAGAGATGGAGGGATGGATGGATGGATGGATGGATGGATGGATGGATGGATGGAGGGATGGATGGATGGATGGATGGATGGAGGGACGGAGGGATGGATGGAGGGACGGAGGGATGGAGGGATAGATGGATGGATGGATGGATGGATGGATGGATGGATGGATGGATGGATGGATGGAGGGGCAGGGGGCTGCTGAGCCCGCGGGAAGCCGTGCTGCTGTGGAGCCCGATCCTGGGGGATGTGTCCCACCCCCGCGGGGCAGCTCTGCCAAGAGTGGAGGTGTTTGAAGCCTCGCTCAGCTGCTGCTCCAGCTGCCGTGTGACACCAAAGTGCTCTCCTCATTTAGTTGCCCTCTGGTGTCCCCATAAGTGAGCTGACATAGGTGACAGGTGGGAATGGAAACACGAGCCGTGATGATTAACCCAGTGCTCATTTAGGAATGCTCTGTTGGTTTGTCCCTGCCCTGTGTGATGTGTCCCCTCACCCCGAGTCCAGAGGCTGGAACACCCAAGCTGCTGCAAAGCCTGGCTCAGGCAGGGGGGTGAAGCCAGGCTTTGACAAGTCCAGCACCCCAGAAAGCTTCTGTGCATCCTATAAACCTTTTTGGGCTCAAAGCAAGAATATCCACCTGCCATGCCTGCCTGGATAGTGCCAAAGGGACACAGGCAAGGCTCTAAGAGCCTTTGGAAAATTATCTCCCTGAGAGTGGCTAATATCTTTGAGCCTGCAAAACAGGAAAAGGTGCAAAACTAAGAATTTGGGAGGGAGTGGGACCAGCAAAATGACCTGGGCTGGAGTCAAGTTGGACAGCTCCTAGAGGCCTCCTGCTGGAACAAGGTAAGCCTTTAAAGTTCAGCTTCTCCTCACCTGTCATGATAAAACAGGTACTTTTAAGTACAAAGCACAGCAGAATACCAAGACTGGCCATTTGCAGTTGCTTTTCCTACAGCCAGCCTCCAACAATAGCAGGGTTCTGCTGTATGTCTTGTATCTCTTGTCTGGAAAGACTAAAGGCCCCCCTCTGAAGTGTCTCATCTATTTTAGACTCAGGAGATCCCTGTACCCAATATAAAACACTTACAATCCAGACAGCCTTTAGCACTTCAAAAAAAAAAAAAAAAATTAGATCATCTGCACAATGTTGAACTTTTATAGAGTAAGGGAAAGAGAATTTTTTCCTTACATTTTGCTTTTAGCATTGCCAAAGAACTTTCATGTCCTGCTTTTTTGAGTCACTTGATTACTGGCCCAAGATGAACCATATGATCCCAGCATATGACATGGCATTCTAAGGCAGAGAGCTGTGGCCCTGTGTGTCCCCAGCTGATGGCTCTGCACAGACACCCCACCACTGTGGTGGCAGTGGGACTGGTGGGGTAATTCTGCCCCTGCTGCATTTCATGGGTGAAGGCAGAGCCCAACTCTAACTTAGGGCTGCAGTTCATTACAGCATTTTGTGACAGCACTCATTTTTTGTGCCTGAGTCCTTCCCAGCACCCATGGCCTGCCAGCCACACCCAGAGCACTGCCATCAGGCTCTGGAAGGGGCTGAGCTCCAGCCTGGCTCACAGCCAAACCCACCTGGTAAGCTCTAGTGAAAGAAATTGGGAGTGCTCCCCAACATTTTGCATGTGCACCCAGCCACACCAGAGCCCAGCAACAGACAGAAGTGGTCTGTGACAAGGACTGGTGCTGGTAAGCTGCTCTCCACACAGGATAAAGAGCCTCCAGGACTTGTAGTAATTGCTAAATATATTACTTTTACCAGCAGCTCTACTCCTGGGAATTCCCAGAGTCTCCCAAAGTGCCTCCATGCTGCAGCCACTCCTTCATCCCCATGGCTGTCCCACTGCAGAGACAAGGGTGAGGTCAGGAGGAGCTGCCAGTGGGGAGATAGGGGTGCCCTGCTGGCTTTGCCCTGTCAGGACAGGGTCACCGAGGGTGTGCTGCCCACCCAGTGGGACAGGGAATGAAGAGCCTGGGGTGGGCTCCTGAGCCAGCCCCAGCCACACCTCTGTCTGCAGGATGCTGGTGGCAGCCCCGATGTTCTGCTCAGGAAGAGCCCAACAGAGACTCCCCGACACTTCGTCTTTACTGCAGCCATCTGTGCATGGAAAGGCCACATCAGCCCTCAGCAAAGGGCAGTGCATGGCCAGTGACTGTGGCAGCAAACAGCCTGGCTGCAGTGGTCACCGGCCATTTCCACAGGCCACAGAGTCTGCAGTGGAAGAAAAAGTGCACTGAAAGCAGGCAGTGAAAGCGTGTGTGAGCAATAGCTGTGAGCCTGCAGGGGCACACAGGGACCGGACACGCTGGAGACGTCGTGCAGAGCTGTGCTGGTTTCGCTCTGATCAGATGAGGATGAGGTTGGTTTTTGCAATCTGTGGTAACAGCATTTTGCAAGCACGACAAAAATGTGCGGTAACCCCCGGGCGAGCCGGGGCGGCCTCGGAGCACAGAGCTGCCGTGTGAAGTTTGGCAGAGTCAGGCCCAGGGCTGTAAGTGCCCCACGCCTGTCCCTGTGCTCCCAGGGCACAGGGTGAGCCCTGCCACCCACACCAGCCCTTGGCCACCTCCTGCAGCTGCTGGGCTTCCCCTGGGAGCTGCTCCTGGGGCTCGGCAGGGCTGCCCTGGGCTACCTGTACCGGGAGTGCCCCGTCCCTTGGAGCACGGCTGTGGCTCGGCTGTGGGCAGAGCCCTGCAGCCAGGCCAGCAAGGAGCCCCAGAGATGTGTGGGGCTGAGTGCACACTCACGAGCCAGGGACAAGCCCTGCTAGCAGTGCCCAAAGCCCTGCAGGGAGCAAAACAGTAGAAAAAATCAATTTGCTTTGACATCATGTCCTCACTGACTGTGAACTGGTTTGTGTTAACGAAATCACTGCAGTGGGGTAGTGAAGTGCTCATTTGCCCCATTAGTTTGCTATGCTTGGGAGAACCCAACATTGAAGTCCTTCAGCTCCCCTTTTATTAACTTCCAAAATACATGTTGCACCTGGACTAACTGAGGACACCCCAATGGCGTGGAGAGTGGATGTGTGTCCTGCCCTAGCTCCAGCTGCTGAGGGACTCATGCAAAAGAAAACTGAGAAGCCAGTATTTTGAAGGAGTAAACAGGACAATGCTAGAGGCAAATCACCATGACCCAGAGCCAAGGCATGGCTTGATTGATTTAGCTCTACTCCCTTAAACAGTTTATTTTGCTAATCAAGAAAGATTTGCAGAAAATAGATCTGGTCACAGTAACTTGCTATGGTGCTAACAGAGGATGCTCACATTTGGTACAGCTCATACTTGGTATTGCATTTTGACTGAGAACCAGAATGACACAAAAGGTCACAGCACATAAAAACAGTGGCAAAACCTGGCCAGCTCCTAGCTCTGAAAACCATATCTGAGCCATGAACCAGCATCAGGGAGACACTTCATCAGACATGAAATTTTTCTTCTCTCTTTCAAATGTCACATTTTTAATCAATGAACTGCACGAAGCAACCATAATTAACATAGAATCCAGGTTCTGACTCCAGAACTGGGCAGGCAGTAAATGTTATGGGAAGACTAGTCAGACACAAACACTAAACTGAATTTTAAAGGAAATACTGTGTTTGGAAGATCCTTTTTACAATTGCAAATACTTTTCTAAGTCTATGGTGAGATGATAGATCAGATAGGATAGATCTCCTCTCTCAAGTGAGAAGCCACAAACCCTGTGAAGTAAAAGGTACCTTGAAACCACCAGATCTCTTAGCAAGCCCCTTGTCTGAAGGGGATCCACAGGCCCACAACACACACACCAAAAACACCCTTTGGTGAGACATAGTCAAACCCATTGGCCTGTTGGCAGCTGGACAGCTGAGCCATGGGTTGCAGCTCTCATGCAGTATTATTTCCTAGTAATTAGCTAAAGCAGCTTTGAGACTTTATTCCTCAAAACAGCTTCAGCTATCCCAGAGGAGCAAGAAGGCAAGAAAGGTCAATCACTGCCTAAGCAAGACTTGGACACCTCTGGGCATCCTCTCCTTCTCTGTGACAAATAAGGATGACAAAAGCTGGTCAAGAAACCGGTGCTATTTCCCAGCAGACCTGAGAAACAGCTGCTCTTGGACTTCTTTTTTGTTTGGTAGTTATCTCCATGTTATCGCCTTGAGAAGTCTCTAGGACACTTCGGAGGCCTCAGATAAGATTACGGGCAATTACCAAGGGAAGAAAGAGTTCATCTCTTGGTATCTTTTTGGACAAACAATCCAAGGCAAACAAGGTTTAGCAACATCTCTGGGATCACAGGGTTTATGATCCCCATAACACATCCTGATGGTGTAAACTCAGAACAGTTTCCTGGCAGGGCAATATCTTATCTGCTCCGACCTCTCCTGCTGGCCAAGCCTGCCCGCCAGCCAACCTTTTAATGGCAACCTACCCATGGATTGCTGTCGGGATAATGGGATTTCTTCACCTTTTGCCCTTTTTTTGAGATGTGAGCAGCCATCAGCTGGGAGTGCCAGGTGTACCTGGGGCTCTGTGTGTCCCCAGCACAACCAACACAAGCCCTGCCTGACCCTCTGTGACCCTCATGCTTTGCAGAACCCCAGCACAGCTGCTCACCAGCAGACCACTGAAGGAGTCAAGATCTCTGTCTGAGAGGAAACACCTCCTGCAGAGGAGCTGCTATTCCCAGCATCTCCTTTTATTTGCTTTACTGAGACTTTGGCCCACGCCACACACCTGGTAATACCAAGGCAAAAATGAAAAGAAGGTAAAATTTCTGTGCCCACACAACAAGACCTTTATATAGCCAAGAGGATGAGGTTTTTCACTCCCTTCCTATTTTCCACTTAGGGAGTAAACAGGAAAACCAACCTGGCCTGGTAGCTAACTTGGGAGCACACAGTGTTTTTCTGGTGCCTCCCCGTGATGCTCCCCGCCCTCTCCTGCTGTGCCATGGTCAGCAGGATGATGCTGGGTCCAGCACCCCGTGTCCCCTAAATATCCCTTGGAGGGAGCCACCAGCCTGTGGCCACTCGTGAGCAGGAATGGGGGTGTGGGGCTGGTCTGTGTCTGTGTTGGTGGTGGGCAAAGCAAAGGCAGAGCGTGGGCACTGCACCACAGCCATTTGCAGGGTGGGCATTGTCACCTGCCTGTGACACTGGGAACGTTTTCCTGTGCCCTTCCCTTAGGGCAGTGTGCCCCAACATGCTGGGACCTCTCTCTGCCACAGCATGGGGGGCTGGGTAGAGCTCTGGAGGTCAGGCTGGGGAGCTGGAGGACACAGGCATAGTTCAATGTACACAGGAACAGACATCAGGAAACGGCAAGAGAGAAAGAAATAACCAGCAGTGCCAGCAGCAAATGAATCCCTAACCAGGGCAAGTCCTCATGCCCTAAGAGGTGCAGCAGGTCTCTGAGTCACTCAGCGAGACAGCCCATGTGAAAGCAGTGAGCCCAGCAGAACAAACTCTGGCAGCAATGTGATGGCTTAAGTCATGGCCACAAAGCTGGGACAACCAGGAGGGGGAAGTTTCTTCAAATAAAAGGAAAGTTGCATAACCACTGCCAGATCCTTCAAGCTGGGCCTGATGCTCCAAAATTAGGATGACTTCCCCTTGCATCAGTTTCCAGCTGAATGTGTGGCACAGAGCAAACCAGGGGTTGTGGACCCCATGCACAGGGTGCACTGGGATGGAGGCTGTGGAAGGAGGGTGTCCACCCTGCCACAGCTCAGCAGCCTCCAGGAAGTTGCACATGCTTGAGGGAGTGGAAAAGCAACTTAAAAACCATTGTCTGCAAGGCTCATCACAGCAGCCAGCTTTGAAGCCCCTTCCCTGAGCTCACACGCTGGTGACCAGAGGGCCAAAGCTGGAGGATGCCTCCTGTGGGTGCTCTGCTGGCTGATGTGAGGCTGGGCAAGGCGCTGTGCTTTACCTGTCCCAGGCCTCTCCTCTCAGGCCACCTGGGATAGCAGCAGGAAAGCTTCAAGAGGCTTTGTCAACAAAGCTACCGTGAGAGTTTAGGTCTGGCTATTTTCGGTCCCTTTCAAAAGGGAAAGCAAGGCAAACAGAACCGAGGTGCAGGCACAGGAGCTCACTGTGCACAAACAGGTGTTTGCCCAGTGCAAAGACGTCTGTGAGGGCAATGCTGCTACCCCACAGCAGCTGGGCACGGGCTCGACTGTGGAATTAAAAGGCCACCCTGACCAGCGTTGCTCATTCCCAGGCACCGTTCATGCGCATGAATCGTCCTTCCCTTTGACTCATTAATCACTCCAAAATCAATAAAGACCACATAGGTTTTTCATGTATCAGCCATTAGTGTGACCTTGTGTCTATCTCTGCAGAGGGTATGAAATAAAAGCATTTGAGATCAAAGCAGCTGGCGCTGGCTTTTCGCAGCGCTGAGCCGGTGCCGCTGATTTACAGCTGCTGAGCTCATGCCACGCTTGTTTTGGTTCCCGAGAGCCTTGAGCAGTTACAAAGCCCTTGTTGTCCTCTAGGGACACAGCAGGCAGGAGACTGCTCCAAAAGGATGTTTTTTAGGATTTGTTTATTTCCTTACAGACAGAGACTACTTTCTTGTCCAGGAGAAAGTGTTTACAATGTCCCCAGGGATGAGCAGATGCAGCTCCTTCCCCAGGCACTCACTCTGGTGGGATCACAGCCAGAGCTGCTGTGTCCCCCTCCCATGACACCTGCCCTGATGCCACCCTTCACCTGAGCCTTCAGGGATCTTCTGCTGCAGAACAAACACTTCACACAGCAAAACCTGCTGGAGAACCAGCATCCCTGGGAAGGGGGACCAGAAGGACCAAAGTCATTCACCAGGGATGGGGCATGGTAAACTCAGCCTTCCACAACCCTTGGACCACAGGCTGAAGCCTCCTCCAGCTGATAAGGCAGCCACAGGAGTCGGAACACCTCCATGTTTTCTGAATGTATTTATTTCTTTTGGGACTAAGACAGCAGGAGCCAGGTAAGTGCTGCTGGCCAATTACCATCACTATTGATCATTTCTGCATCCAGCTTTCTGGGTCAGGCCTGCTCTAATTTTCATAGAGGCAGGAAAAAAGGCCAGTGAACCAGGAAACCACAGTGCCCAGAAATGCCTCTGGGGCACAGTGATAGGTCAACCAGGTCCACAAAACCCAAGCGCCTTCCAAACGCCGTGTGCCAGAGGCAGATACGCCGCTGGTGAGTCCACACCAAACCCCTCATCAGCCCCTCACAGCCCTCCTAATCATCTCTGGCTAATGCTGCAGCAGAGGCCACAGAAATATTTGCCAAAGGAAGGAAAGTGGTTTACTTTTCAGAAAGAAAAATATGGGTCTTTGAGCTAAGTGTGGGCATGGGAGGGTAGGTTAGGACACTGCAATGTGAAGCTCCTGTAATAGCAGGGGAAACACAACTTGGACTTAAATAGTTTCAAGACTTCCCAAAACCTGAAATCAGAAATAACCATGCCTTCTGGAGACAGCCCTTAACCACAGATAGTTTGGGTTTTAATTTAAAATCACCTCCTGTTCACCTTTTCCCCAACTTTGCATGCAGGGGATCAAGTCCCAGCTATCCAAGCCTCTCTCACGAATGCCGTGGTCCTGGCAAAGGCACAGAGCCAGCTGGGCCTTGCAGCCTGGTTTCATCCATCCAGCCATGCTCCCTGCAGCACTGGGATCTGCCTGCCTGGCACAAACCACCCTTCACCACATCAAAGGCACCCAGCAGGCGCCCTCCCTTCGTGCCCTCCCTCTTTGGTGAGGTATCCTCCCACTGTGCCCCCTCCCTCCCCACCTGACACAGTGGGTGTTTTACTGGAAACACTGCAGCACTCAGCCCTGTCACACTGGAATAGCTGTGGCCAGCCTGTGGCTGGGTGCTGCTCTCATCACTCAGGCTGTACTGGCTGCTTCTCCCCAGTGACAGCCACCCCTTCTTGTTCCTCCAAGCAGTTACTGCTTGCCAGGGCAGCTGTGGTGCTGCTCCTCACTCTGTGTCTGGCTGACAGGTCGTGTGTCACACACAGGCACAGCCCTTTTGGCTTTGCCTGGAGCATCTCCCCTGACACAGTCTGGGGAAGACAGACACAGACTGCTGATCCCAGCCTGCCATTCCCAGAGCAATCCCACTCCACATGCAGTTCAGGTTTGCTGCACATATGCAGCCTGTGGCAGATTTGGTACTCAATGGCACACACCTCTCCAGCTCAGCAAGCAGACAGCCCTGCCCCACTGCTTTGTGCTGCTCTCCCTGCAGCAGGAGCTCCCTCAAAGCCTTCCCCAGCCTGAAAGCCTCAAAGCCAACAGCCCCCGTGGCACCATGATGCAGTTCTGGGGGTTTTTGGTCCTTGATAGGCATCAGCTCACAGAAGTAAACGTACCCAAGCTGCACTAGCAAAAATTCCCCAAAGATTATATAGGGGATTTTATTCAAGGGTAATTCTGGTTTAATCTTGCAGCTGGGCTTGCTATAAACCTTTGGACTAGAGCACATACAAGTAACTCCACCTGCCTGGCTGACTACATTAGGATATTGTTATAAAAAATGTCACTTTGACATTTATAATAAAACGTGCAAGTTGAATGCTGAAGGATGGCACAGGGCCAGTGCTGGGCAGCCGTGGGGGAGGACAGGCTTCCCCTGCCTGTGCCAGTGCAGGTCACCCTGGGACAGGCAGCCCCTGCCCACCTCTGCTGGCACACAGGTGTGGTGGCACTGGAGGGGAGGATGCCCACGTGGCTGAACAGAGAGCAACAATTGCTCTGTCCACACTGACATGCCCCATTATGGCCACAACAGGCACAAGCACAGCCCGTGGTGCTGCAGCCAGACTCCTGCCCTGTCCCAGCAACAAGCACAGCACCTACAGCAACACTAACCAAGGGAGGAAAGGAGGCCTGTGTTTTCCTCCCTTATGCTGCTTTTTGCTCTTTTCCCCTGCCTTTTGAAATTGCAGATGAGAAGAGTAAATATTGGAAGGTTATCCTTTGTATCTCATGATCAGATCACAAGCTAGCATGTGACTTGGGAGGGAAAAACAAGTCTTTCCAGCAGATGTCAAGGCAGTGAGCCGGCTCTGCTGACTGCTGTACCTTGCTGTCTGCAGCCTAAGCCAATTCCTGGTGCATCCTTGAGGTACAGAACCTCATGATTCAACAGGATTTTATTCTAATTAAAGAAAACCCAGATGACTTTCATTTTGGAGTTGCCTATTTAGCAACTCTGAATGCAATGTGTACGTAAAGATAATAGCAGCTTTCGGCCGCTGTTTTGTAAACAGGCTCCAGCCCAGGAAGAGTAAGAGCAGTTTGGAGACACCCTGTAAGTCATGTGCTGGGGGACTATGCAAAAACCTCCCACTGGGCAAAGGGACTGGTCAAACTGGAGCCCAGGGCTGACAGCCCAGGAAATGGCCTGTGCTGTGCTCTGGAGGCCGGGGTGGGCGTGAGGAAGCTCCAGGGGAGCAGGAGCATCTCTCTGTAAGGGATGGGGTCTGTGGTACATGAGCTCGCTGCCCTGCCTCTGACAGCACAGGGGGTTTGCCCACTCCCCAAGGCTGGAGGAGGTGCTGCCTGGGGGGAGCTGGGGGCCCTTCCCCACTCGAGCACGGGGTGATGAGTGCTGACACCACATCGCACTGCCCTGGCCCCACCACGGCCGTCACATGATGGGTCAGCAGTTAGTGGGAAGTCAAAGACTGAAAGCTTAAAAAAAAATAAGTTACTTTGGCCAACTCCTTCACCACAGGAAATAAAAATTGGAGCTGAGCTTTAGCAATTTGGGTTTGACCAGACTTTTCTCGCCTGAGGCCTGGGGTGGGTTTGTCTCGCCGAGCTCCTGACCGAGCATCCAGCCACAAAACCCAGTCTGGAAAGGACTAGGAGAAGGGCAGAAAGGGTAGAGACATGCAGGTGACAAGCAAAGGAGGTGTCTGTAGCACTCCTGGAGCCCCACAGCAGGATGACTCTGCTGGAGAAGAAAGTCTCTCACAGACCTTCCCATCCCCTCGGGGCTGACACAAGGAGCCAGCACACCAGATATTCCCACGGCCGCTGTCCTCATGCCCCGGCTCAGCCAGAAAAGCTGCTCCCAGGGTATGGGACTGGGCAGTGGAACGTGGAAAGGCTTTTGCCCTTCCTTTGCCCAGGCTCCATGGACAATCAGCAGCTATTTTTAAGCTGGCTCTTTCTTTTCCCCTGCAGAGGCTCTTGAATGGCTTTCCCCTCGCACACGGAAGCGCGGGGAGCACGGATGTCGTCTCTCATTGTGATGGGAAAGGTTATCGGCTACGAAACAAAAGTGAAATCATCCACCAGCATTCCTGGGACCAAAATAGCCGCGCTGACGTTATCACGGAGGAAGGAAGGCTCCGGATACAGGCTGTCCCCTCCAGGGCTCACGTAGCGAGCCTGCAGCGAGCCAGAGCCAGGGCCGGCTGCGAGCAGAAGCAAAATGAGGTGTTCTTGCCACGGCAGATTAAAGAGAACTTAGTGCACGAGATCCCAAAGTTGCCATCGCTGCCAAGCGGCCGCAGAGCCTCACAGGAGCAGCACTCAGTGACAGCCCAGCAAAGAAGCTCATCTGCCTCACGGTAATGCTCAGGGCTAGAGCCCTCCTGGGGACAGCACGGAGTGGGGAGAGCTGTGGCAGATGGACACCCCTGACAGGGGACTCTGTGAGCTGCCAGCCCTGCTGCTGGCAGCCGGGGGGCTGTGGTGCCCTGCCTGTGGAACTGGGTCTGCACAGGGACATGGTCAGCCAAGGCAAGGCTTGGCTATCAGTTCATTAAAGGCATCTTTACTGTTCCACTTATATGGGCTTTTTTGTTATTGCTTTTTCCTCTAGCAAAGATAGATTAAATCCAAGAACCAGCACAGCCACAAAGCCAAGTGTAGATACAGGCCTGTTTCCACAGAGGCACTTACATGAGCTTACATACACATTAGGTGTTTCTCAACTGAGACTTTGTCACAAAACAGTGGCTTTCTGAAAGCAGAGGTTGCTGTCAGCTCACAGGTCTCTGGCACAGGGCTGCCCAGGGTCACTCTGAGCCAGCAGCATGTCCCTGACTGCAGCACTGTCCCTGCCCCCTCCTTGCCTCCTGCCTTTCTGCAGCCATTCCCATCAGGACTTCAGGATGTCTGCAAGAAACGCCAGGAAACCACTCAAGAACCGCCTGTCCCTCATGCTACAGGAAACACAACCAGCTGGGAAGTCTTGTTTCGATTTCTCTTCTCAAGACAGGACTGGGCAGGCATGGCCCCAGGCTGGCCCATCTCTAGCAGCACCCTGTGGAGGGGAGCTGGAAAGGAGGGTTGCAGGGAGACACCAGCACCAGCTGCTGCTCTCAGTCCCATTCACCATCTGAAACTAAGCCAAGAGCCTGGGAAAGGGCTGCAGGGACAGGCCTGGAGGGGTGTGGGTGCTTTGCAGATGGAGAAGGCAGGAGCATGCAAGAGATCCTGCAGAGCCCAGTGGGGATGGGAGTGGCTGACAGGTGGCACGCTGGAGGTATGGCATCCACCAGGATGTGGGGAGGGCAGGATTTGGGGAACCCAGATGTGCTGAGCAGCCTCCTGTGAAGCCCTTGGGACTTCCAGCCTGGAAGAGGAGTCTGGGCATCTAGGCTAAGAGGTAAACCTCCTCCAAAGCTTCTGAGTTTAAATACCTCCATGTGAGAGCACTGTCAGGAGCAAGGGGTAAGTAATGGCAGTGCTGAAGCTGGGAACCAAGCAGCATGAAAACTAGGGGTAAATTTTACTTGCCTGAACACACAGTAGAACATTTACCAAAATTGTCCAAGGTATTTTCCCAATGAGCTAAGCACTCCACTGCCTGCCAAACCCAGATTCTTCTCAGAGATTTAAGGCTCTTCCTCATTTGAATTGCAGTAATGAACTAATACTTTGAGTGCCTCCAGCTGCCAGCAGCTGCCTTAGACTTAATTGCACCCAGGAGCCTTTCCCAGGAGCTGCAGAACTATCCAGCCCAGCCCAGGCAGCAGGAGCAGCCCACGGATACTGCAGATGCTGGTTCCTGCAGACCCAGGCAGGTCAGGAAACACGAGCCAGTGCTGTCCATATGGACTCTGGCCGGGATGGCAGAGCCACCAGCACAGGCTCCAGCGTGGCTTTCCTGGCTTTGTTGACAGGTAAAGCTTTATCACTGTTAAAACACCATTTGTTGCTGTGACTTTTCCCCCCCTTCTTAAATGTCAACTTGAAAAGAAAAATTCGGGAAAGGTCACTTACCAGAGAGACTGGCACAGCTCCAGTCACTTGGATAAACACGTGTAGGGTCAGCTGCTGCAAGAGAGGATTTTAAACCAGTTATTTACCTGGTTGAACAAGTGTTGTGTTTCTTCTGAAGAGCGAGACTTTATGTACCTTGCAGGAGGCAATCAATCTCCTCACCACCCATCCATTGCTGCTGGGATTGTTAACCATTTGGGACACCCAGGCAGAGAAGATGCTTAGCTCAGGATGCCAAATGTCCTATTTAAGGGGGCATGAGCACCCATGAAATCCCCAGGCTTACTCTGAAAGGACTGGGACACTGCTAGCCTGACACTATGGAGCAGTAACTCAGCAGTAACCTCACTGGACCCCTTCCTCAGGTGGAGCCAGCTTGGGCTGTTCTGCACCCCTGCATGGCATGGGGCTGGTCACCCTTGGTTCTTGAGGCCAGTTGAGCCATTAATTCTGGGCTGGGAGCAAAGTGCCAGAGGTGCCATTAGTGAGGAGCAGCATTATCCATACCTGGATGCATGCAGAGCAGATCTGGTGCAAGCCCATTCTTATGGCAGCCTGAGACCCAGTGCTCCCTTCCCTCCTGCTTTGCCAGGTGGCAAAAAAGGGTAACAGCAACATCCCTGAAAAACCCCCAGCTACCCAAAGGCACAGGTGACCAGGGGCTGCTTTTGCAAGGCAGTCAGCAGGTGTGCTGATAAGGAGCAGTCCCTACAGGCACAGCCCCATGATGCCCTTTATCTGCTGCCTCTGCACTTCATCTCAGCAGGTACTTTTGCCTCTCACCTGGTGAGTTTCTACCACGCTGCTGTGTGCTGACTGCAGCCAAGAAAAGGATTTGACTAAAATAATAAACCCTGTCCCAGCCTTCCTGTCCCAGCCTTCCCTACGGCTTCTCAACAAGGGAAACTTCACAATTCTGTTGAATAAAATCTGTTGATTTTTGCTCTTGTTTATAAGCAGTATTTATGCTATTTATGACTTGCCCAGAGCACTCCATAGCTCAGTAGTCCCCAAACCAGCACATGGACCAGAGACTCCCATGACTCCAGATGAGTCTGCTGCTAACCGGGCTTCCAAACCACCACCAGCTGAACACACTTGGTTGATCAAAGTCTTGCCTGAGAGGGGGAACCATCTCCATTCCCCCAGCATCCTCTCACTGCCCAGCATCCTTCCTGTACCAAACACTTCTGCAAGGGCTTGGATGAGACCATCACCTCCACAAGCTGGGAAAGTAGGAGTCACTCCAGAGGACTGGCACCTACCCCAGAGCAGGCAGAAAATGGCTTTGCAAGGGCCTGATTCATGGTCAACCCCTGTGGCCAGGCTTGCTGAGCAGCTTCCCGGCAGCAGCCCCAGTTTCAGTGGGGAGGAGAGTGAGCTCCTGCCAGACCTTCAGCAGCCCCAGCTCTCTCCAGAGAGATCAAGCCACGCTGCATGCCGGGCCAGACCAAGGGATTTGGCACAAGAACTCTTCCCACAGCAAAACAGGCACTCAGTGTGTGATCTAGTTTAGCTCAGTTGACAGTGCTTACTCCCAAAGGAAAGCCAAGCACACAGCTTTTCTCGGGACAACTCCCAGGCTGCGGGCACCTGAAGGATAATGCTGACCTTGTAAGGAAACCTGGGCCAGCCAGGGACCCCAGGTCAGCCCCCTCCCAAACACCCAGGGCTGCTGGAACATAGCTCACTGCTGTGTGCAGTGCACAGCTCTGTGGCCTCCAGCAGCCACGTGAAGGAGTCACGGCCGCAGCCGTGCAAGGTCAAAGGCGTGAGGGCTCTGCTCAATGGGAAACCACTACCATGAGGCTTTCAGAAGTTCAGCTAGGCAGAAGAACTGTCAGCAGTGGGAAAAGGGCAGCTGCTGGTGCTGCCAGTAAAAGCAAAAAAAAAGGAGAAATCAGCCCACCACAGCTTCCGATCGGAAGTGACAGCGCTGTCTGAGGTCCTCAGCAAACCAAGTGTGTGTTGCAAGCGCAGCAAGAGACCCTGGAGCTCCCAAGTGAGGGGAACTGGAGAGCTCCAGGGGCGTGGGGAGGGGAGCCACCTAAAGCACCCCTGAATGTGCACTAACCCGCAGGCAGCTCTCTGCCTGCTCACACACACCTTGGGAGGCAGCCCAGGCCCTGGTTCCATGTGTGCCACAGCCCTGTTAATGCTCCTGTCCCGTCCTGGCAGCCTGCCCCGAGCAAGGGGTGGGTTTTTCCAGGAAAACCAGAGACAGATTGTTCCGTATAGCTGGGGAAACTAAGAGCCTCTAGCATCCCTGTGCTGGCCAGGGAAGATGGCTGCAAGCAGCCTGTTCCCAAACAGAGCAAAGCGTTCCCACCAGGCCCCCACGCCCTTGGAATAATTCAGTTTCTGTGGAATCCAGTCACTTAAAAAAAAAAGCAAAAACAACACAGAAAACCCTTCCCCAGGCCTGCAGCAATATTTTGTCTGTAAATAATCTAGAGAGCAAGGTCACATTCCCAAGTGAGCACACTGTGGGGAGGGTGGGCAGGGGGCAGAGGGGGATGCGGAACAGGGAATGCACAACCCCCAGCCCCGGGCACAGCCAGGCTGGGGAGCAGGGGAGAGCAGGAAAAGGGGGTTGGGGGAGGAGGCAGAGCAGAACAGGGCTCTAGGGGTAAGAGGCAAGATGATTTCACCTTTCTTTCACCAGCTGTCCCTGAAGCAGGGGAAAACCTGCCACCTCCATCCTCCCACACTTCAGCACATCTCACCACTGGCAGGATGGTGAGTGGCACAGAGCTGTGCAGGGCTCAGCCTGCCCTGCTGCTGCTTCCTGGGGATGCTGGCAGCACCTCATGTGGGCAGGAGTTGCCCTGCTCACCAGGGAGCCTCCTGCACCACTGCTGCATGGCTGCAATGATGGAACCATGCAGTGCCAGGGAAGCTGTGGCTGTCCTGCCCCAGCTCCCTGCACAGATGTGCCAACCCTGACACCCCTGGCACTCACTGAGTTTGTGCCAAAGGCACTGAAGTCCAGGCTTTTCTGCACTGCTGCTGGAGCAGGCTCTCTGGGGCAGCCCCAGCATGGCCACCAGTACTGCCCACAGCACCCAGCCTCACCCTGCCAAAGGGCAGCTCCCTTGGGATGTGCCTCTCACAGTTCAAAGCCCTTTGCCAGCCCTGCTGGAAGGGGAGCAGGGGCACTCTGGGAAACCACCCACAGCCTGGATGGAGCATAGAGCAGATGGCAGAACAAACAGCACTGGGATTTCTGTTTCACATAATCTTCTGCCCTGCTCACTCCCACGCTTAACCTTTTCCTCCCATGGAACAGGACTTTGCTTGGAAAAAGCGACCAGGAAACCTGGAAGGGTTTCAGAGTGGCAGGTGTTCTGCTCTGAACATCACCAAGGACAATACACAGACCCCAGATGATTTTTCTTTTATTTAAAAACAGACACAGGCAAGATTTGTGCTGTTTTATGCCTTTTTCAAAAGAGTTTATGAGTAATTATTTTTCCTTTTTCTAGATGAGGAAAAAGCTGGTGCTGCTGTGGCAGAGCTGCCTACAGGACTGGCACTGAGAACACTTAAGGATGGCAGGTTCTTCATGCCACAGCCATGAGTGAGCTGTGCTGTGCAGCAGCCCTGGCAGGAGGGGTGCTCAGGCTGGGACTGCCACTCAGGCACTGCAGGTCTGTGTTCTTCAGGGCATGTAGGTGTTTGGGGGAAAAAAAAAAAAAAAAGAAGAAAAAAAAGGAAAATATTCAAACCTTGCATGTTTTATAGCCTATTCAGAGCCAGAAAGCTCAGGAGTGGAGTTGGGGTGGAAAGCACTTACTGACTGCAGGCCAAGGCTTCCAGAGCAGGCAGTGGCAATGCCACAGCCCCACACCCCTGTGACAGGAGCACTGTCACAGCCTGTCACAGCCCAGGGGTGCTCCTTTGCATGGGGCTGGGTGAGGATACAGCACAGCCCAGGCAGAATTCAGCCCCTCCTCAGCAGCACTGGCACCTGGAAACACCAACCCAGCCTGGGTATGAAATGCTCAGGGAACCTCATCACTGGTAGGCTCCAAGGATAATTAGGTTCCACATTTAAATCTCTGCTGGATATCAGGAAAGAAGCATTTGCCTTGCCTGTCAAGCACCATCAGCTCCCAGCTGCCTCTGATCACGCCAGCACCGTTTTACAAGGCTGCTTTACACACGACTGGTGGAATTTGTTCTTGCTCATGCATCAGAATCATCAGAGTCATCTAACCACCACCCACCCAGCACAGCACCTGGATGGCCACTCCTGCATGGAGAGGCAGCCATGCCCATGCTGCCAGGGCTGGGTGCATCCCAGCCTCCTGCAGGCAGGCTGCTGGGAGCTCTGGGAGCACATCCTCTGCCTAAGGAGAGGGAGGAAAGCCCCAGGCTGGGGGGGCACAGAGCAGCCATGTCCAGCCAGAGGAGCAGCAGGGTCCAGCCTGTGTGCCAGCAGGCTGGGTGATGAGAGAGCTTTTGCTGGCAGCTCCCAGAGAGAGAGGAGTTTCCACTGCCTGCCCTCCACCAACTCCTCACCTGAGCCACATGGCTCTGCCTGTATTTCAGGAGTTCCCAATGAGCTCATCATAAAGCTTCATAATTAATGTTTCAAAATTAATTACAACAGCCTGGGATTCTCCTGAAGACAACAATAGCTACAAGGAAGAAGCCAACCAGCCATTAGGTAGCACACTACAAACAGTGCTCCCTCCCCAGCCTTTGATGAAGTCAAGTGGTTTTGCCCTTTTACTATTATACATTGCAAATTGAAAGTGCCAGCAAGAACTCCTGGCTTTGGTGTCAGGCTGCAGAGCAGGCTGCCAGAGCAGAGCTCCAGCTGCCATGTCCAGTCCCCCCAAGGTGCAGTGCAGCACAGAAACCTCCCCTGTGCTTAGACTGAACCAGGCCACCCTTCCCCACACAGCTTCCTAAGGGTATAAGCCACATTTGATAACAAAAAAAGACAGTACCAGATGCTGCAAGCAGGGTGTGGGGTTCCTGCTGTTACTCACCATGTGCTGAGCTGTTCAAACAAAAGAGCAGGTTGGGTCAAACACAAGAACTTCCTCAACTGAACTGTAGTCACAGGTCAGAATGATTAAAGGGATTAAATCCAGAAAGCACTAACTGCAGTGTCTACAGTGGCTCTCTGCACACAGACTTTTCCAGTGCCCTGCACTGCAGTCCCTTACTACAAACCTCCACAGCTTCACTCATCCCCATGGCCAGCATGGCCCCAACTGAATTTAAGCACTCATTTTAACAGGTTTAATTCTTAACTGAAAGAAATGTGCAACACACACCAGCTTGGGTGAACATCCAGAAACCATGAGATTGCCAATGGGCAAGTATCTGCTCCAGGCTGTAGTGCTAGAAACTTAGCCCAGGCTGGGCAGAAAGACACAGCCTGTTTGAAAAGAGACTGACAAGCCAGGTCCTCTCTTCCACCTTTCATTTGAATTAAACAAATAGACCAAGCCCAGGCAGAGAAAAAAATCCAACAAAATGATCTCTTTAGTTCAGCAGAGAGTTGATTTTTAGACTTCCTGTATTTGACTTCAAGTAAATCAGGATTTTATGTTTTTATTTTTAACTCTGTTCTCATTTAAACTCTTTAGTTAGTGACAAGATAATTGTTAAAAGTTTGAAGATAACATTTAAAAATGTTCCTAATAGTGGCAGCATTTAAGAAAGAATTACTCTGACACCTTTTAAACCTGAAAGCAAGTGATTTCCCAGCTGTGCCTGCTCTCCCCACACAGCATTTTGTCCTGGCAAGGACAACTTAGCTCGAGTCTGGTACGGAAAGCAGTTGGAGAAACAGAAGTGAAACCCCAAAATTTCTTTTCATTATCTAAACAGAATGAGCACAAGAAGTGAAATTATGTGAATAAATGCTATGCCACTTGGCCTTTTTTCTTTCCAGTGATTCTCTGGGGGTTTTTTTGGCTGTCCAATTGCTAAGTCATTTGTAACAGGGCTCTCCTGTCCTACCCAGGCTTGGGTACCACCCTGCAGTGTGCATGGGCAGAGAAGGACACAGCACCAGCACCAATTTCTCCAGTGAGACGTGCCAGACCAGATTTTTTGCATACCACAGCAAAGCAGTTCACCACCTGCCATATAACACCATGCTGCAACTCACATTTCTTGAGCTCTAACAGTGCCTCATTTTTTCCAAGTCCAAAAGAAACCCACTGGCCAGTTCAGCGCTCTTAAGACTGATGAGTAAATTGCTTTTTCCTTTAATGAGCAGCTGGGCTGCTGCAACAGCACTGCAACCTTGGCCCGTGGTTACAATGGGCAACTTCAGAACAGAACTGGGTAGGGAGCAGGTGCAGCAGCAGCAGATAACACTGACAGCTCCTGTGAGACATTGTGAGCACCACTCTGAAGTGGGAACAAAGCCTTCCCCATCCCTCAGCCCTCCAAAGGTCTTCATACACAGCAGAGCAGGAAAGACAAATCTGGTATGAGCAGCCAGGTGATGGAAGAGCACAGCCAGCACCTCCACTCCTCTCCTTCTCCCTCAAATGCAAGACCCTGCCAGCACCTGGCACCTTGAAGCAAGCCAGGATTCTGCAGGCAGAGGCAGGCTGGGGCCAGCAGAACCTGCAGCAATTGCTCATCTCCAGATAGGATGAGCCTGCTGCAGCCACCAGGCCTGGGAAGTGCAACAGTGCTGGAGAGCCAAACGCTGCCCTGAGGATTACACACAGCCTTGTACCTACTTCCCTTCTGCATTTAAAGGAAGCAGCATCTTGCTTCCCTTTTCTGAGGCAGAAAAGCAAATGAGCAGTGGTTTTCAATTGAGAAATACATCACTTCATTGAGACAAACTGTCAGGCTGAAAATGAAATAATTTAAGTCATGCAAATGTAAGTTAGTCTGAAGTGCCCTGAAATCAATAGGGCTCCAGTGATTTAAGTCCTCCTCTTCAATCCTACATTGCCATGTCAGCAGAGAGCAGCCCAGGGAGCATGGCTCTGGCTCAGGATGGGCAGTTACCCCCCTGGGCCAGGTTCCAGCAGCCTGGGCTGTGCCCCCTGCTCTCAGGGGACTGAGCACAGGCTCTCAGCAGGGACCAGAGCAGCCTGGCAGTATTGCCACTCACTGCAGAGCTGCACTGCAGCCTTCTCAGTCTTGCAGCTTTCCTGGCTCTTAGAAAGCCCACTCCCAGCTTCTCCCAGGCCAGGAAAGACTGGCAGATACTCTTCAAGCTGCACTTTGGAAAGGGTCAGGTTTACACCAAAAGCTGATGTGACTGTTAAAGGATATTTCCAGGCTGGGTTTGTTGGGGTTTTTTTTAACTTTTCCAGATCACACTGTAACAGCCAGCATAAATATCCTCTCTGCTATTGTTTTTGTGGAGCCTGCCAGATCAGATTACACTGAAAATCAAGATACAGATATTTTATCTTTGTTCTGTTTGGCACAGGAAACATTTGACCTCTGTTTAGAGCATTTCTTGCCCTGTCATTCCCCATGCTTTTCACCATATATCCCTCTAAGCATCCCACGTTTCAGAAACTACTTTCAGTTCCCAGGACCCACCAGCTGACTCCCACTGTGGACAACGTTTTGGGCACTGCAGCCTCCTGGATGACTGCAGGCAGACACCCAGAGCACTGAGCTGCCACAGGCGGGCATCATCCCTGCAGGAACTCAAGAGAGGAACTGAGCACAGTCCTGCACCATGGACTCCTAATCCCTCTGCTGAGAGGAGGCAAGCTGGAGTTTGGAGAACTGGAAGCTGGAGAACAAGCAGACTTTTATTCAGAGCCAGCAGTGTGAGGGGGAGGACCAGCAGCTCCTTCCTGCCTCCGCGGGACTTACCATCCCTGAATGCCCCTTTTTGTGCTTCTCCCACATCTGTGGCCAGCCAGCACAACACTGCTCTGTCCAGCACGGGGCCATGGCCACTGCTCGCCTGCCTCAGGGCCCGGTGGCCAGCAGAAGGACAAGCAGGGTGGCCACAGCCAGCCACAGTGATGCTGACCTGGCTGCCAGGCTGAGTTCTTCAAGAGGAAGTCGGCTGCCCACTGGACTTGCAGCATTTAACGTCATCAGAGCCCCCAGCTTGGAGACAGGGGCATGAGACCACCCTTTAAAAGAGTAAAGCCAAACACCCTCAAAGACTGCAGCTGCTCAGTTGGACTAATCCAGGAAGGTTGAACTCCACCAACACATTGCACAGTTGTCATCATAACATGTACTCTGGTAAACTCCAGTTTCAGTAAAAAAGCATGCATGGGTGAGAGAGGCAGCAGCAAGTCTTGGCAGAGAAGAAACAAGAGCTCTGTCACTCTCTACAAGCAGGAGGAGCTCTCAGAGGAGCCTGACTGCACTCATCTATGTCAGTAAACTTTGGAAAGCTTTGGCCAACAAAACCACCAGGTTGTTTCCAGTCGCGATGTTGAAGATGGACCTGTTGGACGGGGTTTTCCCCACAGGCTGTGTTAGCTCTAGTTTGGACTGCAGGACTGCATTGGAGACTGGTATCAAACTGCTCTGGTGCTCCACAAGTCCTCATCTCAGGTCAAAGCACCAGCAATACAGTAAATATAAACTGATGCATCCAGGTAACCACCAAAATGCTCACTGTCTGAGCATCCATCCGATCTAATAATCAGAAAGGTTTTTTAAAATAAAAATACTTAACATTTATTCACCTTTGAAGTCACCATAGTAAAACTGTACATGTTGTGAGTAACCCAGGAACATTATTCAAGAGCTACCAGAAACATAAGGCAATTTGTACAACCATTGAAAGAAATACACAGCATTTTGAAAACAGAGTGAAATATTACTCAAACAAGACAACGCTTGATACGCACTAGAGCGACAAGAACCAGCATTAAGTTTTAAACAAAAATAAAGATGTCATGGCTACAAGTATTATACAGTGATAAATACTTCAAAAATATATTAAGATATATGGAAATTCTCACTTTGTAAGGGAAATCCAGAGAAATTCCAGCCTTCACTGGATTTCAATATACCAATTAAGGTTTAATATTTAAATTCTTTTCCTTTCAGTAGGAACCAGTACTGCAGCCATTACTGTCCTGTATCAATACTTATGTTCTTGTAGTGTAATGAATTCAGCCTTATGTTACATTAAGCCCTAATGCTTCTAGCATCACAGGCACCAATTGCCCTAAATCAACAAATGAGTTGGCTTTTGATTACATTGCTGTGCACCACATCTGAAGCCATAAACCCCGTTAGATCACAGTCAATGTTCGCCCACCTTACAGCATTAATGAACGCGGGTTCCAAACTTGCCTCCACGTAAATGAGACGTCTTGAACAGAGGGTTTAGTAGCAAGCCCACCATTGTTTTCCTAGCATAACATCAAGCACTCAGAAGCTACAGTACATGAACCATGCTAAAGTTTAGGTTACACCTTCAAAAAAGAAAGTCCAGAGGATGTTTGGAGACAACAGGTTTTGAACACGCACAAATAGTGCTCTAGTACACGTTTGTCTGTGCCGATACCGGGTAGTGAGTGAAGCAGTTTATAGCCACGGATTTGGTGAGGCAGTTTTCTGAGACAGTTTAAAAATATAGACTTCTTCTCAGAGGGTCTGCTCTATAGAAAATAAAGTGAAATCTGTGGTAAATTGTCAGTTTTGAGAGTACTTTCCCACGGCAAGATCCGCTGGCGGGCCTACCGCACCAGGAGGAAAGCCAATCCCGCCATGCCGATGCCCGCCGCCGCCGCCATGATGGCATTGCCGATGGTGCTGCTCTGCTCGGCCGCCGCCGAGCCGTGCCTGCCGAAGAAGCGACAGAAGCCATCCTGCAACACCGACAGAAAGGACACTGAGTTGCTTAGCTTGCAGCTAACTGGATTAAACAAGCCTTTGAGCACGGTTTCATCCTCCCACCTCAGCCTCTGTCAGCTGCAGAAGCCTCTATTCCAATCATGGAGGGCTAAACCCACTGCCTTGGGCACGGGCAAAAACATTGTGTGAGAGCCTTTGCACAAGGCAACTGAAAGGTGTAGCTACAAGAGCTTGCATACTCTGCTCAACACACGACTGGACACTTCCTATTGAGATGCTCAGTGTGCCATTATATATTTTTGCCCTTTTAGGCAAGTTTCTGATGGAAGTTGCCAGCATTGTTCCTAATACTTTAGGTTTCAGAAAGCATCTAAAACACAGGATACGGAAATTTCCACTTTTAAGACAGGAGGCCGAAGCCAGTCCCATCTCGGTGAGTGTGGGACCGATTACACACACTCTTGGAAGGGCCGGGTGGACACTGCTCAGAGCTGACCTATGACAGAGCAAAGCTGGCAGCTGCTCTCCCAGATCATTGTGATAATCAGAAGTGGCAGCAATACAACTCCAGATGGTCGTGTTTGAACTCTGCCCCGCAGATGTCTATGTAAACAAGTTATACTCTTAATTTCTTCCGGAACTTTGTTCTTTACACTTTGATTTGTGCGAACAGGCAATATGATTTTGCCGATTTTGCCAAGTGACAGTGTATGCTGCAGCCAACCACCACTTTGTTCTGAGTGGCCAGAGGGACCGGTGACCACTGGAAAACCAAGTTCATTTTGGTCTCTGGAAGAGTCAACGAATCCAGCGGCTACTTCCCCTCCTTTCTATTTTTAGTGCTTATTTGTACTGACATAAAGTATTCCACTTGGACTGGAAATAGGAAATGAGCAGTTTTGTGGGATAGCTGACATTTTGTTCAGAAACGCAAGCAGAGCTGCACCAACGCCTCAAAAGCTGTGTCTTAGGGCGGGCATCTCGAGGGGCAAAATGCCCACACCCCCCTCACGAGGCCCGACCTGACCGGCTTCGGGACAGCCAGGAACAAGAGCCGCAGGTCTGGAGGGTGGGTGCCTCAATTCCCAGGTGTACTTCAGAACAGGCAGAGGTTAGTGCTCACACCTGGGAGAGGACCTGTGCCAGCCTGCTCGCCGAAATCCACGGGCTGTGGACCCGAGGGGAAGGCAAACCCCGCTCCCTCACCCAGCAGCATCACTCCTGCGATATCAGGAGTGCATCCCAACGGGGCCTCGCGCGGGCACACGGAGGGATCCGGCTACGCCGCAGATCTGGGGATCGGGGCGCCCGCAGGCACCCCAATGGCCCAGCGAGCTCACACCGCGTGTCGCGATGGTCAGCAGCCCCCGGGGACACACCGCGTGTCGCGATGGTCAGCAGCCCCCGGGGACACACCGCGTGTCGCGATGGTCAGCAGCCCCCGGGGACACACCGCGTGTCGCGATGGTCAGCAGCCCCCGGGGACACACCGCGTGTCGCGATGGTCAGCAGCCCCCGGGGACACACCGCGTGTCGCGATGGTCAGCAGCCCCCGGGGACACACCGCGTGTCGCGATGGTCAGCAGCCCCCGGGGACACACCGCGTGTCGCGATGGTCAGCAGCCCCCGGGGACACACCGCGTGTCGCGATGGTCAGCAGCCCCCGGGGACACACCGCGTGTCGCGATGGTCAGCAGCCCCCGGGGACACACCGCGTGTCGCGATGGTCAGCAGCCCCCGGGGACACACCGCGTGTCGCGATGGTCAGCAGCCCCCGGGGACACACCGCGTGTCGCGATGGTCAGCAGCCCCCGGGGACACACCGCGTGTCGCGATGGTCAGCAGCCCCCGGGGACACACCGCGTGTCGCGATGGTCAGCAGCCCCCGGGGACACACCGCGTGTCGCGATGGTCAGCAGCCCCCGGGGACACACCGCGTGTCGCGATGGTCAGCAGCCCCCGGGGACACACCGCGTGTCGCGATGGTCAGCAGCCCCCGGGGACACACCGCGTGTCGCGATGGTCAGCAGCCCCCGGGGNCGGGGCGGGGCCAAGCGGGCACGTTCCCATCCGGAGAGGACCCGCATCCCTGGAAAGGCGTCTGCGGCGTATCGCTGCGGCCTCGCTGGGCAGCCGAGCGAGTTATCGGGTGCTGGCTCTCAAATTCTTGTTTTAATTCCTTTTGAGTTTTTTGTTCCACATTAGTGGCCCGCCCGAACCTGTATTCTTTTCATCAAAGGAGATACCGGTTTTTCAGGGTCATGGGGTGAGTTTTTACCCGGCAGATGCAGTGGCCTTTACTTTTTGAAGAGCGTATAGGCAAAATATAGGATTAGGACCGTCAGTGGTGCTAAGGTCGGACCTTTCACACTTCTGGTGAGAAGTAAAGCGGCTGAGAACGACGCTGGCCGAGGGTGTCATTTGCCGAGCACACGGAGCTCCCGACGGGACATCTCCCCTGCAATCTCACCGTGCCCGGGCTGCTCCGAGCACCGCCCCGGGCCGGGGGCAGGCCGGGCACAGGCTACGCCCAGCGGGAGCGTCCTGCTCGGAGCCGTTCGCGGGTGAGGCGCTGCAGGCGGCCTGGGCCAGAGCTGGCCGTGCCCGCCCCGCGGCCGCCCTCGCCTCTCGTCCCGCAACCGGCTCAAGGTGCCCAAAGTGCCAGCACAGACTGCTTGGCTTCATCTGTCTCGAGATACAGCTGTCTCCATGTTACATCCCCATTAGAAAATCTAAAAATAGGTGGTTGGAATCAATCCTGTTGCAATTTCTCAGATCCCTATCAAGAATTGGCCTGATCCCTTAGAGTCCTTCCTAAGGGGAGCTTTAGTTCTCCATCCCCGTAGTTGGCTTTTGTCTTGTTTTGAAGCAGGGAAATAGAGTCTGTTTATGTCCTAGGGCAGTGGCTGGAACGAGATCTTTACTTTTCACAAGAGCTTTACACACATGCTTTAAAGCTATTTTTCCTTATGATTGTTAATTCTGGAGCAGGAATTTCCTATTGCATTCCTCACAGCAGGAGTGCAAGAGGGAGAGGCTGCTCTTTCTCTAGCAATATCCTTTTCCACCCTTCCTGTTTATATAGCATTTTTGTTTAACAAGACAGAGCACTCTGATAGTGAGGGCCCCAGCTACAGCTCCCTTCTGTCCATAGTTTATGGAATAGAGGTGTTTCTGACACAAATAGCTTGACATAACAGGGAAACCTCAAAACCATGGGTTTTCCAAAGCCTCCCAGACAGCCTTTAGTGAGTAAAAAACACAATGGACACTTCAGTGTCCTGTTCCTCTAAGTGTCATTTATCTACTGGGAAGTTGAGGCCCATCCTGGTTGATGTTTTCACCATTACCTCAGGAACAAAGAGGTGATTTTCATAGGTGGCAAAGCCCATGCACCCCCACACACAAGTCCAAAGGCAGTGGCCCTGAAGTGCAAAACCCACGGCATTTCTCCATGCAAGAACAGAAGTGCAAGATGCAATGTCAGACTCATTCCCACTGGATCTGGTGACAGTCTGGGCACTGATGTCACTCAGAACAAGCTGGCTCAGCACTTTCCTCAGGCCCACAGAAGAGGGAAAATGAAACAATGCACCTAAATTATGAAGGTGTTTTTTTCAGTGTCTAGACCGAGCACTTCCACCAGCCACCTTCAGGCAGACCATAAAACCTACATTAAAGTGAGGACAGCTGGCCACAGCTCAGTTCTCTCCTACCAAGGCAGAAAGCTGAACTGCTGCACCTCCAGGTGATCTGCACATCTGGTTTACCCAAAAAGTCACAGCCTGGGCCCTCAACAGAATTTCAGTGCCTGGCTTTTCACTGGCATCCTACTGCAACACAAGGAGTTCCCACAGAACACATACTCTGCATTTTCCAGTTCCTTCCTGGGTATTGCAATAAGGATCTGGGAAGAAAACATTGCATTAGCTGTGATCCTTCTGAGCAGGGAAACAATCTGAGTTCTCACCCTGAATGCAGAGGGAACTGACATAGCATTACAAGTATTTTCATGGGCTGCTCACTCTCATTTGCTGTGGTTCACCTTGGGTATTTCCAGAAGATATTCCAGAAGCAATTTCCTGGTAGATCTGGACTTTACCTGAGATTTTTGCAGGAGAAACCATTTAAGAAACTGTGTGGTACAAAAAGTGAATGTCAAAAAAAGCAAAAAACCAAACAGCTATCATTATAAATACCTAAGAAATGGGAAGAACAACTACATACATGTTCTCAATATGTAAAATACAATTTATTGTATTTAGGCTGTTCATAAGTATCAACACAATGTATTATGTTTGAAACAAACATCTTGCCAATAAATACTACCTAAACATTAATATTAATCTTTTGATCAAATGTGTACAGTGTATTGACTCAATATTGCACAGTGAGTTCTATATGACATTTCCATAGTGCATTCAGTTTGTTACAGGGATAGTTTGCCACAAATATTGCAAAGCATCAGAGTTGACTTTTCCAAGTGAAAACAGCTGACCTATTCCATTAGGGATGGAAGGCTGGTATAAATGTCAGTGTCTTAGGTTAACTGGTTATGGATTCACAGAACCTAATGTTTTTATGGATGAGGAGACTTTGTTTCTAATATGATTTTTATATAATTGTAAAAGAATACCACTGGCAAACAGAATGAGGATGTTATCATTAAACTCCAGTGACCAGTGAGCTTGTAAACAGGTTCATTCCAGTAAGCTTGTTTTCTCTTGTTCCAATCTAACTATAAATCATATATATGATATATTCAGAGCTGTACCTCACCACCTCCATTTCAAAGGCCAGGCTGTGCAAGGCCCCAGCATTACTCCAGCTCTTTGTGCCTGTGCTCAGGTGAGACTCAAAACCTGTTGGTATGAGCAGAGCTGACACACTCTAGTCCAAATAGTTTTCAAAGTATGAATGCAGATATAATCTCATAATGGTTCTATAATTAATTGTATCTCATCTTTACCTGATTAAATTTTGATTCTAGAGCATCATTTCTGTGTGGGGTGGTCCTGCCAGTCCTTATGGCTTTCCCATGCTCACACAGAGCTGGGTGCTGCCAGCAACGTGGCCAGCTGTTCTGCTCTCCTGCAAACCAGTGACTCCTGGATCAGATGGACTCCTGTGCTCTGGTCAGCACAGTATCAAGCACTGGCAGGACTGTGGCTCACAGCAGATTTTCAGCAGCTCACTGTTACTCACTCTCAAGCTCAATTATGACAAAACCATGTCCATGGTAGTGGGAGGTGACTGTGAGAGTAAGGACTGTATGATTTGACCTGTATTTGCATGAACTTACAACTGCTCTGATGTTGCAGAAGGACCTTAAGATGGACATATACTGCTTTAATATACATTTTAGCTACATTGCCTTGCCAAAGTTGTATGAACTGTTCAAAATGCAAATAAGAATCATGGTCATAGAATGACTATGACTGACTTGGAAAAGACTTGACCATCAGTATAATGGTGCTTAATGCTTAGCGTGTAGTATCCCTTAGTGCTTAGCATGTAGTATTTCTTTAAGTAAAAGAAAATTCACTCACCAAGTGATACAATTAAAAATTTCTAAGAAACTACTGGTTAAGTATTACCTCATGATTATGTAAATCATGTTTATATCCCTCGTCTTTGCTGTTTATAAGTTTGTATATATTTAGATTCTTTATATTCAGGTAACAGAGATGAAATATTTATTTCTATCTAAAAAGACAGTAGGAAAAACAGGGATTGAAGGGATTTCTTTTCTGTACAAAAAATACATTTCTATGACAGCAGCCAGTACCTTCACAGTAGGTCCTTTGCTCCTCTACTTACCACCAAGGTTCAGTCATCCATAACACATCATAAAGTATCAGAATTGTTTCTCTTTCCATTTTTCAACACTGAAATTCAATATGCTACTACGGAATGTTTCCAAAGCCTTTCGCTATATCCCGATAAAATCGGGACTTTTTTTTTTAACTTTAAAAAGGAACTAAATTCATATTCATGCAAATAAATACATAATGTGCACTGAAATACTCAATTCTATGATACAGGTGACTCTGGAGAAAAGTCCCTTTATAAATAATGAAACTAATTCTAATAAAAGAATATAGTTTCAAAAATAAATTAAAACATTTTATTTTACTACAAGTTAATGTTTGCTATGTGTTCAAGCAGACTACATTTTCTACCTAGTTGTGTTAATCTGTGGGTTGAGTGTCACTCTTTTAGACTGTAGTGAATATTTGATTTTGAGGAATGGCTTCTTTATGCAGTTTTTGTAGTCCAGGGTTTCAGTCTTCATTTGATTCTGCATACAGGGTCTCAGGTTACGCCCAGATCTGTAGAAAGAGAGAGAGCTGAACACTCTTTTATGACCCTGACTCTCCTACCAAACCTTAAATTAAGGTTGTAAGCCGATCACATCAGCGGTACAGAGTATCAGCAGCAATGATATCATGTAACCCAACAGCAAGCTCGAACTCAGCAGTTCCGCTAGCGATGAGGGGATTTTTATTTGGCTTTGCTGTTCATGTTTTACACTGTTCTATACCCTCCTTAGTTCCTCTGGAGCAGTTTTCCTCTGACAACCCTTCCTCCTCATGCCCTTTGATTCAGCAATTGAAGAAAGCAGCACCCGCAGCAGGTTCTCCCGGCACTTACTCGGAGGGTGTGGTCCCAGGAGCCCGAGCAGAAGGCGGTCCCGTCGGGAGAGACCCGCAAGGTGCTGACTCGGTTTTCGTGTCCGAACAGAATGGACACACGGGACCCCTTCAGCACATCCCAGACATTGATGGTGTAATCGTTATAGCCTGCGAACAGCAGGCGACCTGCAGAGACAATGACATTTTACACCGCGAGCTCTCAGCATGCCTTGACTGCGCCGGGGCCTTCTGCAGGACATCGATCGCCCACGAGCCACAAGCCCACCCTGTGACCACTGCTTCCCTCGGGCCAGCTGTGTCCCCTGGGACAGCCTGCCCCGGGACAGCCCTGCCCTGGGACAGCCCTGTCCTGGAACAGCCTGCCCTGGGACAGCCTGCCCTGGGACAGCCTGCCCTGGGACAGCTCTGCCCTGGGACAGCCTGCCCTGGGACAGCCTGCCCTGGGACAGCCTTGCCCTGGGACAGCTCTGCCTTGGGACAGCTCTGCCTTGGGACAGCTCTGCCTTGGGACAGCCCTGCCTTGGGACAGCCCTGTCCTGGGACAGCTCTGCCCTGGGACAGCTCTGCCCTGGGACAGCTCTGCCCTGGGACAGCCCTGCCCTGGGACAGCTCTGCCCTGGGACAGCTCTGCCCTGGGACAGCCCTGCCCGCTGCTGAGCTGTCCAGGCTAAATGCTGAAACACCTACAGTTAATTAGTTAAAAGCATTGTAAATTTTAGTTAAATTACATAGAATGTGTTCGCTCATTAGAGATGGGGGATGGCTTCAAATCGTGACAGACTGAAGAGCACTTCAACAGCTATTGCAGGGTAATAATGTTAACTCAGACCTTACACAAGTTGAATAGAAATGCTTGAATGATTAACAGACAATTTGGTAAGTGATTCACTGCCAAGGGACGAGCTGTGGTGCTTGTGACCATGACAGAGATGTCTGCCTCAGTTCCAGGGGGAGGGCAGTACACCACCCACTCACCCCCACCCAGGGTGACTGGGGAGCCCTGCATTTGTGCTGGGACAGGAGACACAAGACTCTCAGGATCTGTAGTGAAAAGTGGTAATGTCTCTTTCTTCATACCCCTCTAATATACTTTTACTATTAATCATTTGTCATCCTTTTAAAAACTATTTATGCAACTGCACTTAATAGTTAGCTACATTTCATGTTGCCTTTGAAATGTTTTTCATTATTATTGTGAAACTCTAGCCCAGCTGTAGTTAAAGGCAAAATATTTCCTGCCTTCAGTAGGGCCAGGAAAATACTTTTCATCACTACAACGAAGCAATAGCCAGCTAGGTTATTTAAAGAGTAATTATTTTTACAGAGGCAAAAGAAAGCTTCCATGCATTTGGTACTTATTACTTTTGATAAGTTTTAAGAATAAATGTTTTATCAAAATTTTTAATTAATTTTAATTAAATTTTCAGTTTAATTAAACTGAAAAATTCTACAGTTCCCCTCAAATCTCAGAACTAAGATAACCTCCAGAGTTCAAGTCTCACCACTGAGAGAGAAGTCCACACTGGATGCTCCAAAAATGATGCTCTCTTTGGAATAAATTGCTACTTCTCTGTCTGCACGAAGGTCATATAAACGACACTAGGATTAAAACAAAACCAACACACATGCCTCAGTAAATACTAGAAGCACTGGCTACAATATTTGGAAAAAATGGGAGTGGGAAGTGCAGCCCAACAGACATCACAGGAAGCGGCTGCTTGGCTTCTTTCCTTCTGCTTCTTTCTGCTTCCTCCTTGCCTTCTGCTTCTGGCTGCTGTAATTGGGATCCTCTAACAGGGATCTAAGCAACACAAGGCTGTTTTGTATACAAAACAGTATACAAATATATATATACAGTATATTGCAGGAAGAACTTTCTTTTTCAAGCCACTTCTCTAAGCCTTCTGCCTGCCTAGAAAGACATGAGTAGTGGGCTTTGGACTATAGTACCCACTGGAGTCCCCACACCCTCCTGCTTCCCCTCTGTGGTTTCATGCTTATCAGGGCATCCTGCTGCTGGGGAGGTGCATGTGGAGACAATCTCTTAAACAACAGTTTAGCCACAGCTGGAGCCTGGGAGATGGGATCAAATCTCTCATCACTGTTGAGATCATGGACCATGTGGCACAGAGGAGCCTAGGTGGTAGTCCTGGCTCTGAGTAAAGCCAGGAGAGCAAACAGTCCCTGCCCTTCTGAGAGGCCTCTCTGTTTGAAAAACCTATGTGAAAATAATTCAAGTGAAATAATACATTTTAATGCAGATCTCCCGTTTTCATTTCTCATGGAAAATTCCAAATCACCTCTAACAACCTATACTTCCTGTTTTTATCATTTGCCAGCAAAGTTTGGCTTGTTTGACATGGAAATCATGTATCAGACTTCACTGCCAGACTTCAGACTTCACTGCCATGTAGAAAGGCAGTCTGTTAGCCCTGAAATCAAAATGCACTTTTGAAACTATGTGAACTGAAACCCCTCCTCAATAAGTTAAGCTTAAGCAAACACTGGCCAGATGGGATTGCTAATATTAAGACTTTACTATTGAAAAATGGCTGGTATTCAAGTGTGCACATAAAGAAGGGGCTGTTTGATTTGCAGGGCAGTGGGGAGCTGCCAGGTATGTACAGTCCAGGTCTCCCAGCGCTCCACACAGATGAATAATTTCATCAGACTGTCCTGACAGGGAGCTGGGGTCACTGCAGATGACAGCACTGTCATCTGAGCATGCTTTTATGGATTACTTCAAGTCAGGATTAGCTGTTCCTCAGAATCCCCAAGTATATAAATCAGGTCAAGGATCCCACTCTGTAACATTGCAAAAACAAACCCCTTCATTTAAAGAATGAGGTAGCTGGAAACTGCCAAAACCTCTGTCAAAAGTACAGAGGTGGAATTTCCCATTCTCCTGCTTGAGTCAGGGGTGTCAAGTATGGTTAGAAAATTTAAAAAAAAATCAAATAAATTAATAAGAACCTGTGATACTGGGCGTTAAAAGAGAGTGTTTCCACTGGAATTTAATGATGGACAATTTCTCTGTATCACTCAGCATCTCAAAAGCTCACAGTTCTGCATCTAAGTGTGCAAAGAGCCACTGGGCTCACCACAGGGTTAGAGGTATTAACTTCTAATCACAGTTTTTAAAACATAAAATCAGGGTCACTCTCTCCAAAGAGCCTTGGAATGTCTCCTCATCCAATGAAGAAAAAAGGAATGTTTCTGTCGAGTTTGGCTAGTATTGGAGCAGACTCAAAACATGCTCTGAGAGCAGAGTATTTTAGATAAAGTCTTTGCTCCCAGGTGACTCAGTGTGATGTTTGAATAAACAGAAGAAATGAGGTGCCAGGTGCCTCCCCATCATCTGCTCTCATGCTACACTTGTCTGCCAGCTCAAGCCCTGCAGGGCTGTGGTGGGGCAGAGCCTGGACCCCCATGGGACACACTGCAGAGAGAGCCATCAGCCCTGAGCATCACTCAGGGGCCCAGGGCACCAGGAGGCAAATGGCATTTTGTATACATTGTGGTGATCAAATTTACCTGTCAATGCATTCTGAGCCCCTCCCAGCAGATTGCTCATAGATAAGATCCATTAAGGGCTGATGTGTGATCTAGAATGAGCTGGAAGCAGTGACTCACTGCAGTGACTGTGGCCAAGGCCACCCTGGGGCTGCAGAGGCCAGCTACCCACATCTGCTCTGCCCTGAGCCCATGGCCCCTCTGCTTCCTGGGACATGCTGACACAAGCTGCAGCATTTCAGCTGGTTCCTCCCATGCTGTGACCAAGAGCTATGTGAAGCCAAATATCTTCCAGTAAGACAACTAATTTTAGTCATGAAACTTCAGACACAGAGAATCTGAAATGAGTATTTGGACAGTACCTCTTGCAGAGAAGTTTGCAGAAGCGATCTACAGCGTTATGTGATTTTCCCTAGAACATTATATATGGTATTAATATCTTATCTTACAGGATTATTATTTCTGCAAATTTGGTGTCATGAGCCCAGTTTAGTCACTAAAAGTCCTCTGTGGATGTGACCTAGTCTTCTTGGGAAGCAACAGAATTTTGCTAAATTAGGTTGCTGAATTAACATACCGTGGCATCGTCTGAACCAGAGGCAAAAGCATCTCCACTTGGATAATATCTGTGCACAAATGAAAGAAGACCAGAACACATTACATTACTTGGATGAAGTCAGACTTCAGAAATAGAATCAGCACATTGCTCAACACTGCAAACGTGTCCTCTCCCAGAAACACACTGACCTGACACTGTTGATATCTGAATCGTGGGTTTCAAATGACTGCACACACTGACCAGACCGCATGTCCCAAACCATGGCTTTCTTGTCACATCCCTAGTAAGAAAAAAAATCATTGCAGTTGTGCAAATGGTGACACTCACCCCTCACGTGCCTGATATGTATCATCAAGCCCACTACATTCAAAGGCTCTGAGCATCACAGCTCTGAGAGGATTTAACCAGCCAAGCAGCCCCAGAACTGGCTGCAGTGGAACCCTCAGCTGTGCAGTTGCAGGTGGGAGCAGAGTTCCCCATGAAGGCTGGAGCTGCCCTGCACTCACAGCCCTGCTCTGCTCGTGCTGCTGCCCTACCTCTGTCTGCAGCCCCACCACACCACAGAGCTGCACAACTGACCTGTTCCCTGACCACTTCACATGACCAATATCCAGCATTTGAAGTTTTATAACTAGTTATTTTCATACACTGAAAGAGAAAATTAAATCAGTGCATCCAGAGGGTTTCTTGCCCAGCCTCCTACCAGGGTTATCCCCTGTCAGGGCTCTGCACCCACATGCTTGATGGTGTGGTTGGGATGAGAAAAACAGCATAGCAGCACTTCATCTCAGCCTCAAGCTAAAACCTGCCCTTCCAAGCTGTGCTTTGAAAGGATCATTTAACACTCAGCGCTCAGCACCCTGAATTCTTTGGGTAAGGGGTTTGGCCCGTGTAGCCTACACTGTCCTTGGGACAAGAACCATCTCACACCTGTAGGGCCATGCTCTCAGCTGCAATGTCACACTGCTGTCACAGTTGTAGTGACAGGAAAAAGAACATGGACTTTGCTTTGAAGAGTGATGGCAGATTTTAATAAACTTGCCCCTGCTGAGGAGCAGGCAGGCTGAGCTCCAAGGGCTCAGCGTCTCTGAGGCTCTGTGGGAAGAACAGGGCAGGCCAGGTGGCTGCTGCTTCTGCTGAGCCAGAGCACCCTGCCCACCAGACCATGCCACACATTATTTATATTAATCAAATATGATAGCTAATTAAATTAAACAGTCTCCTCACAATTCACATATTTCTCTCTCTCTTTTTTAAAATTCTGTTGTTAGAATGAAATCCTAGTGTTTTCAGTAAAGATGCCATTATTTAAAAGATGTAATGCTCCTTGACACCAGCTTGTGGTTTCTGCACTGGGGAAACCAAACAGGATAAAGAATATTTTGGACCCAGCATATTTCCCTCTCAAGCCCCACCACAGTCCAAGCCCAGCTCTTCATATTGCTTCCATGTGCACTGTTCTTACTGACCCCTCTGAGAGTTCTGGGGCAAGACCAATCTGACCAGCTGGCCCTTTGACTCCTAAGGTTTTGAAGGAGGAAAACCAGCCACCACCTGTGGACCCCCTGAATGATACCCAACTCAGCTGAGGAGCTTTGCTCAGAAGGCCCTGAGCACAACAGCCGGGGACACAGCCCTGAGCTTACCCAGGAGGGCTGGAATTTTCATTTAAGTTGTTAAATGTAACAGCACCCAGCCTACATGCTGATACACTGACATTGCTTATTCCAGCTCAAGGTTACTGTACCACAGAGGCATGGTATGCAGGGAATCTCTCTATGCCACCATACCTTCACCATACCTTCATGCCTTTCTGTCTGTACCTGCACTGACACGATGTCAGGCAGGTCCTCACTGCAGTGGTGTTTTGCATGTGATGAATTAAACGAATGCCTGTAAGCACAGACATGCCCAAGCTGCTCTATCAACACAAGTATGACATATTCTCTTAGCAGTACCAGAGCTGCTTGCGATTCCTTGCCCTATAATAAGCTGAGCTGTTCCCAGGGAGAATGAACCTATCCTTTCTGGGAAGCGAGCTCAGTGACAGGAAAACCCGAGAGAAGTAATGCACTTGCATGGAATTAGCTTTCAGTCACGCTTCAGAGCAGCTGTGCTACCAGCAGCCAAGCTGGGCCACTGTGCTGCACTCTGCTCCTGATGTGCCACCCAAATTTGATAAAAAGAGCCATAACAGAAGAGGCCCAGGTTTACTGTGTGGGGATAAGACCATGACTCCAAGCACCCCTAACCCGTGGTTGGCACCCTCTGACACAAGGGCCATTTCCATCATCAAATACAGGACCAACCATGGGCCATTGCTGGTGGGGCTCAGAAACCAGCAAAGTTATTGGTACCTTCAGCAAAGTTCCCAATAGCAACTGGCCTCTCAGCTCCTGACAGCTCTCATCTGCACACTCACTTTCTAATGTGGGAAAGACTAAGATCACCTTGAAAAGGAATTGAGCCCCATCCCACCCACCTTTATGCCTGGCCTGCCTCACTGCCAGGCTGTGTGCCACTGGCTCAGCTGCTGGGAACAGTGATCCCTCAGCAGCAGGACACGATTTGGAAGATGCCCTGGGTACTTTACCTGACCAGTCCAGTCATGCAGCCCCAGTGAGGTTTGTGTGCTCCTCTGCACCAGGACAGGGAGCAGAGTGTTTGACTGATGAAGGGGCTTTAAATGCTTCTGGTACCACGGGAAGGCACAGAGGACTCAGCAACAGCTGAAGATGTGGCCACACCTCATCTCCCTGCTCCAGCTTGCACGAGGGGTTAGCCAGTCTCCAAGCTGCCCCTTGACTCTTGGGACATAGTGGCACACACGTTATTTGCAACCCCACCTCGATGCCCTAAGCACAACCTGACACACCCCATCTGGCTCCAGAGAGCTGGGCACAGGGAAGGAGCAAAGTGTGGGAAGTCCTCTGCTGTTCCAGGTTCCCACTCACAGGGACTCACACCTCCACTGTGGTAGGAGTCCACTGCTCTAACTCTGAGCCTTCCCCTTCCCAGCAGAGGCGTTGTTTTGATCTCGAGCTGGATTGCTTTGATGTGGGGTGGAACTTGCTAAATAAGCAGAACTGCAGTCAGACTGGCTGGGTGGGTTTGACCCCACAGTCAGAGGTTTAATTTGCTCCAGCTTGGAAAATGTGCTTGCAATGAATGGATTGCACTGGGGCATCCAACATATACTCCAGCACTCTCTCAATAACATTGTGAGCCTTCTACTTTGCTGCCTTTTCACTTCCATATTCCTTAGTTTTATATTATGAGAGGAAGCTCCTGCTTACCCCAGAGACAAATGTATTTCCCGTTTCAGAAGGGGCCAGGTCCAGGCACAGGACATCAGCTCCATGACCATGGAAACTCTGTAGAAGCTGCCCACTCTCAACATCCCATAGAGCACAAGTTCCATCTCCACTTGCTGTGAGGATCTATAGGATGTGGGAAGAAGAGTCACAATACAAGAATCAACAGAAGATCTTCAGGTCACAAAGAAACAACTGACATCCTACACATACACCAAAGGACAGCTTTAATTTAGTGAAATACTAGGCAATAAATCAAAGCCACAAGCCCAATGTGAACCTAAGTACAGCTTATGTTTTTTTTATTTTTAAGAAAAAAAGGTAGAGTAAAAAGGAGAGCTGTATGGACACCACTATCCCTACACAATGTTTCAATAATGGTCCCTTTCATGTGGTGGGGTTTGCACAACTGACAGCAGTAAGGATCTGCTGGCATTTTCATATTCTCTAAAAAGGAGGCAGAACAATACTGGTATTCCTGTCTGCCCCTGTATATCACTCTATCCATATTTAGGCTGCTGGAATTCAGCCCAGGTAAATGGAAGAACTCTTGGAGTTAAGTAGACCTGTTTAACTCTCCTTTTTTTTATATATATATATATTTTTTTTTTTTTCCTTTCTGCTTGAAATAGTCAGGTTAAACCAAATAAATTTGGCTTAAGACATGGATTTTCTGAAAGGGAAGTAAGCCTGTCTAGACAGTTGTTTGATAAGTCCATCAGCTCTCACTTGTCCTAAACCATTTGTGTGTGAAAGGCTTGAACATACACTGAACATAGCTCACAGCTTACCATCTGCTACAGTACTTGGAGAAAGCACATGTGATCAGAGCTTGTTATTGTGGCTAAATCCTGATGATGCTCAATTGTTCAAAATTTCCCCTTGGCACCCGAAACTGTTATGCAATCACAAATTCTGTAGGTTGAAAGAGTCCCTGTGCACTGGTGTGGAAGGAAGCAAGGGTGAACGTAGGAGGGCTCTCAGTTTTGTACACAGGTTTTTCTCATGGTTGGTGAGGAAACTCAAGTGATCCCAGTGGGTAGTTACAAGTCAAAAACAAAATTCTCTTCAAGAAGAAAATGATCACACAGTCACGAAACCATTCACAGAGTTGCATAAAGGTTAAACACTGAACATGTTTGACAGATGCTCCAAAAATTCTTCCCGTAAACAGAGATCTGCAAAGCTGCAGAACAGACTGTTCTGAATCCTGTAGCAGAGAGATGCTAACGCTCTCAGATGATAATAGCAGAAGAAAGTCCTGAATTGTTTTCCCAGCCAGCTTTTTAGCCTAGATGAACTCCCCTGTTCTGGGGAATGTTTGTACTTGGCTGAGGAATGAAGACTTTCAGCTCTGAGGATTTGCTCTTGTAACACTGTGGAAGGGAATATGAAGGGAGCAGGAGGGGCTAAAGGTGTAAGGGAAGGGTCTGTAGGCAACCCAGAGCTCCAGCTCATGCTTAAAGAGAAATGATATGGACTCAACTTCAAGGCTGCTCCTCAGCCCTGCCACACTTGGGAGCATGGCTGCCTGCCCTATGCAAAACACTTGAGATCCCAATTAACTGCTGCTATTAATACACATGGAGCATTGTCACGTGGGGAGCATTATCACACCACAGAGCTGCAGATACCTAATTTAGGAAGTGAGGCTCCCTGGCTCTCTGCTCACCGAGGCAGAGGAGGCTCTCTCAAGCAAGACTGGTTTGGGGCACTGAGAACAAGGTGCCTGGGTCACCCAGCCCTACAGCTCGGGTGCAGCAAGGGTGAGACTCCCCCTTTTTTCAGCACCCACAGCCTGGGAGTGACTCACAATGAGCCACCCCCAGATCTCCTCTTTTTCCACTGCACTGCCCAAAGCCCATGAGCACACTGAACTCTAAACTCCTACCCAGTCTTCCATGCCTCTGTGGGAAAACTGAGCTGCAGTTGAAGACAGCAGTCAGGGCAGAGCTGCAGCCCTGGCAGCACCTAGCAGTGGGAGCTGTGGGGACACTGGGCTGGGGACACCTCCACCTCATGCTGGAGCTGCTCCAGGATAGCACCACATCCCTCCTGATGCAAACTGGGAGAGCAGAGCTGCTCTACACACAGCTGGCAAAGCTCCTGCACAACGTACTTGTTGCACTATGCACCCTCAGAGTTACTGAATAATTTTAATTCTGAGTAGTTTTAATTCTGATGCCTTTATGTAAATGAAAAAAGATAAGAAACCTGGGATTCTCTAGGATCTACTACATAACAGTGTCCTAAGAGAAGCTTGGCCAACCTGTTGCTTGTATTTTTTGATAATAACATGCAATGCCATAAATGATCACTTATAAGCCCAGCAATCACAAGAAAACTTATTTTTAAAGACTTCAGAAAAATTTCTGACTCACTAAATATAAAGCAACTTAATCCACAGTCATATGACTTAACAATAGTAATACATGACCTTAATATAAATTCAGTTTACTGTATTTAATATCGAAAAAATCCCCAACTTTTCTTTTTATTATGAAAAAAAATGCTATTTTTTCTGTCATAGGATTTAATCTCAAAGCATTTAGGTATAGACAAGAAAAGAGAAAACTGGGTTTATATCTCATAAAAAACATGTCACTTAATGTAGGTTCTAATTCCACACAGCTCCTGCACAGGAAGGTCAGGGCTAAGCAAGCCTGAGTGCTGGGTACCTCCACCACTTGTTTCCATGGCAATGGACTTAAATTAGCACCTCAGAGTCATTACAGAAACCAGAGAGTGACAAACAACAACATACTCTCGGCTTCACATGTCCTGAAATAGAAGCAATGAGAGCTGATATTTCCTTCAGAAGAGCTCCAAATATCTGGAAGAAGGGGACATGGTATTCCCTTTGCAGCAGCTCTATTGACATTGAGAGCTATAAAAATGCTCCATTCTGCCACTTACTTTGCTGCAGAGCTGCACTGAGAAGAGCTTTAATTAAATTCAGAAACCAGAGAGGACAAGGGGATTATCCTGGCTCCTTTCATCATGTTCTGTGTTCCTAGAGAAAGAGAACTTTGAGATATTCAATAGAGAGGAAGGCTGGCTTGGTTTCAGATCTGCATTCAGTTCCTGGCTTTGCCATCACCTCCCATTGTGGCCTCTGTGCTCCACCCCACTGCCTGTGAGATGGGAACAGCATCACTCCTTTCCCTCGAGGGAACACAGCACTGCCTGTACATACAAAGGTATGGCCCTCCCCAAGCTCAATTTTATTACTTGGTACAAATAAAAAATACTTTGAATGAAAGCAAAAGCAAATGTTGCCGGATGTCCGGGACAAAGCAGGCAAACAACACAGTCACCATCAGCTGGCACAGCACCCAACCCAGTCCTGGCTGAAGCAGGTTTTAACTATTTGCAATAGTCTGGGCTCCTAAAAGCACAAACTGGGGAGCAGAGAACATAACAGGTACCAGCGAGCTCCCTCTGCAGAAGCCAAAGACCTCTTGAGGGACAGCCTGGTCACAGGCTGTGACGAGCATTTCCTTACAGCAGCTTTTGCAGCACCTTCACTGCCCCCTGCAAGGCTGTTCCAGTAGCCCCTGCAGGGGCAGGAGGTGGCCCTGGGTGCCCCAGGAGCAAGGAAGGACACGTACACTGCACCCGAGTGCAGCTTGTGTTAGGTGATGGTGAGCAGCGGGTGGGGAACGCATTTACCTGCATGTCTGAGTTAGTGAAGCTGCAGGCAGACAAGTAGTTCGTGTGCATTGCAACAGATTTCTTCTTTGCAGCCATATTTTCATTTTTTTCAAATGTCAGAGGGTACACAGAACACTTGTTGTCCAGGCCACTGAAGAGAGTAATAATAGCAGTAACAGAGAGAGGAAAACTGGTTAAAACTGCAGCGACAAAAGGCGAGTGGTGATAAAAAGGACAGCACCTGTCAGTGCTGTGCTGCCAAACCCTTACAAGCACCGACTTCCCTGTATTGTGCTGGTGTGGGATCTCCCTGTGCAGGGAAGCCCCAGCTGCCTCACCAGCCTGGCTGCTTTACAGAACTTGAACAGCTGCGCCTTAGTATTTTCACCCTTATCGAGTTTATAAATGGCACTGAATGAAACCTCACAAAAGTATAAACTGGGAGGTGACAGCAGGCACCTCAGGGTTAATGTTTCACATTCAGCCAAACTGCCATTTTTCTGCTGACATCTGTCATTGCAAAGATCAGTATTTCAGCATCCTTATATACCTACCTTAACAAATGTGACCTAGCTCCTATACAAAAGGCAGCACAGCTAGTAGTGGGTGTGAAGACAAATCTTATAGAAGAGTTTGGAAAAAAGGCAACAGAAGCACTGACCTCTGTAGCTGCTGTCCCCCTCCTGAATGGCTGTACCAGTTAAGCTGTGTGAGACCCAGAACTCATTTCTAAAGGGTAGGACTTATATCTGAGCCTTTCCTAGAGCCATGGGAGATCAGTCCTGCCCTGGTCCTTGGGATTCTGGCACACCCTCAGTTGCTGGTTCTGTGCCTTACATTATGTGCATGGCACTTAACTGACAGCACAACAGAAATAAAGAATTAGGTGCAATGCATACATGCACTCCCTGTCCCTGCTGCAAGTGTAAAGACAGAGCTTGTTTGCCATTCTTCAGGTTCTAGTCAAAAACAGTTTCCTTTCCACACACAATTACAGAGTCTGCTTCTCTGTCTCAGTCTGCTGTGTTCTAGATTTGCTGCACACTGAAGTTTCCATTCATTCCCTTCTCCTGCCCCAAGCTTGCTTTGTCTAACCCATCCAGTCCCTTCTTACAAGATGTTTTGCCAACATTTCATCTCTTTGTTTTTTCCCCTATATAAACTTATTTTTTTCAAACATGGGCCCTCAGAAAACTTGTAGAAGATTATCAAGGATGGGGTTACTTCTCCCCATCCCATCTTAGTAAGATCTATTCACATACTGGTAACCATTAATGATGAACCTCTATGTCATAAAAAATGAGTGCAAAGTAAGAACACAATTAAAACCTCTTTCCCTTAGAAAATATATCCAACATAGACAACCACACTAGAAAAGGAAAGTTGCATGCATGCAGAATTCCTAACCCATGATATAAATGTTGAAAGAGGATTATTTTCCATGCTTACAGAACAAATGTTATTGCATTGAAGTCAGTGGAGATAATATGTACGAGCCACTGTGGAAATAGGATCAGAGGGACTGAATGTAGACCTCCCACCCACAATCATGGCATGCAAACTTCAATCTGTCAGCTTCTGAAACCACCAGGACACTGCAACAAATCCAACTTCTCTGTGTAAGCTGCTGTGGAAACTGGGAACTTACCCACAAGCAATGGCACATCCAGAAGGGGCATATGCACATGCCATCACCCAGGTACACGGCATGGTCACGGCGTGTTCCTGAAACACAGCATCCCTTTAGACTGGGACCTCACTGCTCCTCCAGTCCATGCAAGGAACACAGTGGGAGTAATAAGCTCAGTATTTCTGAGGGACATCCTCAGGGTCAGTGCAAGGTACAGGTGTTTCCCCCAGCCATAACGCACGTGTAAGTCACCAACCCTGACTGCAGAATGCAGCAGAGCAGCAGGAGGATGGCCAGTCCTGCTCTGACACTTTCCACCTTATTATGAGCCCCAAACTGATCACAGAGCACATTTTATTGGATCATCCAGTGCTGTGAAAGGTCCCCACTGCTGCACATGTAAAAGTGAGTTAAAACCAAGTAGTTTTTCCTCATCTGTGTGGTGCAGGCAGGGCAGCCCAGACACTCCTTGGAGGAGCACTGGCACCATTTCACAGTGAACACCACAGCTGAAGGATCCCCAGCTCACACACAGCACCTGCTACAGGGGTGCCCAGGAAAAGCTCCCCTGTTTTACTGACTGGGCTGTGCCTCCCTTGTGAGCAAAGAGGTTGGATCAGAGCCTCCCACTGAAGAGCATGACAAACCCCAGTGCCCTGACAGGGACTTTGCTCAGAAACAGGTCAAGGGACATGACTTGCCCTGGGCTCCTTTTTTTGGGTTCTAGTGGAAGTCTGCATTTTATCCCGTTATCCCACTGCCTCCAGTGACACCTGTGAGCCCTTCACCTCATCCCACTGTCATTTGCCCTAGGCACAAAATGTTGCTGAAGTTTCACTTACTTTGTTGGTAGTGAAGGAATCCCACACGATCACCTTCCCATCCTAAATGCAAGCAGAGAAAGAGAAAATGAGGCCTTCCAGAGACGTGGCTGCAAGCCTGCTTCCCAGCTTGGAGAAAACTCTGCTGCTCATTTCCTCTCCCCAGTCTGTTCTGTCTTTTTGACTCCATTTTAACAACAGCACAGTGGTCACAGTGAAGCACCAAGGAGACACTTCTCAGTAGTGCTGGTGCATCTAACACAAGAGAAGTGTATCTCCTCTGCTCTGACTCATGTTTGATTAAAAGGCCAGTTTATTTTTCAATTTTTTTCTCTTCCCTCTTAATGGCTTCATGAGTACTCCTCTCACCTGCAGCACATGCCATGGACAGGGCCATCTCCTCAGGAACCTGCCACCTGTAAGCCTCACTTGCCTGTTTATGGATATTGCACTGTTTATTCATCTTCCTTTTCCAGTCTGATCCTGGTTTTCCCTTTACTTGTCACTACACTTACTTAACCTTCAATTATCCATTATACAGCCAGCTAAACGGCCATCACAGAACCTTGTACAGAGAGCCCACAATCATTTGGTGTACACCAGCTACAATCCTGCCAGCTGCTTTGCCTTATGCACATAAAATTGTAATCCTCCCTGTATCATGAAAGTGAAATGTTTATTACTGAGCAACAACTGCCTCTGTACCTGGACTCACAGTTCTTAAAATAGAGTAAAAAATGCATTTCAACCTGTCTGTTCAGTTTTCTAATCTACACACTAACATTTTAACCACTTTAAAAAGTATGACATTAAATATTTAAATTATTCTCTTTGTTGAGATCACCATGAATGGTAAAAACTCACAGTAAGTGAAGGTGGCTTGCAATGCAGATTGCCTATTTTTATCCCTCAAGTGAGACCCCTGACAGATTTCATGTAGGTCAATGAACAGCTGTGAGATGCAACAAGCTCATTCACTGCCATACTGGGCTCAGGATGAACCAGGGGATCTAGAAAGTAATTATCTCATTACCTCCTCCAGCTTATGAGCCTGGTCTTGAGCAGGTGCTAGGACTGTTTCTCAAAATGCCCAACTAAATGCAGTAATTTTGGCAGGATGTTTGAGGCTTTCAAGGTCATATCAATCATACAGACTGCAGAAGAAATTTTTGTGCATAGAAATTTCTAAAAAAAAAATCAACATTTCTTCTCTTTTCCTGATTATTTTCTCTGAACACATAACCTGAAAAAATTGCTAAGCATTTAATCTGTAAAGAACAAGGAAATAGATGTAGCCTCACAGGAGTCTGTTTTTTCATTGTAGAAGGGAATATGGGAAAATCTGTGTATGACTGGACAAGAAATATTTAGGGTATTAGCTACAAGAGGTGAACCACTGATTCAAAGGTTAGATTCACACTCTCTGAACAAATACATTGCCAGTGAACTTCTTTCAGGGCATCTTGAAAACATTTACAATAATCCCAGGTATCATCTGACAGGAGTGGCACACAGCACAGCAAGATTTGTATAGTGCTCAACAGCACCTTTGAAATACCTCTGCATACCTGGGAAGAGCTCACAATTCTTCTCTTGTCTTTGCACCAGTCCATACAGAGAACTTTGTTTCCATGGCCCTTCAGGGTCCTCCTGGTCTTCATCACAAACTGTCCCAGTGCCTCCACACGCTCTGCCACCTGATGAACTGCAAACAGCTGATGGTTAGAGAGCCCTTCATCAAAGCTCTGCCCTGGCAAATATCTGTTTATGAGTAATGTCTTGGAGGGATTAATCCATGAAGTTTGAGTCCATGGTGCAAGCCAGTGAGCTCTGCCTCAGAGCTGGCAGGTGGCTAACACCAAGGCGGGCGGCACAGGAACATATTCACCAGATAAAGACAAGGATGAATTCACTCAGGGTTGAATTCCAGGGATGTAGCAGCTGAAGCTCTTGCAAACCATCCCACCCAAGTGTAACTGGAAAACAGCTTACCCCTTTGCCCCCCTTTACTGGGAAATCTTCAGGCCTGAAGGTGGACAGACAGGTGTCCTGGATGTGAGACTCCCAGCTGCAGCTGGCTCTCAGCACTGGGGTGGTGCAGTGGGATACAGGTACTGGCCACTGGCACTGCTGACTCTGCTAGGCCACCCCTTCTGGTGGCCAGGAGCAGCAAGGGCCAGGACACAGCTCCGAGTGAGCAGGAAGCTGGACATTTCCCAAAAGTGCACTACCCAACTTCTCATCAATAACTATGGACATCAAGGACTTTGTGGGATGTCCCTTCTACAAAAGAGGGAAACAGAGGGCAGGCAGGCAACTTTCCTGAGCAGCATCCTGGGTGGAGAAGTCAGTTCTTTCATACCTCATTTAACAGTAGTACTTTCAGCTGATGTTCTTAAAAACCTGACAAATTTACATTTCTGCTCGTGCAAACTGACTTTGACATAAAATTCATGCAGCTGACACAACTAAAAGGTGTCTCATATAACCCTGATGCCTCAAGCTGGGGTCACCTGTAAATGTGTGGAATAAAGTGTCATCTGAGGAAACCTATTGGCCCTGCTCCTGCATGTTCATCCAGTGTGGAGCTGAGTAGGGCCATGATGTATGTCAGCACCCAGGGGCAGCTCTTCACACACAGGGAGGGTGAGACTCACTTCAAGTCCCACAGCAGAGTAGAGATCCTGAGGCTGGAGACTCTGGCACCAGAATTAAAAATTACTCTGTCTAGAGGAGAGCTGATAGGATCCAGCACTTCCTGTGTTGTGTGGCTGTCCACACCAAAACTTAAGATGATCCAGCTGCTGCTGGCTGTGGGGGCAATGTCTGGCTCAAACCTGAAATAAATGTAGAAGCTCACATGTTTTCATGAGCTGGAAGAGGAAATGCTGAACTTTTCACTGCCCTGCTGGAGACTGAGCTTCACCCTCATGGCAGGTGTTGCTTTGGGGCTGCCTTGCTACTTCACCCTTCATCACTTTTCTGGGGCTGCAAGAAAGCTGGGAAGGGCAGTGACAGTGAGAGCAGGCATCCTGAACTTACAGATCATTTCTTGGCACAGGCTCAGTGAAGCAATTTCTGCCCAAGGCAGAGACTGATTTTTAGTGGATTACCTTTTCAAGAGTTGTCTTTCAAAGCCACCAGCCCCATAGGCTGTGCCAGAATAATGCTCTCAGCTGAAATCTCTGCTCAACCAGTCTCCCTGAGCCAGGGGACAAGTGCTGTCCACAATTCCTCATGATTTGTCCATAAGTCAGATGCAAGTTTCTGAGAAAGTACCATATAAACCCATTGAGGAAAAGATACATTCCCCCTACTACTGCCCATAGAAATCTGCCAAATGATCCAATCAAAAGACATGAAAACACAGGACAGGAGGTTATTATGGCAGCTGGAAAGATGCTTGTGTCCAGAATATATCTGAAAAAACAAATGTTTCACAGGCACTGGACAAAGTGTTTCCATTATGTCAATGCAGCTGAGACTCTGTGAAATTGTCTGGTTTAGCCTCACTGATTCTCTGAGGATGCCTATCTCCAGCCACAGCCATAATAATCCTGCTCCTGACTAGCAGAGGTTTCAGAGTCAGTTATTTTTAAGCATTCACCAATATTGTTCAAAGATAGTTGAAAATCATGCACTCAGACAAGTAGATTAGCTAAAGCCAATAAACAGCTTGAGTAGTTTTACAGAGGCCCAGATAAAACTGCCTATTTTTCTTAAAAATATTGTTTGGCCTAAACAGGAGGTGTAGAATTGATGCAGATACCCTTGGGTCTTTGATCTTTTCTGTGTTGGGTCTAATGGCCTCTCTGGCCTTAAAAATTCATGGATCGCACAAACAGAACAAACTTTTGTCTACACCTAAAATTTCAAGGTCTTGAATTGACTCCTTAAAATTATAAGACTGCAAATCAAATGTATGTTTGGCATTTCCTTTTTCTATGCACATTTTTGAGAGCTGCTGTTCAGAACCAATTGAACAAATAAGGGCAATCCTATTTCAGCTATTTGTTTTGGGAACCATAGAGGGAAAGTCATGATCTGAGCAAAAAAATGCAGAAGATACAATTTTAGATTGGGGGGGGAAAAACCAAACAAACCAACCAAGCAACCAAGCAAAAATCAGAAATGATGCCTTATTCTGAAACTTACAAACTCTGCAGAAATAGTACTTGGGCATAATTTAAGAGTAAAAAAGCTCTGATACAGAATCAATGATATAAAATATCATAAGGGAGCATTGTTCTACAGCAGCATAACACTTTTGTCTTAGAAATGCTGTAATGGCTTTGCAAACACAGCTTTCCAATGGAAATTCACAGATTTTATAAATGACAAAGAATATCCCGTGACTATCAATGGCACACACAGTTACAGTGTCACTGTAATCATAGGTAAAGTTTTGTGAGCAAAAATGGGTTTAAGAACATGCTTAAGAGGTCTGTTAACCAAAGACCCTGTCCCTTCTGATACAGAAATGATAGTACAGGAATATGGTGATTTATAGGAATGTTTCTGTAATGAGGATGTCTCTGTTTGTTTAACAATTCTGATTAACAGGACATTCATATAACATGATTGTCTAACTTAGACAAGAAAATATTCTATTTATCCCAGAATATATGTATTTCATTGTAATCCTTCCCAACCTGAAAATCAAAAGTGGTTTTCAGTCTCTCATTCTTACAAAGCACTAAGAACTAAGTCACTGGATACAAGCTCAGATTCCTTTTCAATGCTTAAGGCATCAGAACACATGAAAGAAAAGTTTTAATGCCCCACGAATATTTCTAATAGGGTGAGCTATATTATTTCAGATGGAAACAGTAACTTACATGTTTTTCTAAGAAAAAAGCACCACCAAAAGCAAAAAAAAAAAAAGAAAAAGAAAAGAAAATAAACAAAACCAACCCTGCAGTGTATCATTGTAATTATAAAATGAAATAATGATAATAAAAGGATTTTTTTATATCCCAGAACTTGTGAATACCTATTTGAAAAGCTTCATGAAGGTAAGGTGAGCTTTTTTTTCCTGAAAGAGGAAGGGGATGGGGGCAGGGCCGGGCTGAGGTCTGTCCATCGCATTTCTGTGGGGCTGTCCCTGGATCCTGAAGCTGCAGCTGATAACGATGAGTTACACACTGACAGCTCCAGCACTGACTCACCGCCCCTCTGAATCAGCACTGCACCCCGGCTACTCGTTTCCCTGGCAGAAGGGGGGCAGAGGGGCTGGTTTTGGAATCAATGCTCCCTTTTAAGCCCTTCCACACCTCGGGTGAAGTCCCGGCCTCATTAAAGCAAATTCCCATCAATTTCCACATGGCCGGGGTTCATCCTGGCTGCTGACCCTACACCCAAACGCTGCGGGCGACTCCCGGGCCGTGCCGAGGGTATCTCAGGGTCCCGGCCCCGCCCGGCCCCGCCGGAGGCAGCGCGGCCCCGCCGGGCCGGGCCGG
>WBNO01030127.1:0-50419 GCA_013400575.1 Peucedramus taeniatus
CCATTCAACCTTCTGGCAAAAATTTCATATATATGGCTTGTTACAGCATGCCTTTTACATAGTATGACTGGACTGTTACTACTCACTTTTTTGCTTCTCATGTACGACAGCCGTCCCTCATGAGCATCAGGGTAAGTGCAAAACAAGTATGTAGTGATGGCATGCTTTAAAAATGAATCACCAAGCATCTCTAGCCGCTCCAGGTTAAATCCATCACTAGCATTTGAAAGAGTCAAAGCTTGAAGAATGAGACCAGGATTAGGACCGAGAGTTTTTGAGGAGTACCCACTACAAGGGCTATTTTCAGAATCTGCTCTGTCTTTTGAAAGATTAATAGCTTTTGAAGTACTGGTGGTNCTGAGGTAGATCTGTTAGCGTTTCCATCAAGGTATTTATTACTCGGTAGAGTACATTCATTGCTGGGCTTGGGCTGGTTCTCACTGTTGTATAAATTCTGAATGGGATATGAGGTAGTTGGTTGTACAGGTATGTCCTGCCTGCAGTAATTCAGCTGATTTCCTTGGCAAAAGTCTCTGTTAACTAAATCACAATTGCCATTGGCAAGATTTTTACTATAAGAAACACCATTAATTGCTGCAAGTTCTACCGAGACATCAATTTGGAGTTTACTGGGTGACTCATTGAGCAATGTTCTGTAACTCACAGACATTTGGTCATGGTTTTCTGCAGAAGAGGTTCTATTAGCACCTTGATGTGCAGCATTTTCAGGGACTACAATTGTGCTGTGCTTACAGTAATTTTCATTCTCTACTACAGAGGAGTTAGGAAGAGAGATGAAGGACTTGCTGTCAATAGACTTTTTCCATCCAAAGTCCAAGTTAGGATATCTGTAAAGATAAACAGTAGGTTTGTTAACAAAAAATATTAGCAGAAGACAAGAAAACTCTACATGCACATACATGTTTAAAAAGAGCCACAGCCTTTTAAAAAGAACAGTGACTGCAATATGTAACTTCACTTCTTGCAATCAAATATTTTTAAACTGTGTTTCACTGAGAAGTGCCGTGAGTTAAACAGGAGTTACCAGTTTTATAATTCACACAGTAATAGTTGTTTTCACCTTGTAAATTACATATCATATTGAAAAAAACCTATTCAAAAATACATGCCTGAAATCTGCAGGAAGTGATTTAACCCCTACACCAGCATCAGTGGCTGTTTGAGCTCTTAGTTCCTCTGCTGTCAAAAGGCAGTGCAGCCGGTAAAGGATGCTGGGGAGGCAAACTGCTTTTCTCCACAATGATGCTGGAATAGGATGTATAGCACAGAGCTCAGGAACCAGTATCTGGGAGAGAAGGGGGAAAAAAAGAATATTCCTTGTAAAGGTAGCCACCAGATTACTACTAAGAGAGTCCACTTGAATTAGATGCTTCTATTTTACCTGTTTATTCTGCAAACTTTCCCACTTTGCCTTCCTCTTCTCAGCACTGCTTAGTGGAAGTGCTTTTCCCTTCTGATTCAAATGGCGAGGAGTCAAAAGATTAAGTCTAAAAACCACGTGAAAATACTGAGGAGTAAGTATGTAAATAATGACTAGAACTTACTAGCCTAAACTTTCTTAAGTTTCTTAGTATTCAACTTCAATGCACTGTGAAGTGACAGCACCATTACCTCAGGGAAAAAACAGATTCAATTCATAGTTATTGTTACACAAGATAAGTATCTCTCAAGAAACAAACAAATCAGGAATTATTTTGGAAGACATAAACACTTCGCTTTCTCTCGTATTTTAAAGAAAAAAAAAACCCCGGCACTTTACTGTCAAACTACAAACATCAGACACAAAAGATGACTGTTGTTACCTTGAAGATGTGTGGTCCACATCCAGCAGTGGCTGGTTAAGATTGGTAAGGTCAAGATTATACTTTGTTTTATAATATTCAGCAAACGTTTCATATTCAGGGGAAGGGAATTTACTGAGTGGAGTAAGATCAGTGTACACATCAGCTACGTAGAATCGATGAGGCTGATCAAAATTTCGGTATCTAAAAAAAATAGTATTTTGACATTACAGTGAAGCTTTTGTTAAGTTTTTCATGTTCTAACATGGTCAGGAGACTAGCAATTAGTGCACTTGAGATTTTTGTTAATGAGAGTTCTTTTTGTTGTAAAAATCATTTATCTAGCTAACTCAAATGCTAAATGAGAAATGTACATTAAGACAAAGATGAATAAAGTCAATCTATACGCTGTGAAATTCCCTCTACAAGATAAACATTTAAATTAAATGGATGATTTAGGTCTTCAATATATAATACGAAATCAAGCTCTGGACAACAGCAATGCTACAAATGATAATTTCTTAATTCAAAACATCTAACAATTAAATTTGGTAATCTGGCTTTTTAGCATCTGGTCTCCAATGTGGTATTTTACATCAGTAGAAACTGAGTTCCTCTGCACGCAAAGACTGTACTACCTCATGTCTAAACTGGCATTTTAACCAAGTCATCCTCCAAATAAAGTTAAAATACAAAACCTCAAATACATAGCAAGGTAAATTCACAAGCCTTTCAAGGACGGTAAAGTTCTTGTATTACAGGCAGAATATTAAAATTAAAGCCAGACTCTGGCAACATCTTTTTGTGGCTACCAAGACTCATTGGAAACTATGGTGATAAACATGCCTGGAAAGTAACAGTACTAATAAAAAAATAATGGAAACAATATTCAACAATTAAATTTTCATATTAAGTTATTCCACACTTTAACCTGCTGCAGCTATCATTATAAGTTTCTACTGAAATATCTAACTAGAAACTCTAAACAGTGTCTCTAAACAAAATTTTCAGACTATTAATGAGATTTTTCAGCTTCTTCAAAAAAAAAAATCTGAGACAGATGAGGCCCAAAAACAAAGTTTTTGTACCATTGTTTACAATATACTAGGTATAGCACAAGCCAGTTGATCCATAGGGAATAATTAGGCCTCCACAAAGCCTACCAACTCTGGAGAACCTTTGCATATCCAGTACATAAAATAAATATCACTCAATATAAAGATTCTATTAAATGGTCTTCATCACTTGTAATTTTCCCATCTACCAACATGATACCTTCCTTTAGCAGGTCTTCGGTGTGCATAAGCAGTAACCAGAGAACAGGACTCCCATGCAATCTTTCCAACTAAGACTGGTTTCAGTAAGCCACTTCTTGACAAAGCTGCAGTGTTTTATCAGAATACTATGTAAGTTTTGTAGTGAGCTCTACTATTCCTTATAAAAATGTAATGAATCTTGGGATACCTAAACACTTAAATCCTACTAATATAAGATTAACTACTGATTTTAAAAAATCTTTAAATTATTTGAAACGCTACCATATACCTTCAGACTAACAGCATACAGTTCTTAAAAAGCAATTCTGCTGCAGATACTAACATGCCCTTATTACAAGTGTTTGTATAAATACAATAGGTACACACCACACTATGTAGAGTACTCACCGTGGAATGATAACTGCATCCTGGTAATCTTCTAACTTGAAAATGAAAGGCATTTCTTTTGTATACTGTGTACTGGGAATGCCTGTACGTGCCTCAGATTTCTCAATGTCTTCCATAAACTTAAAGTCAATGTCCAAAGTGCTGGAGTCATCAACTTAAAAAAGAAAATGCATAACTCAGTTTTCTAGGCTGAACTTTTCTGACAAGCTGTAAATTACAAAATTTTTGTTCTTACCAACATTTAGAGGTAGAACACAATAGGCTGAATCAGCTTCTGTAGGTTTGAACTCTAGTGCAGGTTTCTCAAGACGAAGAATATGTGAAAAAATGTACTGGTGGAGTCGTGTTATCAGCTCAAGCATTTGCAGAGACAGAGTAAAACCAGATTTCTTAAGCTCAATGGATATTGTAACCTCTCCAGAGCGAGTATACACAGGAAAATGAGGAATCTAAACAAGAACAAAATCAAAAGAAATCACAAAAAAAAAAAAAATTCAAAGTGGGATTCCTTTACAGAGTACTGTCTTTTTAGTGCAGATGCTGAGGTAATGCTTGACTGACCCTACAGCAAATCGGATCAAATAGGATCAGAATTCTGAACTGTGATGACCCTTCAATTACAGATGAGATTCTGAATGTTAAAGAATGACTGATTTGGTTTTTTTAATAGTTCTCCTTGTGTTTTACAGCTCTTCTCCTTATAAAAGCTAAGTAGAAAAGTGAGTGTTTTCTATTATGAAGAAAGAAATGTGAAAATCAGCAATATTCCTGAAATGTTTTCTTGTGAGGGCACCAGAAAATACAATTTGAAAAAAATCTTCCTCAGCTGAGTCTCACCAACAGAAAATGCCTATTAAAAATTTTCTGAATCAAGACGCGCCAATTTCAATTGACATGGCCCACTATTTCTGCTGCTGCTGCAGACTAGGAATGCTGAAAGAATTTATTACCTTAGCTTTTGTATAAATAAGGTAGTGCAGTGCAGGCCACCTCCATAGCTGGTATGTCTACTCCTATCACACCTCATACAAAAAAGGAGGGACATCTTGAATTTGCCAATGTAAAATACTGAATTTCTAAACCAAAAATTCAGCAAAAATAGATTGTTCCATCCCTAAAGACAGAAAAAGAAGTGGTGACTTGATTGGGTGGATAGTGTTGCTTATTTTCTGGAGGTTGCTTGATACAAGCATAATTTATGGTCATTTCCAACTCTTCACTCTGTTGTGTGGGGAGTGGAAAATAACAGGTTGCAAGGCATGCAGAATAAGGAAAGGAAATAGATTCCTTACTTGAGGTATAGGTTTGGCTGTCAATATGCCAAAACATCTTGTTGTATCCTCAGGAGGATATAGCTTTCGTCTCCTGAAGTTGAGCTCATCAGGTAGAGGAGTCGTTAACACCATTCCTATTACATACAAGTAACAGGGCTGATCAGGTTTGGGATAACTATCCCTCAAACACTCTGGAATCTGAAAAAAAATCAAAAAAAGAAAAAACATTAATGTGATAAAAATCAGCAAAGTTCACCTAGTTATTATTCTCTGAGTAAGTCCTCATAGGTTTATTTTGAAACACATTGCTAAAAATAAGGAACAAAAAAAAATATTTTGGGCTCAAGCAGTGTTTTTCTTATTCAAGCAAAAATGTTTGGCTAGCAGCCTGCCATAGCAGCCATAAGATTTACTTACTGTCCTCAGCAGGTGAGCTGGGAGACAGAGGGTGGTTTTTCATAAGAAGACTTAACAAAAATTCTAAAGGAGACTTACTAACAACCTATTCAATTGGTCCCCATAAAGTGCTGTAACTTTTCTAGTAGATACTGGAGCTCAAATGTCCACCCCCAAAGTTGAAGATGCCTCCTCACATGGAATCATTCCCTCAAATAAAGGTATATTGGTGGTGGCTGCATTTGGACATGCCCAGCCTCAAAAGATTGCTAAGGTAAGGTGCTGGTTGCTGGGGAAGGAGAAAGCGATTGAAACTCTAATACTTTTGGGATACTTCCCTACAAATTTATTAGGACTGGACCTCCTGAAGAGAAAGTTGTGGACTGACAAAGAAGGTAAAATATGGGTGTCTGGGAATGAAACTCACCATCTGTGTCTATTAGGTGCCACCTGAACTCTTCCTCCTTCCCTCCCTTGTAACCTGTGTCAAGCCTTACCCCTCACCCTTGGGAGCAAGTACAGATTACCTCACTTACTGCCTACCTGAAAAACAAAGGGGTATTGAGTCCAGCACATTCTCCCTGTAACTGAGTGTTGTTACATTACCATCCACAATGCCTCATCCTCCACTGAGGAGGCACGAGCCAAGATGAAAGAAATAAGTGATCAAGCTGGAGAACGATTTCAATCTATGCAAACACAAGACTGGTTTGATGGATCAGAACCTAGATCGTGGCTCACTATCCTAAATTCTTTAGAGCGTACAGGATGGGGAAAGTGGTTAGCACAAATTAAGAGTTGTGGCTGTCACTGGATTCGTATTTTTAATTGTTGGCACTAGCCTGGTTATGTGTGTGATAACAAACTTACTCATCTCACTTTCCCCCTCTGCTTGCTATACTTGTATCACTACCATGGGAGAAGAAGACTACATCCATGTTTCTCAAGGCAGGGGAGAACCACAGGGTAGAATGTTGTCAACGAGTAAAAAACAAGGAATGTTTCTCCATTGCCTCTTTGAAGATTAAGGTTTGAAAAAACAAGTTTCAAACTGCCTCTAAAAAAGCCTTAGAAACTGCTTTGTTTTAGAAAACGAATCACCCTGTTTGAATATTACTAAAACAGCTCGTAGTTGATACATCAAGCAAGCAAGTAGCAGATTTTTGATACATCATGAGAACTAGCCAATGAACTTTATGAGTTGGACTTGTTGCCACTCTCAAAGCCCTCAGTTAGCAAGCGCCCAAGCTGCCCCATGTGCTGCCCCATCTATCCAGCACTGGGATCTTTGCTGTCTGTGCTGTCCTACACTGCCCTGTGAGGCTGCTTGTGCCCCGTACCCACCCTGATGCCGGTCCTGCTGCTGTGGCTCTGCTCCCTCACTGGCAAGCCTGTGAGCTCTGGGAGGGACTCATGGCACTCCGAAAGCCAGTGCCAGACTCATGGTAGTGGTAGTCCCTTTCCTGTGTTTCTTGTAATTATTCTGGGCATTCTCCTACTTTCCTATTTTCTCTCTTTCCTTCCTCTTTTATAAAATATAAAGTTGTATTACGGCTTTGGATCACACCATTTAACCTTGTTTGTGTTTTAATCTTGCTTTTAGGTATGCTTAGAACCTTCCTTTCTGCAGTAATAGATGGAGGCAAAACATGCCTCTCCTCACTTTAAGCAGATTGAAACAAGCTTTGATACAAATGTCTGCATTTAACCAGTAACACTAGAGCACATTTTATGTCCAACACCTTTGGAACTTAACAGTAGAACAAGAAAAAAAAAAAAAGGTAAAAAGGAAAATGTGCATGCTCAGGAAAAAAAAAAAAAAGCTTAATTTACAGCTTCATTAACTCATTCTTTTTCCATCAGAATTATTGAAAAGTATCAAAAATGTTTTGATACACTTGGGACAAACACATGAACAAATTCAGTACACTGCCCCTTTGCCTAGGCACTACACTATATGAGTTTTCTCATTACAATTCTAGCTGGCAGATGTAATACTCACAACAGCTACAAGCACCTTTAATTCTGCTGCTCATATTTTGTTATAGATGTTAAGAAACCATGCTTTATGTTTAGTAGAAGTTCATTACTTTGCAGGTCTCAAAATGATCCTCCTGTTTACCTAAAACTAAATTGCAATACATGTAGTCCTGGATTTTAAAGTTATACTGCAGTAAAACTATGGCCTTGGCTTAATGGAAAATTACTCATAAATTTAATAACTACATTAAACCCAAGAGGATCTTGCAGACCTTAAACATTTGCCAAAGCTTCTTTTCCAGATGTGAGAAGTTGGGACAAGGGCAAGGGAAAGTATTCTTAGATTCCCTATTAAAAAAGAAATAACTGAGAAAGAATGATGCATCACTTGACAAATCAACTCCTCTGAATGAGATACCATAATCTTGCATTTTATGACGCACCCCTATTCCAACAATCACTAGTGAGGTAAAAGGACAGAGAAAATCACTTGTAACAAGAAATACTGTGCAAAAATGCAAACTGTGCATCTTTGTGAAATGCAAAGATTATCAGATTCTATATGAATTACCTGTCCTATTTAAGGGACTTTAGAAAGAACCTGTAACAACTGCAGACGAAAAAGAAAGGTTCCAGAGTAGTTGCAAAATACTCTTACAAAGCTTTTCTCCATTTTCTCTAAAAGTATTTCCAATTCCCCCACAAATACCATTTAAGAAGTTCAATTTTACAAGCTGGTGTGGTTGAAACCTGTTATAACAGACTGTGAATACATTATTTAACACAGAGCTGTATTTTCCTGTGTGACCCTTTCAACAGATCAAGTATAATATTAAGTATAATATTTAAAACTACTTTAAAAGTAAAAAAAAAAAATTACACACTTATTTGATATTCTAAGATTTAAACCAGGAATTATGAAATTCTGTGTTTAACCAGTAAACTTGCCAAACTAAACCAGGCACCCAAAAAAAACCCCCAAATGTATTTCTGTATTTAGCCCAGGGCACATCTTTAGTGTTCAATTATTTGTACTGAAAGCCAGTAATGAGGTAAAGATTCTACAGATTATTAATGCAGAACTGTTTTCCTGAAAGTTATTTTCATACTAGGCAAGTAAGTATTTGCCAACAAGCCCTACAGAAAGTGGATGTTCTTTGAGCTTACAGGCATGCTTCCAAAGCATGTGGTACCATAAACTCAGGTAGCCCTGCAGGCTTCCACAGAATTAGAACACCAAAGCAAATACAAGACTTCTAAAAATTTCGTATCAGCTAAGATTACGAGTTGGCAATTCTGCCTTAGTACATAAAGCATTAGATCAGAGATCTGGACAGCAGGAAGTGATACTAACAGCTTTAGGATAGCACTGTCTTCGTTTTGTAGAGCCTGGCCTTCCTGGAACACTGGTTTCTTCTTCATCATGTAAATCGAGTTCCTCCTCATATTTAACCGTTTCTTTACCAACTGGCATCAAATGATCATCCAGTTCACCTGAATATTACCAAAGAGTACAAAGAAACAGCATTATGAACAATCAAATCTTGGTTCCTTCAGATACTACACAGTACTGAGGTTGCTTGTGAAAACACTTCACATATAAGGTTTTAAAATACATGGACTACTGCATGTATTTTAGGCTCTGAAAGTACAATTTTGGGGAAAGAGTGATAAAGGGAAAAAATGCTTATTTGTAGTAAAACATCTCTTATATTTAATTAAAAAACGGAATTCTATAATGAGAGTATCCAATAATTCTTTTTGCCCATAAAAAGTGATCTTTGACTGAAACACTTACTTTAAAATCCCTCACATGGAGTAGCACAAAAGAAGAGGGAATATTTCTATTTCTCTACCATTCTAAAAACCAAATTATTGAATGTGCACTTCCAACATGGCGTTGAGCCACCATGAGGGTGCCATGTTCTTGGATATATGTGTTGGTATGAATCCACTGTTCTAAAGGTTTAACTAGGGAAAAAAATACAAACCTCAGACCTACAATTCCTTTTTGCTTAAAAAATACATAAATACTTCTGTACTTCATCAAAAAAAGTAACACAGAATTATCTTTAAAATGTTCTACAATGAAGAACAGGCTCCATCATCCTTACTAGAAAAAACAGCTGAAATAGTTCTGAAATGTCCTATTTTTGGAACAAGACTTAGAATACAGTAGAGAAAGCAATAAATTTAGGGTTGTGTATTTTATATTTTGTCACAATTCACTTTAAAAACCATGTTCTTTTGGCTGTAGGATGTAGTCCCTGACCTATAATCTTCTAGAGAACAACTCTTTCCCCCTGTTAAATATACTCAATGCCAAAATCTTTGTCTCTTGTACTAACATTGCTTTTGCTGTTTAAAATGAATTTTGTTAAATAACCAGATTTCCCTGGAAAATTTAACTTCAGCTTTCAAGGTGTAAGCTAAATTACTAAGTACACGACTGCACCATAAAACAAGGCAAGTGAAAGAAAGCTGCAACAGACGGCTACAGGAGAAGGGCACGTACATATACAACATCCATATCATATGCAACTTCTCAACTATAAAATATACTTTGACAAAGAGGTTGCTTTTCCAGTCCTTACCAATTTTGTGCAGTTTTTCACAGCAAATAAGAGCGACAACTCTCTCAGCCAGTCTTGCACAACTCATTGGAGGGCCCTATAAACATTTAAATACTTCGTAAAAACTTTGGTTTACTAGCAAGTTACTTATATATGTTTAGTTTAACACAAACATTTGAGGCAAGCAAAATTTTTGTAAAAAAAACATCAGTGCCAGTTTTGTGAAGATATTCAGGCTTGTTTTTCCACGGAAACCTAAATTACAAGCACTCAACCATACTATTGATCAAAACCAATGAAGGACAAGTGCATGAAACAACAATGTACAGGGGAGAATATCTAAATATTTTTGTCTTTGGCATAAAGAGTAACCGATGGTAAATGAATTATAACAAAATCAAACAGTGATCTAAAACCAGTTAGAGAGTACAATACAGAAAAAAATAGTTTTCATTACCAACAATGAAACTAAATCTAGAAATGGCACAGAACAATTCCTAGCTCAACATATTTATGTATTTCTATGCTTTTCTTTGCCCAAATACCTACAACAATTGAAGCTCGAAGAGGTGAGTTGATTGGCAGGTAGAGAGTAGAGTAAAACGTATGGTCAGGCAGTTCCCAGGTCTTACACTTGGGAGCCAGGTGTGTAAATGGATCACTTGGTAATCTAGCGCAGTACCTGAGTGGACAAAACATTTCACATGCCATCAAGACCTGCAAATCCAAACCTAAACACATTTCAGTGGAATGTTACCTTACTAATATGATTGCTAGAGAAGATGAATTCAGGCATACTGAGCACTGTAAAGGTACACTACTGACTCATATTCAACCAACTTCTGAGCAGAAGACCTCCAAGTCCTTTATTATAAACCTGGTCTCCAGAAAGGTCACTCCAGCTTGCAATGATGCACAAGGCTGTTCCCTGCCAGGTGCCAGGGTTCCCATTATGTCTCCTGAGTTTACTGTTGTCTTATTCCTCCTGTTTATCATGGTTTCTACCTACCGCTTTTCCACCCTTGTACTGACTTTCCTCTCTCCCAATTTGGTATTAAATGCAAACATCCTGATGTTAAACTGTGCTGGACCTCTTAACAGTCCAGAAGGAATGGCACATATACCCATCTGCCAGACAGCCTTTCAACCATTTACCATCTGCCATTCATGCTTCAAATCTGACTGCTTTGAGAGGCTTTATTTACCAGGCAGTCCATCAAAATGGTCTGCATCTCAAGAATTTAGCTACTAAGGTAGTACTTTGGCAATTGCATCACAAGCTTTACTTAAATAAACAACATTCACTGCTTTTCATAGAGTCAACCACTTCATGACACCGGAGATAAAAAGCCCTCAGTAAAACTCAGTTGGTTTCTGCCAACCCCCTTTTCTTTATGGACCCAAAAACTGCCGTCGTAAGGAGTTGGTCCATAGCATTCCGTATGACTATAGTTAAACTGACTGGTCCACAGCTCCCAGGATCTTCTTCCTTGTCTTTTTTGTCTTCCTATCACTGAGAACCTCCTCTAATTATCATCCCCTTACAGAGCTGATATTTGAGTAGCTCCCATCCTGTCCGGTGGAGTTTAGTTACTGTGGTTTTATTTTCTTAAAGTTACCCAGACTACTGCTACTACAAATGTGAATATTAGAACTGAAAGATTTAACTACTGTTTTAACAGTTTGTTTATTTGTTTTTAAAACCAGCTTGACAAGAGCAAAAATGCAAATTTACTACACATATTGAAGCTGAATGTTTTCAGAGAAGCTTTTAATTAAACAGGAATCAACATCACTACATCTATTATCAGAGCTAGAACCTCTGGTAGGATAAAGAAAGCAAATAATCCCTTCAAACCTCTGTGACTACTTTCTTTAGGAGACAAGATTCTGTCAAGATGCCTATGAGGAATAGTCATATATAACGTGTATAATGCCCCACGCATCCATGTTGCAAGACCGACTAAACAACTTTTTATTCAATGTCATGAAGTAAAAAGTGAATATACCTCTTACCTATTTATGTGTCCAATAGCAGTGTTAATAGTAACCCTTGGACTGTTCTCATCTGGCCTCAATACATAGGGTGGAAAGACATCATCGTCATCAACAATGGGTTCAGTTTCAGTTTCATTGGCATCAACAGATTTTGAGCATTTGTTTCGGAGGATCTTAACATTTCAAGAACAGAACATGGTGAGAGATTTTTCCCTGAAAAAGTACTATGATACACTTAAAAAACCCCAGGCCCGCTCCTTTGACCTCATACCTTCTCAATTGCTTTGTATGTCTTAAGATCTTCTTCAAAACTTTTGATTTTGTCTGTATCTGCTAACATAATGTAATTGGAAATTGGTGCTCTAGCTCTTCCTTTTGACTGCACATAGGAACGGTACTCTGTGGGCAAGTCAAAACGCACCACCAAGTTGCATTTTGGTATGTCAACACCCTCTTCTACAATACTAGTAGCAATAAGTAGGTTGGTCTCATGTGCTCGAAATTTCCTAAGAACCTGCAAAAGTAACAAAGACAAATTTTATAGATTAGTCCAAGATCTGTTTCCATCATAAGATTCAACAAAAGGCAATAAAACCAAGATGAGTGGCTCAAACACCCCCAAAACATGTCCGGGCATGAACATACAAAACTATTACAAAGAATCTTTTCAGAAACATAACAAGACTATTTATCAAAACCAGCAGATTTTTAAGAATAAGATCAGGTATGTGGAATCACGTGTCTAAGAAGCTACTATAACCCCTAGCAATGGAGAGGATCCCCCCCTATTTACTTACAAGTTTTCCGTTGTGGTATTAAAGAAAAAACAAATTATGCTTTCAGGACACCCTCTTTTCCCAAACATTCCTGAGGCTGAAGCATCCTCAGGGGGATAGAGCACATTCTAGAGCTGGCACTTCTGATATCTATACTATATATGAAACAATACTAAAGAAAAGTATGGTGTCTGGAGCACAACCCAGCCAGGATGAGCTTTAAATGATATAAAATCAGAAGTTTTTTTAACATTTTAACATTCAATAATTAACCAAATTCACATTTAGAAAAGATAAATACTAAAATCAGCTTAACTACTGTAAATGTCAGTAGCCTGACATTCTTTACATTCTTAACATATTATTATATTACAACTAACACAATGCAGAAAAATTAAATAATGATCTGACTAGATATAAACATGATTTTACATGACGTTTTAATTTGTTTGTGCAATGTGACATAGCAATGTCTCCAACCATACTTTTATTGTTTTACAAACAACATCTATATCTCCAATAAGTAAGCATATTTGTTAAAACAAAGCTATAAACTTCCAGTGACTGTGCCCCAGACTCTGCCTGTTGATTTATTTTCAAAAACACACACACAAAAAAAGTTAATTTTTTTTTCTTAAAGTTACCTCTTCCTGTTTTCTAAATTCTACTTCCATCTGCTTGTTACGAGGCTGGTTCTTGCCAATGCCATGTCCAGTTATAAAATTGCTACTGATGTAAGCCAGTTCTGGATCTTGCTTGCCAGCTTCTTTTATCAACCTAAAAATATTACACGTGTTTTTAGAAGTTACATAACCTACAAAATGGAGGAAAATCTATTAATTGTAAGACCTACATTAAGAGGAAAAGTGGAAGCATGACAATTAAGTCATGTGAACACATAAATTGACTGCAGTCTTCTCGAAAACTACTAAAAGATTACCACAAGACAGACTGCATACAGAAACACAAGGAGTGCTCATGCATCACACACATTTCAGACCTATCATGTTAAAACTAGGTATTTTTTACTCTAAGGCTCTCTGTTGTTAAAGCACTTTACTCAGAATACTTTGTTAACCTTTTTCTGTAGGCTCTAGCCAATTTTAGAAGAAAGACCTGTATCTGCTTCCTCAATAAAAGTACATTTCTTCAGTAGAAATGTTAACTTCTAGGTTAAAATGGAAGATTGTAATTCTACTTAATATTAGAATAAACATTCTGTTCAAGTATACTGGTGACAAAATGTTGACCTGTTTTTCTCAAGAGTGATGCTCAGCCTACACAGTGAGATGTTCACTACTTGTGAAATTAACCCAAACAGAGGATGTAATACAATTCTTTAAAAGGAATAATTGACAGGGGTGTGAGGAACTTTCATGCTCTCACTTTATTTCCACTCAGTTTATTCTTTATCTTACAGAAGCAGAAAAGGCTGGCTTCTGCAGTGTTCTGATTTCACAGATAAGGCAGAACATTGCTCACCTAAATAACGCACGAAATCTAAAAATGAGGCATTTATGGATTTAAAACCACTATTACAGTGTGCAATCAAAGTAAGTATGCTGAAGCATCATTAGTTGATCAGTTTTCAGGATGAACAGAATTTGGAATGACTCAACTGCAACAGACTTTTGAGCAGGAGAGCCAATAAAAACCAAGGGATTATATACAACAAATAATCCCTTCCATGTGTCACTATATCCAACCCACTACTACTCTGCTCAAAGCACATCCATCATGTCCATTACCAGGTGCTCCCCACATCCAAAGAACAACATGTCTCTCTACACCTCCATCACTAACTCAAACCTTTCCCTAAAAAATCTCTAGCACTTCTACCTCACACAGAAGTAGATGGATGCTGTGCCAGTCCCCAGCTACACGCCTACCATCTGTCCAGCAAGCTGCTGCCAAACCAGAGGGAAAACAGCAAAGTTCTCCCTGCTCTTTCTACCCTTGGGAAACTACTGAAGTCCAGCCTCCTTTCCTAGTCCCCATTTTAAACAAAATCTATGGGAACATAAAACACCTTGAACGGTTTCCTCCTTTGCAATCTGTTAAAACTGGAATGAACAGGGAGATAGGCAAGAGGACAGAAAACAGGCATACAGCTTGCCAGCCTTAGGGAAACAGACTAGAAGGATCCCCTTGTGCTGAAGTGCAAATGTGGTTTGTTAGTTCAAGGCCAAATGGAGTTACATTTCTGTATGCAGTCTAGGCTCTTGAGACAGAAACTCTAAGAAAGTATGGGTTAATAACTGCACAAAAATATTTATTTCTTTTTTGACATGGCATTTCTGTGAGGTCATACAAATGGAGCACCTACTAAACATCTCAAACATTCTTAGTTTAGTTTACTTGTATAGAAGTGGACAATTAAAAGCATCTGAATAAACACTTCATTGCAAATCTTTGCCAAGTTCCAGAGAAACATAATGGACTTCAACCTTGTGACTAAAAAAACCTATTTGTGGTAGGTAACAGGTGGTGTTTTTCAAACAGATACAAGGACTTCTGCTTTCAAACCCTTCTCTTAAGGGAGCTAAGAAGCACTGCAATGCAAATGGAAGGAAATTGGGCTCTAGAAAATGTCTTCTATTCTGAAAAGGAGCTTACAGGCACCAGAACTGAACTGTATACACCAGCTTAAACAGTGAGCAAGCCACTCCACCAAGTGACTATAATAATAAAGACAGAAACTCACGCCATGAATTTTGCCCTTCTTTAGTCATCCTGGATTTTGTAAAATGATATTCTAAATACAACCATAATTGTGTTTAAACAGAAATTATACTTCTGTTACTTCTCAGTTGCATTACTGGAAGTAACTGTGATACACTAATTCAAACACTCATGACTTGCTCATACAGTAGAGTCTTTCCCCTATATATAGCCTAGGTGTATCTACCATCAGCAGAGGCTCTTGAATCAAATGCACTCTGCTGAAGAGGGCCTACAATGAACTTCTCCACCAAGTCTTAATTCCAACAGCTCCAGTCTGATGGTCAATACAACATCAGGTGTTCTGAAATCAGGTGCTACATGAGGTAAAGGAGCATTTTGAGAGTCTGGCAGCTAGCTTTCAGAAGGGGATAAAAAGTTACATATAGTTTTATATTTTGCCACCAATAACCTCTACTCAAGGTGCTTAAAGCTCAAAGATGGCAGAATCTGATCACCTATTTAATCTAGACTCTGTATTCTGTCAGGTTCAACAGCACTTAGGATACTGTATAGTGTATAAATCACAGAATACAAGAATGTACAGTGGAAAACCAGTATGATTTAAATCATGATTCATAACTGAACAGAGAAGGAAAAAGTTTTGAGAATTCTGTTCATTCCCTGTAGGGTAATGAAATACTCATTTCAGCTCAGCAGAAGACTCTGTTAATGTTACTTCTTCAGGATCTATTAACAGAGTATGTTCATTTTGCTGAACAGCTTGCCTCATACTGCAGATTTATGTGAACATATTTCAAATGCAAAAAAGGAAAAAAGATAAAAGTTGACGAAAAACACATAGACAGGTTGACAGATCAAAGGATATGTTATGCACTTATTAACTTGAGCAAAAATGTACCAACAGAGGGGTCTGATTTAGAGGTATCCAGAATGCAAAGAACACCCGGCACAGGACATTTGCTACACTATCAGAGAAGCCTATCAAAAACCAAAACCAGCGTAGGTGAATCAATCATGTAATTCACAGTTTGTGGCAAATGGCTTCTAACAATTAAATGTTATACATAACAAATATGTATCACATTCAAGAATATGAACTGATAAGGAACTTACAGTATTGCCAGTTGGCAAACACTCCCACAATCATATTTTTCTTGGTGGAGACTTTAAGAAAGCACTTAGTATTTGACTAAATAGGTGCTTTATAAACATCAGCTGGGAAAGTAGCACTGGTAAATCTTGAGAGATATCTGTGCAAGGGTAAATTTGATTTTCTCTAGACTTGGATCATATAATATCGTGATTTAGTAGGGTAATGGTGAGATTTCCAGAAGTATTGAACTCAGTAGGCTAGAGAAGTTTCCAACATCCATTGAAAATATAAATCTCAAGACCAATTACAACAAATCAGTATATGCTTATTTTACAGGTCTAGTACAGTATTACATTTTGCCTTCTAAAGGAATCAAATTAAAAACTCAGGTCTGAAGCAAGTTCTTGAGTACAAATTTCAAAGACGTATGCTCTTCTCACATGCTTTAGAAATATTCCATATGATCTCCTAAACCAACTTTATGAATAAAGTTCTGAAAATACAAGGCAATCCCCTACATATTCATGATATTAACATCCTGGCAGCTGAGTCTGCCTTTTTTCTTCAGAATATTTTTTTTTTAAATAAAAAGCTTTACCTATTTAGAACAACTGCTGTGTATCTTCTTTCCACAAAAATAATTCCACATAAAATATTAGTAAAGGGAGATGGGAAATTAGTCTCTGGCTTCTCTTTCTCCTCAATTTCTTCATCCTCATCATCATCTTCAGAATCACTCCAAGATACGTAATTATCCTGATTCCTATTGTTATACCATTCAACACTTTCAAACTGCTGCCGTTCATATGGTTTGTATTTGCGCAAGATTTCAAGCAGCTTTATTACTTTTGGGGTCACAAATTTCAGGTCAAGTGAGGCAGGCGAGAAGTGCTCTTCACAGAGTGCATGTATTTTCCTTAGGAAAGTGTCTGTAAACAATAAAAATTTCCTGTGCAGCTCCTCTTGTTCATGTTTGATATACTTCTGCAGCTCTCTCACCATCATCCCAGCTACCTTATCTGCACACCACGGTCCCAGAACAACCAACACAGCTCGACAGTCTGACAATATCTACAACAAATGAATTCAAGTATCAGTTCAAAGAGTACATTCATTAACTATTCATTTAAGACTAGGGGCTTTTTTCTCTTACAGCACAGTCTTTGTAAGGATTATGGCAATTTTTCTACTTTAAAAAAATGCAGAAGTCTGTTTTTCTTATTTAGATGACGCTGGGAAATTTGGTGTTTCTAATGGAGCAAGTTCCCCCCTCCCCCTTAAATTACTACCAATCAACTTCAAACTGTGTATTTCTCAATCTCCAAAAAACCCCAAACTAATCAAAATTTTGCCATTTTGCAGAACTGCACTTTGAAATTTATTCTAAAAAGAAGAATACTTTTTGAAGCAGCTAAACAAAACAAAAATTCTTATCGTTACTATATATCATAGAACTAATAGAATAAACACTTTACTGGGCATTTTTACTTTATTTGCTACTAACAGCTGGCAGGGTTTCAAAGTATATAACCAGAAAGTTGCATGGTGGTCTTAAGGTAGCTTTAGGAAGTCTATCCTTTCAAAGGAAAAACAGAACACAGTGGTTTGTATGTGTGGGTGGAATAGCAAAAAGAGAAAACTATATCCTATTCATATAAAATAGAATAGGCATTAAAGTACCATCGTATTCTTATGTTACGAGAAGTTGCTTCCTCTGGAAGAATGAAGTTGTCAGACAAACTAGGAATTCAGAAATGGGGTACACTGATATCACTATTAAAAAGACTTATTGTTTGGATGCCCTATATTGTATCAAAAGAACTACAACTGAACTATAACAGGACACTGGTTTTCAGCTGCTGCTTTAATTTCTCTTCCTTCTTCCCTTCTGTGAGGAAATAAAGAACAGGTTATCATCTTCTTGGTGCTATCCTATCCTCTGTGGAGTTTATTAGTTCAAAGACTTAAGGGAAAACTATCTAGACTAACTGTAACTGCAGTACAGAGGCTTGATACTCTACATTGCCAAGACATAAAGCACCTCAGTCTGAAACTCATTTCTCTTCTTAACATGAGTGCCTCTATCTTCTCAGAGAGCTACTGGTTTAGAACAAGCACAGAGGGTTACAAGCTTTAGATGTATAGCAGTTAATCCAGTCTTCTAGGCTCTGCAAGTCACGAAGATTGCCGCTAGCCAGCATTCGTTATGTATTTTAGCCTATTATGGCTTAAGCTTAGCTCAAAAGTAACCAGGACTTCCAATTCCCATGCACTGTGATAGGCTGCCTTACGTGCCATCTTTCTCTCTGGCTCAAATATTTTCTAGACAGTGTCAGAGTCCCCAGTTTCTAAGAATGCTAAAGAAAACTGGAATATTTTGGGCTGAAGAAAGAAATACGTTCTCCAAATTTCTCATGGACTATTACAGGAATAGTCACAGTAGTGACTCACTACTGACTTCTTATTCGAAGACTTACATCCCTACACAGCTGTAACTTAGCAGGCAATTCCAAACCAGGATGGCCAACCAGGGTTAAAAAAGGCACCTGGACCCCTGTGTGAGAGGCCCCTGCTAAACACTCCACACCTTCTGGACCATCCTCTGCCAAAGGTCAGGACAACACCTGGGGCAAACACAGAGAAAGTCAGGGGCAAGCCCGAGATTCAAATTCAATTCCGGCAAGGTGTGGCACTAGTCCAATATTGTTCTAAGATAAATTACAGACACTGTACATCTCTGGCTGGAATTTTGGCCTAAACTCTTCCTTTACCAACTTTTATTACAATGGGGAACAAATTCTTCCTGAAACATTATTTTCTCTTCTGTACTGAATTACTGTACAAAGGTCATAGGAGATTGTGAAAATGTCAAATTCTTGAATTCAGAGATAAGGACCTACAACATCAGGGTGCAGAATTGTTCTAGTGCTTTAAGCAAATCTGAATCTCAAATTAAATGAAATTCTAATCAATGCCTGACATTGAAGCCCCACTCATTTATGAAAACAACTGCATTTTAATGAACACAAAAATCAGAAGTCTTTTTGCTTCAAGATAATCAAGGATGGCTAGCTAAGGAGGTTTCAGTTATGTAACATACATGGCAAAGAAAAACAGTAGTAAGATTTCTATTCCCCATGTTTCTCACATTTCTTGATATCCTTACCTGCTTAGAAATTAAGGTAGAATCTCTTTCTTTTGAATGTACAGATATGTTGCAGTCATTTAGAAAAGCAAGTGCTTCATCCAATTCCTTTAATAATCTTCCATACAACCCACTTTTGTCAGCATATGGTCCACAGTCTACAACAATCTCACATGGCTGAGAAGTGTATCTTAATGAGGGCAAAGATCAAGTTAAACACAGCTTCTGAAATCCAGAGCTATTTCAGCTCTTAAGGTTATACAGCAAACACAACAGCAACATGATGTGCATTCAAGAACATTTCTTTCACCACCATGAATCAGTAATTATTAAAAGTAATACAGTTAAACACTTCAGAAAAGCCTCCACCACCCAAAATTCTATTATTTTTTTAAATTTTTTTATTTTTTATTTTTATTAATTCTAGATACTGTTCTAATACATTCCTAAAAAAAAAAGGCTAATATTGCTATCTTCATTTCAAATACTGGAAAATTTAAGCAAATTCTAATTACTTCACCAACATCTTCACTTGTTTTTTGACAGTGCACTCTCTTGCTATACAAAAGAAAACCAATCTACATAATGTAAATTTATGTCTCTATATGCATTTACACAAGTAAAATTATTATTCTTGAATGGCAGCAAGAAATTCTTAAAAGGAAATGGTTCAGACATGTTAAAAAAAATGCATTTAGAACATTTACACATGGACAAAACACCTGTTCCATAACATGAGAAAACCACCTTTAACTTAACCTGAAACTCAACAATACAGTACAGGTGGTAGAAGGAAACCTGCTACATAGCAATCATTTCACCCTCATCTCCCCTACAACAAGTCATCGCATTATCACCACCTTTAGTTTAAACAACATCCACAGGATTCTAGATTCTGTAACTCATTTGATCTGTTATTTAAATATTTACTACCTCTTCTCATCTCCCTCTATCCTTCCTTAGCCTTTAAAACTCAGGGTATGCATTTGGGAGAAAAGTAAAAAAAAAGGCAACTTCTCTGGCATTAGGAGCACATTGTACTGTGGATGTTGTCATATTTTCCTAAATAGTGACATTATGGCATACACTGGACATGAAACAGTTACACTCCACACAAAAGAGTGCATTTTAAAAGTACAGAAATATTTTGTGAAATCTCAGGTTTTTAGGCTGGTGGCATGTTGAGGGTTTTTTTTTTTTTTTTTTGATGTTTTGGGTTGGGATTTTTTGTTCAAGGATCTGTTCTATCTTTTTTGTTTTGTTTTTTAATGACAGAAAATCTCTCCCTACCAAGGCCAATCAGCCTTTATACTCAAAAGCCATTTAGCATTCCTTCTCCACCCAAAATGGAGCATCATAGACACACAAACTTTTCTAAAATTCAGAAGACTAAATATTGCTACTGGTTTATTCCTCTATTCTAAAACGAAAATGCAGGTATCAATTTACCAACAATCACTATAAAACACACCTGTCCAAGACCACCAAATCAGTTGCAGTTTCAGCATTGCTCTTCAAAATTTTCTCCAGTTTCTGGATCTTCTCCTCTAACTCAGCAGGATCACATTTCCCATTTAAAATGGAAGCTGTTAATCCCAAAATTCGAGGACATGATGGATAATCCTCACAGATCTGTGAAATAAAATAAAATTATTTATGAAAGGTATTCTGTTAATCTACCTGCAAACTTAAGATGCTTAGGATGGAAACTTTCATTTCAATAGCAGGTGTTGCAAAGGGAACCAAACATTGAATGAATATTTTCTATTCTACTGACTGGAAGTTAAAGAGCCATCACATTTAAAGGTAAATATTTACAACATGGAAAAATGGAAACAGTTAGCATTAAACAGAATATTCTTGTCACACTTACAATACATAAGATAGTACTTCCATGCCACATAAAAAGGCACATACACTTGAAAAGAGATTTGGAAAGATACTTATTATGCAGGTATCTCTCACTTATGGGCCAAAAACGACATGGAGCCAATAATACTCTGGAAAGAGCCCCAGAAACACCTTTAGAGATCAGCATTTTTAAAACTAATAAAAACTGATCAGCATATCCCATTCCCTAACTCAAATATTTTATTGACAAACTTTAAAAATTCCCCTAATTCAATAAATTTAGCTTCTCTGTTAAACACAGATTTGTCTTTAATCCCCACTGTAAAATACAGGAAATACATTATTCTTCTACCACATAGTATCACTGAAGTCTTAACTCAATACAGTAATTTCACAGTCCCAGGAACATGCTAATGTTGGTTCCACTAATATTTTTTTTGGTAGCAAAAGTTGCCTTCAATGGTTTCCAATTCTCCAGCCCTCCCCCCTGACTTTTCTTCCTCAACCAAATATATTAAACATTCCCACAATAAATGCACCTTCATAATTTCACGGTATGGATGATCCTGGATTGCAAGATGGCACTCATCAAACACCAGAAGATTAATATTTGACAGGGATAAATACTCATTTCTCAAAACAGTCAAAGCAACATGACATGTCATAACCAGAACCTAGATTGAAAGGAAAAAAATGTCAGTACAAGAAAAGCACAAGCTATCTGAGGTCAAGGTGAAGGAGGAAAAGCGTTCTGCAGGTCTTGTGAGACAGTATTGGAAAATATCAATCCCTATTCATCTACCTACACCAGGTAAGGACAAAAGAGACTAAAACATTCTCTACTGGAGAAAGCCATCTCTCTGAATGGGGGTGTATTTATATATCTGTATCTCTCCAGTCACACACCTAGTTAAAAAATGAGTACAACAGACAATCTCAACACCAATCAGAACATGCAGAACAAGCATCATTAAATAAATGAATGTCCTTATATGTGTCCCATCATCATGTCTCTGGCAAGAAAGATAGTTCCACATAAGCTCTTAAATATTTGCAGCTGTAATATTAGCAGGACATTATCAGAATCCTCTTTAAAGAAAATCTTTCTTCTTGTACACTAACATAAAAAATTGAGTTGGTTGATAAAATTATGTAGTTCTTACATTGACTTTGAACTTCACTAAGTATAGTAATGCTTTCTTCTGTCAGAGTTCCTCAGACATACTCCATAAAGCATTACTAATCACCAGAAAGTACACCCCAAAACCCTAACATTTATTAAAATTTTAACAGCATTTAAAGTACAGTACGCACACCCAAAATTTCTTCTGCAATCAACATAATGAACAAGTCAGGGAGATTGAAAACGAGGGACTTAGAGGATGGCCTTTTAAAAACAACCTGAAAACACCTTCATATTTTTGCCTCAAAATAAACATACAAATATTACCAATATGCTGGATTTCTTTTTAAAAAAGACTGAATGCATAATTGGAAGGAATCACTTCTGATCCAACCTAACTCTCTGTATGCTTTGCTTATAGTTTTTATTTAATACATTACCTGATGCTTAGAGAATTCCTGACTCCACTTCTCTTTTGTCCATGATTCAATTATCTCCAAACTCGAATACTCTCCCACTTTAAGGTCTGAATGTGTCCTGACAGCTGACACTTGTTGAGCAACTTGATTTGCTTAAGGAAAAAAGAAAAATCTCATTTACATAAAGGTCTTCTCATATCTTACTTTATAAGATGTGTGTAATATGACCTAGCACCACATTTCATAATGTATTCTTTAGCTTAGACTAATGTTAAACCATGGGTACATGGCAACTACCTCTATGCAAAACCACATCAAGGAAACAGATTGGTAACTAAATTGCACTTCAGATTCAATGTTTTAACTTTGAACCAGAAAACAGAACATGTTATATATACAAACAGATTATACTAAACAGATGATGAAAGAAAAGATGAAAGGCATCACATCCTTGCTGCTGAAGGCTTTAAGCAAAAGTTTCTCCCAACATTGCTTTCACAGAACTTCTGTTACAGAATATTCCATGGAAGTATTAGCAGTGTGTTTAGGAACATTTCCTCTTACCTGAGTTGACCAAGAACACAGTTCTTTTTCCATTTTTGCTGAAATCTCCCCTGATCTGATAGGACAGCTCTTTAGTGAGTAGTACTGCAATAAAAGTCTTCCCTGAGCCAGTGTTTAAGCAGACTATTGTATTATGATCCAAAGCTGCTTCAAGCAGTTCAACCTAGGTTTAAAAAATAATAATGTCCTTATTTGCAGCAATGCAGTGAAAAAGCTAACAAAAAATAGCAAAAGTGATAAATAAACTACAGACAAGTACAAATCAAGAGTATCATTTGAAATCTTTCAAGTGCCATATAATTAACATGTCTCTTTCATAACAATGTATTCCCACAATCCTCCAAAAATATTAACACACTATATATAGCCCAGCTTTTAAATCTAAAATCCTTCAGTACCACAATCTGCTCTCAGGTAGCATTCTGAATGTATCTTTTTAATAGATGATTCTGTTGCTATATACATGGTATGAATAAAGAAGCTACAGCTTTTAAATCTAATTGCACACATCAATTCAGCCCAATAAGCAAGCAGACTCGCTGAAGGTGATCCAAGTTTCTCAGTAATGCTAACAAAATGCTTCTGGGCACCTCTGTAGTGCAAAGAGCACTGATATTCTAGAACTCAGTTTTCCTTAAAGTGAAAAATCAGAGTACCCTGATGGGGTTTCTGACTTTAGAGGGCTGCTGTGAACAGTATGTGAACCAAAAAACAAAATTAGTATACCATGTGAAAGACAAAGTGAGAGGCTGAAGGAGACATGATGTTTGCATATAATTGAGATGAATAGTTTATTTGTCCCTAGCAGCATTCTGCAGAGAGAGGCAGGAGAACACTCAGCTTAAAAGAAGTTCTGCTCAATAGAGCAAANGATATAACAAATGTCAAACAAAGCCAAACTAAAGAATTAGCTCCCAACAGGTGGAGCTGAGAGAGATTTCTTGACAGTGTGCATCACAGCACATTCTCCACCTGCTCTTGTTCTTTTTCCATTAATTAATGGATTTAATAGTACTTTTTTTGATGTTACTATATTAGTACTATCACTAGTACCTGATATTTTCTTGGCGTGTAAATGTTATCATGAATTGCTTCTTGTTGCCATGGTAGTCCAAAAAATGGACCCATTGGGGAGGAAGCAGGGGTCATGAGCTGCAGTCCCGCCATGCTGAGGGATTGCAAAGCAGGGCTTTTCATTCATTCATCCAGTGTTTCTTTCATTGCATTTTTGTTCCAGCACAGCCTACTATGAGAAGAAAATGAAACATCATTAGATATATTTGCAATCTCAAGCAACACGAGAAATTTTTTATCAAGAAAAGGACATTACTTGATTTTACTAACAGAATTGTTTCTTCTCATACTATTTTCAGCAGAAAATGTGCATTTTAAATTTACAGGCACTTCTCCACTTGAAGATGTGTGCTTATCAAAGTACCCCAGAAATTCAGGAGGAGCTGTACTTTACAGGACAATGCTCATTACTGGCACTTGGATTTACACGCATACATTTTAATATGAAGTTCCATTTATGGTCTGATAGAATTTTATTTTAAATTTAAGCTTTAAAAAGTAAAAAGTAAAGCTGTCTTAGCTTTATTTCAGGAAAGAAAAACACTGAATTTTACAGCAGAGGCACAAGTATTAGATTTTCCATTTTTCTTTCCAACCAAAAAGGCCTTTGACAAATTAAAGCTTTAAATACAAGCAAACAGGAATTTTAATCTAATTGCTAGGAAAAGAACACAAGCTACACAAGAACGTCAGTATTTTCAAATCATCAGATTCTGATAAGATTATCTTTTTAAGAACTGGCAGAAGCATTATAGATAATTGCTGATGACTCTGGTAAGGACTAATAGAGAATGGAATCCTTACCAGGTTAACCACCAACCTCCATAAAGACACTGTAATTCATGAACAAAGCATTCAGAACTTCATGACAATTGAGCACTGCAGAACACTTTCCTACTGAGGCTATGAAGTCCTCATCATCGGGGTGTGAATGATAAAGGTTACAAAAACAAAACTAAACAAAAAAACTTACCAACTAAAACAAACAAACCCCACAACATAAAAACCTTTAGCCTGGGAAAGTAATTATGGCCTGGGAAAGTAATTATGATACAGAAAAATATTGCTGAAGTATACAGAAACATACTACGTGAAATCTCAGAAATTTTGAATATTCCCTCCTTAAATGGGATACATGCCCTATTAAAAACCCAGTATTTTCAAAAGTTAGTTTTCCTCAAAATTCCTACAAGCTCTATATTAATTTTAGCATCAATATGGGACGACAAATGCATAAAATTTATGATGCATTAATATTTACTAATTCATTAAAAAGACATGAGGAAAAGCTAATTATCATTTTATTGCACTGAAATGTTCTTGCTTTTCTATACAACAGGAAAGCTTTCTTATTGCTTAAATTTTGCAAATGTGCAGTAGGGAATAAGAAAAAAATAAGAGAATTATAATACGCTATCTAAGAGAGAACCAGTAAGGGTTATCAGAAATACCTGAAGAGAGAGAGTAAAAAAAGGAAGCAGTACAATTACATCATCAAAAATGGAGCAGTGACTAGATTTCCAGAGATCCCTTCCAACCCTAGTAATTATGTGATTCTGTAATTAAGAGAAGTATTAACTTAGATTTGTTCCATAGTCTCCAACTAATAACACTGTTGTTCTATGTTATTTTTTTTTAATTAAATATTATAATATGGACCATGTCAGGACTCTGATATTAAACTAGCATTAAATATTAAAGGAAGATCTGAAAAAAGGGATTAAACCAATTATCTCACTTTCCATTTCAGGTATATTTTGTAAAATAAAGAGAAGGCAATACATTGAACTACATGATCACTCCTCCTGCAGAGTCAGAAGTAATTTCACTTTACAGTAAGTGGTCAGATAAAGCTTTGTCTCAATTTGTTTAAGTGGCAGGGGAAGCCCTGAAGGACAGTGTGGGTTAACTGAAATAACATTATACACACAGCTCCATTGTGAAAACATATTTATCTTTTGTAGACAAACATTCTGTAGTAAGTAAACGCTACTTAGAGAACAAGGATATATGTAACTTCTTGAATTTAGGATCAGCAATAAATGTACTTCCCCGCCACCAAAAATGTTCCTCCTTAATATACAAAGTGTGCTGACACCACTGGAATATTGTCTGATATTTTTATTTGGGTGTCACCAAAACTGTCATAGGGAGAAGATTCCAGGGAAAAAAAGATGTCTTAAAATCCTAAAAAAGCTCAAAAGGAATGAATGTGCATTTCCACAGGACGTAGTAAAGAATATGCCTGACATTTTATGTTTTTTCAGTTGCTTTAGGATGATCTCCAAACTCACATCAACCTTCTCATTTACTTTTCACGCCTGTAATGTAAGTTATCATTTGAGTCCAAGTATTTCAGATTACCAAAACAGATAAAATGGATCAATATTGCTTTATTTAGCTGAAAATAAAAAACAATAGTCTACACAAATCACAAAATCAGTATTATGTCATTATTCATTTCAGTTGTAATACAAAAAAAGATTCCTGCAGATTCTTAAATGGTTTCTATACATTTCAAAGAATGTGTACAAGCACATGCAGGTTCTAACAATGCAACTATAGTAATTTTATTGAGTGTTCTAATCTGGCACAACTAAAGATGTTTTGGTTTGTTCCCTCCTTGGAACTAGTGGCTGTTCCTCCACTGGGACTCAAATGCTTTGGGTCACAGGATACAGCTGGCAGGAAAGATATAGTCATCAAATAATGGTTTAGGTGTTACACAGCTGCATGTAGCAATCTGATCATCCTTGACATTCTGATCTACTGAGCATTCACACATCAAACGTACTTGATGTTTATCAGTATATGACTGACAGATTAAATCAGTCACGTGGCAAGGACAGTAGCATGACACACAGTCTTCCACAGACACCAGCAGAAAACATCAAAAAACTCTGGGCACTACTAACCTTAGTGAAGCTTTTGTATGAACTGACAGCTTAGGTGCAAGAGAACAGGGAATGAGGAAGAAAAAGCAGGTAAAGGTGTCATACCCAACACCCTGTTCTCCAAGATTATAGATGAAGCTCTCCTTTAATATATCTAGCCTCTCTTTTTGTATTCTAGTGAGTGGAAGCATGAGTTGCTAACACAGACAAAAAAATCCTTAGAATCACAGAATAGTTCGGGCTGGAACAGACCTTAAAGACCCTTAAAGACCGTACAGCTCAAACCCCCTGCAGTGCCTGAAGAACACAAAGGTCTTTAGCATGACTACAGGATTTCATTGCAACGGTCTCAGTCATGCTTCTCTACTTACACAGAGCAACTGCTGAAAAACAACTAATGTTTGCTTTGTTTAAAATGAGATCTCACTGTCATAATAATTGCTAGAACAAATGGACCAGGGAAAAAAAATCATAACATTTTCCAGAGTAAAAGCTGAAGCTGATTCCTCAATCGTTCTTGTACCTAAATCCAGCCACTTCAGTTCTGTAAATCACTTTAGATGAGCAGCTCCTCCTCTGTTTACTGTTCCATCTGTCTTGTGTTTCTTTTTCAAATGATAAATCCAACTTTGGGAACACATAAAATAGCTTTATCACATCACCAGAAGGCAATTAAGGAGAGAAAACCAACCTTATTTTAAAAGGTTGCTAATAAAAAACAAGTGCAGGATCCAATATTACAAATAATTCACCTCTTTTGCAATGCACCTAATAACAGTGATACCAGTTTAGCTACTCTGCTTTAAGAAGCAAGAGGATTTATGCCTACGTATGGCATACAGCTCCAGCTTGATCTGGAAAGGCTGTGAAACAGTCTATACTCTAAACTACAGCTTTGGTTTCTGTGTACCAAAACAGCATTGTGTGCCACTGCAATCATGCCTGGGTTGAGCTTGCATGAGACACAACGTATTTGAAAGAACATATAGGGAGAGGGAATTTAAGCTAAGTCAGGTAAAAAGAAAAAGTTATCCTCCCAAATCAATGTTTCTTTCTGCTATACTAAGGATTCCTAGTCCTGGCCCTCATTTCTATGATTTGTACTGGAAGTATATAACAGCTGACAAGATCAATGTCAACATTATTATGGGAGTAAGCCAGAATAATGCAGTAATTGTATCATTCTAGAGCCTCTATTTCAATAGCAAGGAAAATATCAAATTCTTCAATAAAAAAAAGCAGTAAAGGAATATCTAGAAATAAAAAGGGAAAGAACACATCTACTTGAAAAACAGATTTTAAATTGAAAACATTTGAGGTGTAAGCACATATGTTCAGAATCTGTGGACAGAAAACTGAACATGAGCTAACTGAAACTAGCTAACAGTGAGGCATAACAAAAAGCCAAACTAGTCCTGCTCAGCCAGTGTTGGGTAATAAAGGTACTTGCTAAGATGTTCCATCTTTGTCCACTGCATTATTTCGAAATCTGATAAACAAGAAACTTTAAGAACTTTCTGAAGCTGAATTTGGAGTGAGAAACACCTGAAACAAATCATACTTCCTGTGACTCTAGACTAGTTATGGAAGCTGGATAAGGCTCAAGCTTATTTGTTCTACTAAAATAATAGTGAAAGTTCCATTTTCATGGTCACCAATCTTGAGAGTTTTAAGAGCAGAATTCACAACTTAGTGTCCTTATTTTAATGCACATTTATGTGAACAGACAGTGAACTGAAGAGCTAAAATTAACCCATTACTCCATCATTCAAAGGACTGTTTTTCAGAAAAGTATACAGTGCTGGAAATGAAGTCAACAACATGCAGTAGCCATTTTTTCCAGTCTGCAATAAACCTGGAAACGTGGTATAGGTTTTTCAGTCACATGACTATATCCAATTTGAAGCCATCCCCTGGCACACAAAAAATTCAAGGTTTACTGCACTAAGGAATACAAGCCAAACCAACCAGAGGCTTACCCTGGAATGAGACATCCTGGATCCAGTCCTGCTTGGAGGACAGTTTAAAACATTTATGGAATGGCAATGAGGTACACAGAGAAGAGAGTAGTGTCCTGGGGATGCAACTTTCAAGCTTTTAGCACCATTTGTGAGCATAGTTTGTGCTGTATTCACAAGTTAATGCAAAACTATAATCACCTCCAATTAACAACAAAAATTTCTTACTGCCATTTGCAGTGTATTTAATTTGCTTTCTATACTGATTTGTGAATTTGTACCTAATATAATTCTTGTGATACAAACATCATTTCTGATGTGTTAGGATTTCATCTTTATCCCAGAATGTCTAATTTATCCTCCAAAAACACTCTCAGCATCAGTCAAAACAAGTTAGCCTCAAGAGGTAAAAATAATCCACTTACTCTAAAGGAAATAAACCACTAGTTATAAAAAAATATGAATAGAACTTTGCTGCTTGAATATTATCTTACATGAACACTTGAAGTGTCTGAATGCAGCTCCTTTGTAGCACTTTCTATGTTCAAGTGCAACCAAAAACATTAACTTGCTGAATGATCTAACACAGAGAATTGTTACTTGGGTAAAGGAGGACCAAATAAAAAGAAAAATGCAAAATATTACAAATATGAAATACAGAGTAAAAAATTAATGCAGATGTTAATACACAAAATGTAAAATGTCACTCAGAATGTCCCATACTAACTTACACCTTAAGCATTCAGAGGCAAGAATTTGTTTTGCATCAATTTAGGTGAACTTGCAATATTTCTATGTTATCTGGTTTCTAAGCTTTCTTTTAAAAGAAGTGTACATTTTAAAAGCATTTCTTTTTCAGTGACAGCCCAGAAGAACACACTACTTCTTCCAGAAAAAGAAGCCTATTTTGTTAATATTACTCCTGCAACTTTAGTTCTCTTAAGAGAACTTAAAAATCCCAAACCAAACACCTCCAGTTTTATCTGTAGAAAAAAAAAGTCCAAAACTCAAACATCAAACAACTGTGAATATTACATATCAGTAAGATGAATCAGACATCTCTTTTATATTGTGCTTTCTTTAACACAGAACACATCTTATGAGACATTCTTTCTCTCTCATCTTTCATCCCATGCACTGCCCAATAGCGATTTTTACATTTGGTCTTACAATATTCTTAAATGAAAAAAAGAATGAATTTCAGAATGTATTTCAGATGTCCCTTTCCAGGAAGGGAATGCATAGATGCTTACTAATCTCAAATATAAGCATTCCTTTAAGGACCATCTTCCCTGGTTTCCCTAGCACAATCAGAAATATACTTTGTGAATATTAATTTTGACTACCAATTCTATTTTTTCTATTCTTCTGATACAGACTCAGTCCAACATTGGTCTTTAGTAGCCTACCAAGGCATACCAGCACAATGACAGCTGCTTTCTGTTATCCAGGAAAAGTTCCATTAAAGAGCTTATTAAAACAAAAGTTAAATTGAGGCTCTACATTTGGATGAGCTGATTCTGAACCACTTCTGCAAAATGTACAACAGTTAACAGGTGAAATTCCTGGCAGACTCCTCCTAAATGTCTGCTTGTAGGAGAGAAATGGAGTACAACAAGACACTTAGCAGACTCAGAAAACCCCTGAAGTCCTTCATGAAAGTGTTCAGTATGACCAAACCTGGACTTGAGGCAAAAGCCTAATAAACACTTTGTGCTGCAATCAGTTCACCTTGACCAACAGAGCCAGCAAGTCATCATTCACACAGGAGCTGAGCTGTTGCACACTGAACAGTCAAATGCAAAAGGATTATGCCAGTATTTATCAGCATAACACATACAGGCTGCATTCACAAGTAAAGCAATACAATGTGAAAACAAGCATCAGTTTTGTAGCACATCTCTAGTGATACCAGTGCATGAGGCATTCAGAATAAACATTCAGAAAGAGGATGTTTCTCCTTTAAAGAATACAGACATGCAGCCAGGTTCTGAAACAAACTTTCATTTTTTAAAATGATGTGTACAAGGCCAGTGCAACAATCCTAACTATGCAGTTGCTTAATCAGCAGCGTAGAACTGATGCTATGGAGACTCCTTTCACCTCCCTAACACAGATGACAAAAGATAAAGCATGAAGTATATGGATCTAAGATGCAAGGCAAGGTGAGCACAGCGGAACTAAATACATTTCTGTCTTCCCTATGTTATCAAAGCACATTTTTCTGCTATGTAGTTTTACTCAGATAGCCTCTTTCCCTATTTTTGCTGAATTCATATTTCAAACTGAAACATACTATTGAAACTAAGACCTCAATTTACCTGTCATTTCCTTACCATTTACTTTGTATCTCCTATCTGGAACAACATATGAATTCAATTCTAATTCTATCCCCTTATGCCAACTCTTTTTTTAATTTTTAAGCTGATCATATTTCACCAACACAACCAGATTTGAATATAAGATCCACAAGAAAAGCACACATACATCCTCATAAAAAATGGAATAGATTTCTAATTATATTCAGCTTCATAAGAAGTATCAGGGCGAGAGCTTAATGATAAACATCTAAACTTCTATGAATAAAATGAAGTAGCTACTTTCATTTTTCTTTCCAAAGAAATTCAATTTCTATGAACTCACATATGGAAGTTACTTTATGGTTCTGAAGCATCTTTAAATATAAAACAGGAGAACACAGTGCAGTGATACCTCAAAACCTGCTTCTCCCATACTACAAAGCACAGTCTTACCGTTTTAATTTCCGCAGTCTCTGTGTTTATGCTTCCTGAACTGCATTTTGACATCATGATATCAGCTTGTAGATTAATCACATAATTTGTAAGCCTTGACTCTTAAAAAAAAACAAGAAAAAAAACCTATGAACTATAAAAATTATTTGAAAAAGGAACTACAATAGCAAGATTAATTGCAGTAACTGAGTTGCTTATAACATTTATATGTGTTGAGCCTACAACACAACTTGCTGACAGAAACGAACTATTTAGGTTCACTCTGAACATGAATTATTTTAGTTTACTATCAGAACCTAAAATTTAGAAGATAACTTAGTTTAAATGTGCACATACTTCCCCAGTCCTATTTCCAGGTTACTTTCATTAATTACTAGTTCACATGGGAAATACATGAGTAGAGCACTTGATATAATTTTGCTATGGTTTGTATAATTGCACTGCTTTTTCCATTCATACGTACTTTCACTTTGAGTTAAGACATTAAAAAAATCAGAGTTCAAGCTTCTTTAAACTATTTCAATTTGATACTGCAAGTAATACAGTTAAGTCATGAAAAAGCAACACCCATTTCTCTCAACGTACACCAGTCTTTTTAGTAAATGAAAAAATACTATGCACTGAAGATGGTGATTTAACCATAAAAGTAAATTCAGAAAGACAGAAATTCATGACAGTGAATTTCCAGATATATTAACCAAATACAGGTATTATATATTTATACTGAACATATTATATATACATACACATATGTAAAACTACCACTTAAAGCAAAAATACCATATTTCAGCAGATCTAGAGTGTTCTTAAAGCTACAAAATAAAAAATTTGCTCAATACATACATCTAAAAGTGTGAGTTTTGCCAGACCTAAGAAGAGATTGTGAAGTCAAATTTTTTAAAATTAATACTGAAAACTTAAACACAAAATGAATCTTGATGAAAATTTCTCCTCCAATCAACTCCATAAAGTCAACAAAGAGGACACTCCCAAGATTAGTTCAGTATGTTCATTTTTACCTCAAACGCTGATGCTGAGCTTTTCCAGAGTCTCCAATCCTGTAATTTTGTTTCACCCTAGGTAACCTAAAAGGCAACATAAAGAGAGAGCATTTTACCATGAACTGCCATTAAAATCAACTGTGCCATGTGGCAGTCTGCTTTCTTGCATTTTAACATTTAGCTCTGTAGCAAGAGCACATGGTCCTTCAAAATCTAATTATCATATGCCCTTTTTTGGCTAGGGATACAGTCAGTGTCTGACAGATCAGCCTTAAGTGCTCAGGAGATATTTGCATGTTTTGTTTTATCTGTTAAAGTAATTGCTAAGGCCAACTAGATTCACAGCTTTCCTCCCCTGTGCCCCATGCATGTTTCACCTAACACAGTAGGGAAATACAGAAGAAAATTATTATTCAACACATTTAAGAGAGAGACTTGAAAGAATGTATTTTTTTCTGGAAAACAAAGTAAACAATTATTATTTATTTTACAAGAATACAAAAGGAATGCAGCACAGAAAATCTGATGGATACCGTATTCAAGTAAAAACAGACTGATAAAAAATGTATTCCCTGGGCTACATTTTAAATTTGTGTTTGCGGCATACATAAATACATCCTTTATTTTCAGCACACAATACAGCAAATTGCTTCTATGATGTAGTAAGTAGAAGTTAGATTTATTACAGCATGTTCCTATTATGTCTAGGTTATTCATTTATTCACTGCCTCTAAAAATGCACCGGAATATATATTCCACTGAACCAGAAAATAACCTAACAACGGAAAACTGCCACATCCATGGCAAAAATATAGAAATATACTCCACTCTCTATATCTTTGTAAGAAAAGCTGAAGGGAACAATGCAGCATTTGGATACCCCAGCAAAAAGCAAACACGAACAGAAAGGTTCAACCCTTGTCAGTAAAGCTACTGCCGCATGTGCGGCTTAACAGAGCAAATTTACTGCCAAATCGCATATGGCAAACACCAAGCACAGACAGCAGTAGGTAAGATCTGGAGAACCAAAAATGTATGTAATTCTAATTCTCCACCAGCATTACCGCTTCCTTCGGAAGCCACAAGACCTGGGCTTGAATCAATCGATTTGGGGCAGGAATTACAGTAGGCCGTTTGAATGTCAACCTAAAACCAGACAAGCCACATTCCTGAGATGCAGTCAAGGTCTAGCACAAAACAGCAGCGTCTACCACATTAGCATCTAAATGGCCATGGTGCACCCACTCAGACAAAGCCTGGTGCGATCCTTCCCCGGCGGCCACGGGCACCTGCCACTGGCGACTGCCCTCGGGACAGCGGCACCGCCGGGGCTGCCGGCGCTGAACGGCCCCCGGCACTGCAGACACAGCCGGCAAANTGCTCTATAGTTTCTGAGGATCTTGTTTAAAATAAGCAAAAAACACAAAAAGGAAAAATTAGCGACACTTTAGAAACCTAATTTTTATGAATGTCAATGTCTTCTATGAAACAGCAAGGCTCCCCCTTCTTTAAAATGACACCTTTTCTTTTAAGAGCTCAACATTCACATATTTTATCAGGAGGTAGAAGGAAAGAGTTCTAAGATAAGCAGACAGAGTGTCTAACTCCAAAACACACCACAAACACAATTAACACTCAAAGCACTAACATTAAAAAAAAAATCAGTTCCTATAAAGACATCAAATGTAGTATCCAAGAAATGGCACAGCAGGCACTTCTGCAAATCTCCAGCGCTCTGGAAATTTGCAAGTAATCACAAGTTACTTATGCAAATCTCAGCCAAGATCTTCAAGTATTTTGGCTATTTGCTACTGAAACACTACTAATGCAAAAGCCAAGTATCCAAACATATCAGAGAATACAGAATATATCACCACGTTTTATTTTTATTTCACGGGTTTGTAATTCAGTCCTTAAAAATAATCACATTCATATACCTAACTTGCTGTTAAAAAAGGGTGGTCAGAAAAGGGATAACTGAAGTTTACAGTGTAACACTTGCTGTCACACAATATGCAACAGGCTCAATCTGAAAGACTACCAACGCTCTTGCTCTTCAACAATTTGAAATTAAACAACTAGTCCCTAGAGCAATTAAATCATTATTCAAACTATTAACTTGAAAATGAAGTTATTTTGCAGTAAGTTCTATGCAACTGGATTCTAACAATCACATGGTTTTAGTGAATAATCTTTAGGCAGATACAACTCAATTCCAGCATGAACAAAGCCCTGCATGATCTTTAGGGGGTAAGGTAAAAACTGCATTTATGATTGGGAAGAAAAAGTACATCTGGGCTAGCATCCTGCCTCTACAATCACAGCTGGTCACAGATGCCGAGGGCAGGGGTGACTACAGAACAGGACTTATCCTTTTTTTCTTTTTGTTATTGCAGCAACTTCATATTTCAACTACTTTTCTTTTGTTTATTATGGTATAAACAATAAAGTTATGTCAGAAACCATAGTACAAACTCCCTACTGCCTCAGATTAATTTGAAAGCAAAAAACTCTTTGACATCCAAGGACCTAAGCCGTCATGGAAGTCAGGAAAAAAAAATACACTTGGGACAAACACCTCTCTAAATAAATAAAAATATCTGAACTATACAAACACTCTGAAACACATTTATTAGCTTTAGCAGCAATTAGAATTAAATTATATAACATATTTCTGGGGTTTTTGCTGCATAGGAAAATTGAAACTCGATGTGTAGATTCTAATTTATGGGTAACTATAATATCAGTATCACAAGTAAGGATAACTGACTACATCTGTGAATTTATTTATCATTTGGTCGTTTACTTGAGTACCAAATTATTTACTTGTGATGAGTTAGTTAATTTAAAGGTTATGTTCAAGCTTTTCAGGCACTTATGCCTTTCTACAGGAAGGCAATTAAGCAGACATTAGAGCAGGGATTTCTCTCTTCCCCAATTTGGGGGCAAGCTGTGAGGCAAGTACAGTTCCAAAGCATTAATTATTCTTGCTTTGGATAAGTAAAAGCAGCAGCTGCCCCCTGAATATAACCCCATGTGGAGAATTCAATCCCATTATTTGCATAAACATAAACCCTTTCTCTGCATGGGGCTGAAAGTCAAGCTCCTCAAACACACGGGTATTCAACAGTTCACTGTTACCACTGTGCCACAACATCCAAAATTACTAAGTTCCCTACATCACAAAAGACTTTCTCTGAAGTCAGTAATTGTATGATGCAAGGCCAGCAGACATTTGGATTGTAAATCAAACTCCAAAACTTCTACCAATTCTAAAATGAGAGTTCACATCTACTACAAGCAGCCATATCAATTTATGTACCACCCAAGAACCAGTGTTCTAATTCTAGCTCTAGTTTCAAAAAAAAACACCACCAAAAAAAAAAAGTATTCACCATCAATGGCGAATCAAACCAACTCTTCCTACTGCAACCTTAAAATGTGTATTCTATGTTGGGTAGCACATTATTTACTCCACATTTTATGCTTTGTTGTTTTTAATTTCATACTAATAAAGAACAACTTCTCACCAGTTCCACTACTTGGCTGCACATGGCCTTTCCCCGAAGCCAACTTGCAGGCACACTACTGGAATTTCCTTTTATGTGAAGTTGGGATGAAGTCAGTATTAAATTAATAAAAATATGTAGTACAAAGAAACGTTTTTCTTCCCAAATTCAGAAGACATTCAAAGTTCCTTAACTGTCACAGAATTCACCAGAGCAGAGAAAAAAACCGCACAACAACCAAAAAACATACTTGATTATTTTATTTTATTGAAGGAAAATATGTGAGTAACTTCTAAGACATTTCCATAGGCCCACTAGGTTGTTCTTTTTTGTTTCGTTTTTTTTTTGTTTGCTTGTTGTTGGGTTTGTCTTTGTTTTTCTTCTGGAATGTGTAACAAGATGTAAAAGTGAAGATGCTAGCCAGGTTGAGTCAACACCACTGGAGGCGTTTAACAAAATGTGTAGATGTGGCACTTAAGGACGTGGTTTTGTGCAGACTGGGCAGTCTTATATTGATAGCTGGATTTTAGGGGTATTTTCCCCAAATCATATGGAATTCTACAATTCTATGAAAATGCTCTCTGGCAAACCAAGAGTGTTGCAAGGGCTCTCACACAAGATATGAGCAGAAAAAATGTGCATCATGTAAAATGATCTGACTTAATTCCAAAGTGGAGAAAATATAGTTATTTCCCTCTATGTAAATACATGCACTTAGACTAGAACATGAGCATTCCTTCATATTCTTTACAGATAAACTAATATGACTTCAGCAGCTCTTATCAATTAACAACTTTTATCATTTAATGTAATCTTTATTTCTCAATATTGTCCAATAAAGCAAACACTTGCACACTGTCAGGGGTTCAAAAGTGATGAGAAGCCATAAATATTACATTTTACCAGTATAATGCTTCAAGCCTCATGTAGCAATTTCATATCACAGGTTATCTGTAGCACTGCTGACCTTTGAGAACAACTGACACAATACTGAAACTGAATCAAAAATATTCAACAATTTACTTGGCAAAAAAGTAGTGACAGAAGAGCTGAAGTCCTCATTTAAGGTAAAGTGGTAAAAAATACCTACGAGATAAGACATGTTTGTTCTGTGTACTGTCAGTCCTGAACTATCAGAAGGAAAAACTGGAACGATTTGCACAGACTTGAGGACTTCCTCTTGTGCTAAGTAACTGTAAGGGTTTTTATCTTCAATTAAAGCTTCTTTTTTAATAGATGACTTAAATCAAATTCTTAGGTTTAGGAGAAAACATGGAATCCCAACTGAATTTGAAAAACGAAAATATTTAAGATCCACAAAATGCAATGTGGACAGCTTCTTTTCCCCAGCATGTGGGGTCACAGATATCTAAATATTGCCTGAGAAGCTTCATATTTTCTTTCCTTCTCTGAAAGCTTTTCATATTATGATCAACCATGAAAGCTGGAACAAGGTCAAACATACTTCACTGCTAGCAGAGGAGGTGGTTTAAGCAGTTCATGAAGGTCCCTTAGCTCCAATCCTGCTGCAACTAAGCACCACTAAACCTTGCAGTGCAGAGATCCAAATCAGAAAACCCACTCCTGATTCATCCATCAATCTTCCACAGTAGCAGAACAAATTCAAGATGAAAAAGAATAAATTGAGATAAAATAGGTATCCTTGAGAGAGTTCTCTGAATGTGTATTGATAGGTATCTTTCCCTTATGTCAAATGTACATTACAGTTCAGTGCAGCATTAGTCCAATTTTAGGTCTGTTCATAACATATAGTGATGGATTACATGTAGGTTAAAGGAAAATATCTAAGTTGTTCCTCCTTGTTGAATGATAACAAAAGCTTCAAAACCTGCAATAAGCTGCTTTGCTACTACAATCATTAAAAAAAAAAGGTGGGGAGGCATGAAGGTGGAGGTAACTTTTTACCTTTCATTTTCCAGAATGGAGTGAGAGCTATTCCTGCATATATACAACAGCATTCCCAGATATGCAAATGACAGGATTGTTCCAGACATTAAGGCAGTTGTGGTTTACTGGATACAGTATTTACTGAATACTCATTTAATGATCAGAGGCAATTTAGAAGGAAAGAGAAATGAAATTATTGTAAATTCCATTTTTTATATTATTTTCTAAAACTACTCAGGCCTGAGAAATAATGTTTTAAAGGAGTTAAAGCCCTGTAAATGGTGCAACTGAGGGTTTCTGACACTATGTTGGGTTCTGGAAGCAATATAACTAAGTTAATATAGTACTAAACCTGTCAATTAACTCTTCTAAGAGAAGCTAAGCCCAACTCAGAATTAATATATTCCTACAGTCATTTCAATTCCAGTCCCTGTTTGTATTATTGACACAATATTACATTAAAAAAGACACACATATGTACATGACCCTAATCCACAGGCATCAGCTGAAGAGAGCTCCTGTCTTCTGTAATATTAAAATAGACAGTCCTGTAATTCGGTCTGTTGTGAACTGCATTTTCAGAACAGAACACAAAAACACAAGTTTGAGTAGAGACTCTCACCTAAAAACAACACAGCAGATTTTGCTTTATTCAGGATTACCGGCTCCACAAATCCTGGTTATCAAAAAATAGAAAATATAAAGTGAAAGAAAGAATTCCTTCCTGTTCCTACCACAGTAGCTGAACTTTGCATCAATGTTGCCAAACCACCAAATTATTATGCGTGATATCATCTAATTACCAGAAGTACAGTAGCTTGATTGCAGCAACATTAAGTAGCCAACATCAAGCAACTATGAGCAAAAATTCTGAGATGTTTTCTTAGTTCCATAGTTCTCAATTTTCAGAAAAAAAATGCAGCCAAATTCTGTCAGGCTGACTGGCAGCTGCACTGGCAGAGCCTGGATTGCCTCCCCTTTCCGCTGCTGCTGTGCTCAGTTCTACTTTGGCTATATTAAGATCTACCAGAAGAAAACAGTAACAGCCTGGCAGGTACACTCCTGGTGACCGACAAGGAATGACCTGGAAAGGACAGAAGAATGAGATAAGCAGTAGAACACATCTCCACCATTCTGAATGGGGGGAAACAAAACTCAAATTCACATACAAGCTCTCACACTTATCACTGTATCACTCCTCCAGTCTGGGCAGCTCTGCACATACATCAATTCTTTCACTTAATGATGAGTACTGGATTAACAGTACTCTCTTATCCTCATTTATTCTCACAGTACCCTGCAGATGACCAACTCCAGCAGGTCAGACTATATTTATCCAGAGGTCAATCAAACCCAGACTCTCTGAAGACATCCATGAAGCAGCACAGAAGTGAAGGGCAGCTGTAGTGAACACACAGTCAGACTGGCTGGATCAGAAGAAGCACTGGGAGCATGCAAGCGACAAAGAACTCGACCTCGTTATGAGGGAATTAAAGGAAAGGTGCAAGTTTCTAGAAGCAAACCAAAAAAGACTGATGAATGCATCACAGATTTGGAAAAGCAGAGATATTGCAGATTTTAAAAAAGAATATAACAAACCAAAGTCCCCCAAACCTTACTAAAAGTCTTTATATACCAAATAATTTCCTTTATCAACAAGGAATAATTAAGCATTAAAAGTTAATTATTCCACCATTAACATGCCAATACAGTAAGTCCAATTAAATCAGAGGCATTAACATCCCCAATTTTCATGTATACTGGTAAACATCCCAGATTTATACTAGGAAAGCTTACACCTAGGGTTATTACAAAACCACCCTATTAGTTGGGAACTGACATTGTTTTTATAGGTTTCCTTAGAACCAACTGCATCCATATTGATATCATTTAGGCTGATTCACAACACAGGTATCTGACTAATTAAAATAGCATCACAGCCATCAACATTGCAGTAATCACACCATTAACCTTATCAATTGTTATACTGAATTATGTAGAACAACTTTCCCCCTGCATACTACAGTGTATTTGGAAAGAATTTATGATTCAGTTGATGCAAACATTTCTAATAATAAAAGTTGAAATTACTCAGAATAAATATTTAAATATAAGTGACTTTCAATTTCATCGACTAATCATTTGCTTTCATCAGCTAATGAGCTATTTGAGTAGGCATACACAGATGCATTAAGATGCCTAAGGAGGCAGATAATTGATGACTTCCAGAATGACTTAAGCAGATTACATGCCTAACTTTCTATGGAGATTTCCCTCTTCTTCCTCAGCACTGCTTTCTCAACCCTGAACAGGAAGTCTCTCATTTCTCTTTAACTAATGATTTTAAGAAATTACTCTTCTCATGATTTTCTAATTTGCAATTCAAGCTACTTCAAATACATACTAAGATTGGTGAAAAAAAACCACCAAATCACTAAAGGAAAAAAAAAAATCTAGGCCTCTAAGACTTGCAATAGAAGAGTAGTTTTGAAATAAAATTTTAAAGGTATGTGATTTTTAAGTTAAAATTTTTTATATTTGACCTTGTTGCACAGGCAAGACGTTAGAGAAACTGAGACTAATCAACTAAAGCAGTGAAGTACATTGAAAAGGAAAAGTGCCTTAAATCCTTAAGAGCAATCTGTCACTGAGAAGAGTGACCTTATTACTCCTCTTTTAGTAGGATTAAGCACGTGGCATGTGCAGAGGTTCTACATCCCATCATTTTACCAGATCGGTAAAATCCATTTTACCGGATCTACTTTAGCTTTCTCAAATATGCTTACAAAAATCTGCAGCTGGTTGTATAGTCAAAATTTTCTAAAACAATCAGAGAAGAAAAATTTCTGATGTAAACAAAGCACGGGAAAGATTGTTATTTTATCACTTTTTTTTCATTTTCTCTCAGCAGCAAGACAAAACGCTGTATAGCAAAGGCATTCTGGTCACAGCTTACCATGCATTTAGTACAGCATGGTTACACACCCAAAGCATCACTCTTACCCCTCTTCAATCTACCTGCTGCCACCACAACTGTTCCCAAGTCATCTGTGACCACATCTGAGTCAGACAGCAACAGAATGAAAGAAATCACACAGAAAAAATTGTTTCCTACATAAATTAGTCTTGTTAATTCACTTTATCATAAAACTTCATAAATGCCTGCTCCAATGAAGATTAACAGCAAATACCAGGACCTGGGGGAAAAAGTTGTTGGTTTTTCTTTCTAGGCAGAAATGTCACCTAAAAATGCATGTCAAACTCGAGCCCAAGATACAGCCTATGCTCCTCAGGTGCCTAAGAGCAAAAGAATTTTGCTGTTCTGAGTAGTACCTCTGTGATCCTGTACCCCCTAATTAGAATGCAAAATTTTAAATAATCTGAAGTTTTCTGATTTTGTCTTTTTTATTAACCCTCTTGACAGTACCATAATAATAACTGAAAATACTCCTGCCCTTAAGCATTGGCTACTACTTCATATGAAAATTACACATACACGCAAACAATATTCCTAAAGTATGCCAGTAAACTGAAATTTATAAACATTGTTTATCTTTTAAATCCAACAGGATACAAGAGTTTAGCCCGCACTCAACTGCTCAACTCATAACATTGAAAAGCATATTGTTTACATTTTGGACAAATTTTTGCTCAAAGATATACCCATGATATGTCTACCACAGTTGCATGGTATCACCATTCAATTACATGTTAACAAAACATTAAATTACAGTTTAACAAAAACTGCAGTCAGTTTTTACCATAAAATTGAGTTTAGCCTACGGGGAAAAACAAAAAAAACCACCAAAACCATGGTTTGGAAAATTTGTATAGCCTAAGTCCACCTCTAGCTCTACTCTGAAGGCAAATTTAGGGGGTGGGGAGAAATATCTTACTCAAGCTGAGGGAGAAAAAAAAAGCAAACAAAGTTTTCCTGATTTGCAAAGGTAACCTACCTCTCTCAACTTGTTACTTTTGAACTTCCCACATAATTATTTAGCATACTCTGCTCTGCGTAGTATAGAGTCCTAAAGCTCTGATTTCAAGTGTGTGATTACAAATCTCTACAAGGTTCATGGTAAACAAACTAGAGAGTTGTTTGGTTTTGTTTGGGGACAATCATGGTCGGCTTTAGGGGCTTTGTTTTTTTTTAATTAGGAGAACGATTTCCCCTTCTCTCACTAAACTGGAAACACTGAGCTTTGAAGAGTGTTTAAAGCGAATAAATTATACCCGATATCTTGAACATATCATTAAAAAAAATCTCACCCTACCACTTTCGTAAGAATGGAAAACTGGCTAGAGGAAAATGTTCATTTTAAATAATATTTAATAAATTGAAGTTATTAAGTCATTGATTTGTATCTAATTGTATTAGTGTCTTGGAACATATACTCACTACATTTGAGGCAAAAAGGAAAATAAGTCCTAGAATTTGAAGTAGTTTCTTGTACAGATTCCTAATTATGGAGTCACAACTACAAATTACCACTAGGTAAAAATTAGAGGTTTTAAACTAGATATAACTTCAGATGTGAATTTTCAAAGCTAATAGCTAATCTAAGTGTTCCATCTTGATTACTGCACTGATTATAGTTACTTTTATTAAAAAGCTGCTAATATCTCAGAATACTACTCACAGAAGAAGTGTTGTTAAATCCAACTGGTTTTTATTTAATTTTTGTAGCATAATTTTCCCCTCACTATCTTGGATTAAAATCCACAGCTGTTTTTTATACACAAACCCACAAAACTGCTGTCATAACACACTTGTTTATAACAGCAACTGTTAACAGTGAGAAAGTACGAAGTCGAAAAAACATGGTACAGTTATTTGAATTAATTGGTAAGAAGCAGTCGTTTGAGATTAGTTTTCATGAGACTATAGATCCAATCTGATGACAATCCAGTGCTCAGTGAAGCAACCCCACTGTCACTGCTCCTTCCCTTCTTTAACAGCTTTGACACTCAGCTAACTTTCTGGGAGAAAAATAGCTCAGGACAATATTACCAAGTGATTTTTTTTTTTCTTGACCGAGGCAAGTTTTCTACTGGCTCAGCAAGCTGAACTAAGTAGTTGATATGCACCAAAGGAGTATTAGAGCTGGCATGTGGAGGAGGTTGACATCCACTTTGACAGCCACTTGAACACCTTCATTACATAAAACAAGGAAATTGGATTCAACAGGTTTCTGACTTTGTAATTTAAAATCAGACATCAGTTTCTCTCCTCCATTGCCAACTGCTGCTGAACTGTGTTACACTAAGATCAATAAAAATTACAATCCCAAAACTTCTTCCTGTGTAGTCCAAAATTATTTAAATAGTGCCAGAGGAAACACCTAGAGGCAGGAGACTGCAGTAAGGGGATGAACTGATAAAATGTTTTAACAGCTCCTAATAGCTGGCAATGTACACATTAGTAGCATAATACTCCAAATACCTGCCAGAAATCAGCACCTGCTACATCATTACGCCAGTCACTACATGCCCTAAAATCATCCAGTGATTCCTTGCAGACCCTCATCAGCTGAGATAACAACTGGTCAGCAGACAGTTTCAATGAACCATGAATTTCGTCACTACAACTGATCCTGTATTCAGTTTAGGCAACACATTGTCTGGAAATTGGAAGACCATTTTCCAGACAACTTACTATTAATCAAGGCAGGTTTAACTTCTTAACTTCAACATAGCAAAGCATTAACTATGCAAGGATTACAACAGGGAAAATTGCTCATCTCCTGCAAGTTGATCATACGTCTTTCAAAGACCCAGGGAGCACATAAATGTCTTTGGCATTCTTCCAATCCTTTTTTCAATTAAATACTTTAAGATAAAAATGCATTACTTTCCTAAAACCTACACACTTTCTCCTCCAGAGCTTTATCATCCATCATGCATCAAACACGTTGCTTTCAAATTGCTCAGTAGGTGGTACAGCTACACTTCTGTAGTGGAAGATTTAATTATCTCAGAGCCTTTGTGATTGATTGCACAGTAAACAAATCAACTCATCTATTCAGTATATAAACCTATGGATATACTGGGTATACATTTCTGGAAATAGCTGGAGGGTTTTTTTGATTTTTTTTTAATATAATCTTTGAAAGTATTCAGACAGTTTCTTGTTGCCCTATCAAAGCTTGCTATCTTTCTTTAGTGTCAGTGAAATCCTGAGGCTAATGTTGACAGAGTTCAATATTCTTTAGAAAAAAATGATAAAGGAAAAACTTTCCTCACACACTTTTTTTACAAGTTGTAAAAAATTGTGAGGCAGTCCATGAGACCTGGCTGGCAGTAACTGTAGAAATAATGAAAAAGATACAAAGATAATCCCATGACTCTCAGCAACCAGCTTCTGTCACCTCCCCCTTACAGTCTCTGCCATTCATGCTGACTCTGATCATTAAACTGGTAGAAAACATTCATATTCCAATCTTCCTCTTACTTTGTTTCACACAAACAGGAAAGTATAAGCAGCAAGAGAACAAATGACAAAAACACACACATCATCTTGGGGACTCAAAAAACACACAGCAGAAACAGAGGTTTAAATGTGTGCTTGTCTGGGGTATTTTTGTTTTAAGAAGCAGTGTACTTTTTTATGCCCACTATCTATCTCCAACAGTAATTTAGTTTCTACAGTCTTGGAGGTCATTGAGCTAGCACTATGTTAGACAGCAAGAACCATAAAAAATTATCTTCAGTAGCTGGGGGGGAAGGGAGGAGCATAGATTTTTTTCCCCAAAACAAATTTTAACAGAGGTCATATCCCTTCTTAACAACTTTACGTGCCAAGTTGACAATATGGGCAGTTAACTTTAGTTGAAAGATAGCAAAGGTTGTGGGTCACTAAAAAAAATTGACCAGACTTTTGCTTGTATTGTAAGCACTCCCATTTTCTGTCTTCTTCCAAAAACAAAAGCCTAGTAGCCATTGACCATGAAGATATAGCAAAGCACAAATCTGCCTACTCAGAAATACACAACTTCAATGAGGAATTAAAAGTACTGCTTAAGATTGATCCCAGACACTAATACCCTGAATAAAGAATATATGCTATCAATTAATATTATTAATTCATAAAACCCCTGTTAATAAGTCAGATTAAATACATTTAAATGTTTTAAGGTATGCAGAATATAAACATCTGAAAATTTTCTTTTATTGATGCACTTGAAAGTTAAACTCAAAAGAGGAGTTGAAAACAAATACCTGAATTAACTGGACAAAATTTAGTGAGAGAAGTTAGGTCTTCTGTGGTTTGAATGCTGTCTAGAATTCAGATCACCTCTGTGAGTTTTTTACTACACACTACAAGGCAATTTCACCTTTAGATCGGCTAAGCCTTTTTCATTCATTTCTGCTTGAACAAATAAATATAGAGCAGAAATATCATAAAAGGCCAGCAACAGTTCAAAGAAAGCTGTAAGAAACTTGGTCTAGATTAGAAACAAAGCAGACTTTGCAAACAAAAGAGAAACATGAATTGCAAAGGTAGCCAGCCCAGACATGCTTGCATAGCCAAATCACCTCAATGGAATCAAACAAATTAACTTTAAAAAGCAAAATGTATTTACCTCACTTCCTAAGGAAAGGAGATTTATGCAATCAATAAGTGGGCAGGTCTAAAACTCCAATTCAGTTTTCAAAAATAAAATTCCTAAATTCCTATATTTAGGACCAATTTCTTTACTGCTACCCAGCTACTTATTAGCATCTCAGCTGAGGGAAAGGGTGCTACATGGCTTGACAAATTATCAAGAACCAGAAACCTAAAGAGGAGACAGGCACCGGCAATCAGGTTTTAATACCTAACAATAAGGAGTTGGTTCAAAAATGCATTTGAGAGGATATTTTTATGTTTGTGTGTGCATTTGCACAAATGAAAAAACACAAGGATACTGATATTTAAAACAAACAAAAAATCCCAAGGCAAGCTAAAACAGTCCCAAACTGACCACCTCTGTTTCCAGCAACCAATCCTTCAAATCAGTAGTTACCCTGCTGCTTCTCAGATCTCTCACGCTCATTCAATGAACCCAAAGGAATTAATCCTTTATGAAGAATAACAGAATATTTAAAACATGGGCAGAAACTGATCCTGCCAGCTTACATCACAGAAGTACTGAGTCACTGACATAAAGAGAAGAAGGCAGAGCAAACTAAGATTTTCTACTACCATTAGCAAAGATCAAGAGAGAATTTTTTTTTTTTTTGTCTTGGTAAGAAGGAACTCACTAGTAACACCCACACCAACTAAAACACAAATCACAGACTGACAAGTGTATTGCACTTCAAGGAAGGGCCACAACAAGCAGTACTGAAGTCACTTGGATCCAGGAGTATTTACAACAGGAGTAAGTGGAAAATATTGCTCTTTCTTCTCCTTCCCATCAGAGAACAGCCTTCCAACACCTGCAGCTGTGCAACAACACAAGTAAATTCCTTGACACAAGTTTCGTCCTCTGCTTCTTGACTGTATGATTTTGAAGGAGACAAATATAATGGAAAACTGATTTAACTAATGCAGTCTGCAATACAGAGCAGAAATAACAAGGGAATTCCAAATATACTGTTCCACACACAAACTTGAAAAATTATGTTACTAGAACTATCAAAACCAAGACTTTACCTAACATGGCATATGCTAAAGTGGGCACTGCTTTGTTCTCTAGATTAAATCTTCTAGAATGTTTATTTCAGTAACAGTCCTAAAGCTACCATACCTCCAATCAATACAATCTGTTGACATTTAAAGTTTTGATGTAAAAAGACTAACTTCAGCTAAAAAATTAACTTTCAGTTTTTACTATACATCAAGTTTCTTCTCATCTGGTTTATCAGAATATATATGGTACTCACAAAAGGCTAAAGGATGGAAAAAAAAAGTCAGGAAGGTATATAGCAAAATCAGTTTCTGATCTACTCCAACTATTCTTAGCTTTCAGGATATAGCATTCTAAAAGCACACGGCAAACATTTTATGGAAGTTCCTGCTCTACACTACACTGTAATTATACTTTTACTTTCTTTAAAAGTAGTACTTCCTAAAAATATCTATATAAATAAAACCAAACTTCTTCTATCAGTCTGAAGAAATTACTTGAACACATGAAGGTGATGGCCAGTGGTTGGTTACACAGTCAGGCACTGGGATACAGGAGCCCCTTGCTGCTCTGCCAACAACCAACCACGCTCTAGTTTGTATTACCTAGATGAGAGGGAAAAAGGTCAGCAGAATAATGGAACAACAGAACAACCCATCTCAGAATGTTCTGAAGTTCTTCCTCCTGCCTGATACTGATGCCTTTTCACTGGCCTTAAAATCAAGAGCCAGACAGAGTTAGGTGATAAAAAGGGGTTACAAGGGTCCTTATGGTGCACAAAATGCTGTGTGAAAAGCGCTGAGGATGCACATGCAACACAAGCAGATACAATTTCCCTATGTTTAGAAATTAGCATAACCTACAAGAATCCCCAATTACAGACATAGGTGATGAGGTGATTCAGCCCTGGTTCTACCCTTTTCTGAAACTCCCCCTAGGATAATAACTAAACTTTGTTCATGAAAATGTGTCTCGAGAAGTAATTTCGACCACAGTTCCTGGAGGTCCTAACCTTGGACCCCCAGGGCTTGGAGCCGCTGGGGAATTTCTTTTGTCTTTCTGTCTAATAGAGTAGGCAAAATGCTAGCTACAAATACAATAATAGGTTACAGAGCTACAAATATATATGTAAAGAATACAGAGTATAAAAGCAAAAAAGGCAAAAAACCAATTCAGTATTAGTAGATTAACCTATGCCCCAAAATAAAAAACCTGCTCGTAGTCTTAGCACTTACTATAAAGCTCATCATCCTTAAAGCCCTAGAATTCTTTTCAAAATCTTCCTGAATTCTTGCTCACTTACATTCTAGAGTGTATCTGAAGAGAAATCAAATAATTTCAACTCTTTTATCCATTTTGCTAAATAACTCCTTGCTCTTTTAAGAATGCATGTGTTTTCATTTGGCTTTGCCAGTAATTTGCCTTCAGTACAGATCAGTGCACATTCAGCCAGTTCATACTGAAAGCCAACATGGGTCAAGCAGAGATACTCTGACTCTGAGCACCTGTGCTGATGAGAATCCACACACTTTGCTGAAAAAGTGGCAAAGTACTTTGCACATTTTTGAGGTGGGAAAGAAGAAACATCTATGGACTACATAAAAAAAACCCCATGAAAATACATCTGTTTTTAAATTGCAGGTTTTAGGTTTTTTCAATGTATATGTTACAGATGATCAAGGTATTTAAAAAAAGAAACAAAAAAAAAAGAGACTATAACTTCTAGAAAAACAGTGTAATATAACAGACAAAAAAGATGGGTTAGCTTCCCTCTACCAGTAACCAATGGAGGACAGGTATGGAGCTGTGTAAGTGCAGGGCAAGCAGAAGCACCTTCCAGGGACCAGACACCTTAATGTTTGCCAAGACTAAAAATTAATTGTTTCAACTGTCTGGTAAACTTCTGGCACTCCCAATAGACTGCTGCACCGTGTCTGTCAGTTACACACAGTGTAAAGGAGTATCACATTTGTGTTCAGCCTGTAGGATACAGAAGTCCTTCAGAAACAGGAGAAACAAGCAAACAATCAACACTTCCTCTTCTACTTTCTTCAGGACTCTGTTTTGTGATGTTTGTTATCCCTTCACTGGTATGTCCTTCCTCACGTGAAAAGCCTCAGTCAATTTTCCATCTACACTTCTCTTAGCCTAATACAACCTTACTAAAGTAGAAGAGAAAATACCCAAACTGCATTTAATATTAAACATATGGACTGAGAACGAGTTTATACAATGACATATTGATGCCATTGCCTTCTCAATTAATTGTTAATTCTTGTATTAATCGCTTTGTGGCTGCCAAGTATTGACCTGCCACTTTCACAGAACTGGATCATCAGGATGCTTTGAAAACAGCAGTAGCTAATACAGGGTCAACACTTCTGAATAAATATTTACATATTTTTAACCCTACCAATTAATAAAGTAACAATCCAATTATTAAACACGTAAAAAAGCACCTTCTAGCTGAAAACTGCTAGTAGCATCTTCAAAGCTCACGGACCACAATGTGGAGGTAGACAATAAGAAATACACTCTTAAGAGAGGAACTTAGGAAAATAGTTATGAAATGAATTTCAGTTAGTGTCTGTATGAACTTGCTAAAACAAGCACCACCCCCACCTACAGAACATGCACGTGCAGTTTCAACAGAGCATCCAGAGTGGCTTATTTAAAGAAAACAAACAGAACACAGTAAAGCAGGGCAAACTGAGTGTCTGCAAAGTTAACTGTTTTGATTACCACGTTTAAGGGAAGAAAACGGAAGACAATCTTCTGACCAACACACTTTCACCACCTGAGCCAACCACCTTACTTGAAGGCCAAAATCTTACCATCAGAAATATTCAAAGCTGATCTGAAGTGCCAAATATCCTCTGGACTGTTAGCGGTAAATGAAATTCAGTATTCACTTAGAGAGTCACTTTTATTAAACACTGATTTCTGGTTAAGCATAATGCACACAAAAATACCTTTCTTTTTTTCTGTCAAATATTAGTATCACCCCCCATTTTCTACTCATGCGGGCTATTTCTAGATTATCTAACACAGCAACAAAGTCCTGTGCAAAAATATACGTCTTTTAACCTTTCACTTTTCAACGCACATTCACACAGCACAAGGTCTGCCTTAATCACGCTGCCTTCATTTACCCTGGAAAAGGACGGCAAGGAAGCAAAGAAGAGCCAAGGCATTCTTACACCGCCTTTAACCTCAGCACTGCTGGGTTTAAACTCCTTTGCTGCCCGCCCCTGCTTTCCCGGCACACGGCGGGAGGGCCGCAGAGCCCCCGGGAGGCTCCGGCGCGGCTGCCGGGGGGCGCCGCTCACAGACAAAGCCGAGCGGGGCCGCAGCGCGGCCCAACCGT
>WBNO01030127.1:50955-81471 GCA_013400575.1 Peucedramus taeniatus
TGGGGCGGGGGGCGGCGGCGCGCGGAGGCGCTGAGGCGAGGGCGGCGCCCGCCATCTTGGGAGGGGGCCGAGGCCCCGGCCTTCGCTCCTTGTGCCAGTGAGGGTTATGGAGTGACTGGTCATGGAGTGCCGGATCTGAGGGAATGGAGTTGTTCTATCGCACGGCAAGCCCATGGGGAAAAAGGTGATTCCTTTTGGCAATGCGGGTAGAGAGCAGCGCTGAGCTTCTCTCTATCAAAAACGCCGCCTTTCCACACACAGGTGGCCATTTCCATAAGAAGTCACCTTCCTGCCGCAGGCAAAGTGCTACTTTTCCACTGGGGAACCTTCAGTCCTTGCTGGTGGAGGGCCCAGAAGGTGGAAGAAGAAAGGACAGCTGAAGGTAGTTGGGTTATGTGGGCTCCCAAGGCAGCATCTCCTTCTGTCACTGCATGAGGCAGAGCACTGGCTGGAGCACTGGGCTCACTCCAGTATTTCGGCAACATTTCGTTGTTCTAGTAGATGCTACTACTAAATATTTTTAGAAGTGCCCTGAAATGTCAGAAATTAAACAGCTGGTATAGGGTAAGGTTTTGCCACCACCAAAACCCTTCAGGCATAGGTGAATGAGTTACATTTGTGTTAAGCCTGGGGACCCAAGTGAGAGTCTCCTGCGATCTCCTGTGCTTGCACAAGGACTGGGTGGTGATTGGCCTTGGTGCCTAATAAAGAAGATGACCGTAAATGCGAGGCCACTTCTGGCCAGCCACTGCTTTTGTAAGTTGTGCAGAAGGCACTGTGTTTTCCGTGGAAGATCTGTTGCTGGATGTCAGCTTTCTCCTTCCATCTGCTCTCTGCCAGGAACTTGCCACTGTAACACTGTGCCTACAAAATCAGTATGAAAAAATAAAGCTGACTGGAGCACTCCTAAGGTTCATTTAAAACAACCCAAGTTAAATTATTTCAGATTCAAATTGACCTGGAGGCCTGGGGTATTATCAAATTAAGTATTTCCTTGGAACGAACCTCTGCTGCTGTTTAGAGCACAACTTCTGTAATGCCTGCCATTATATTGTTATATGTAACAGTACTAGGTATTTTTTATAGGATTGAAAGGGCATCCTTCTGTTTTTTTATGGATGGAAGAATAATTACATCCCATGACAAAAGCTGAGGAAGAAGAGCAGCTGTTCAGTCTTATCCAGTGGGAGCTCTTGGAGCATATGGGTCTATTTTTCCAATTTTAGCTGAAGTACTGAAGGAAATTGGCATTCTTGATTCCTTCTAACATGAAATAGAGCAGAAAGAAACCCTCCTTAGTGCAGGCCATGGTTAAATAATGAATTTTATTCATTTCAAGTAGGTTCAAAGAGAAAGCAAGCAGAATACTTAGAAAACAAAACAGACAAATACCAGGAGAATTCTGGAAGTTATTTTCTTATAAAATCGGGTGTCTTTCTCCACAGCTACTTCCTCCTTGAGCCTGCCTGCTGACAGGAGTTTTTGATATAAAAGCACAGGATACAGTCTGTGCTGTTCCTTACAATCCTGTCCCCATTACCCTCTCTCTATTCTAAGAAACAGATATTTGATGTCATATATTTGTGTAATCAGACCTAACCTTCAGAGTTTAACCCCAAATTCAAAATTTACTTTTATGACAATTTCACAAATTCCTTACAAAGATTTTTAAAGTGAGATGAACTCATCAATGTGAGATGCAACTGAAAAATTCCACATATTTCAAACTGGTGGCATTCAGAGTTGGGTAAAAAACCACACAACCAACCATAAAAACAAAGCAAACAGGCTGTGGGATGAAAAGGACACACTGCCCAACTATTAAACTCTGGGAAAGAATATGTAGCAATGTACCAAGTAACAGCCTTCCCCATATCTTTAGTATTATAAATACTGATATTTGCTCTATGGGGAAACTGTTGTTAGACAACAAGAAAATAGAGAGATTTATCTCCCTTTTAAAAAATTAGTAACAGATGGGGAGTGGAAGCTTTTCTGTTTTTTTCTGTTGACTAAGATGAAAGAAAGATTCTGTTTGGGTTTGAAAAGAGGAAAACTGACATTAAAAATCACTTTGTCCCAATGTTTGTCTTTGTTCATGCTACAGAACTCTAATCACACTGGTGGAAGCCAGGTGTTTTGGCTCCACGCGTCACATCAGGGTCTGAAATGGACTCTGAAGAGATTCCTTCCTGTGAGACAATGGTGACCTCTGTTGTTCCCTGCTGTTGGTACCAGCCACGATGTCTTCTGGCCTCGTGTCACACACTAGTTCAGTCCTGCACTTTGAAACAAGCTGGCAGTTTCCGAGGAAATACGCGCCCAAGTGTTGCATTCTAGTTTCTGGCCAGGAAAGGATGTGTCTGTTCTGCACTCCACTCAGGAAATTTCTCCTTGAGGCTTTCCTCTCAAGAAGCCCCTAGTCTGGCTACCAGGTTTTCCAGCTCGCAGCTGTGAATCACTGCTGGAAAGAGCAGTTGCAAACGTTTTAAACCATGGTGCTAATAATAACACCTGCAATGTATTATGAGAAAAAGCTGCAGGTATGATTATAGAGAAGGAAGTTGGAAGAAAGAAAAAAGATTCCATTTCTAAAACTGAAGCTTAGATTTTAACAAGGTGTTAGGTTGCATGAATCTTTGTGTCACCCTAAAATGCATTAAAAAAAAATGGCATGCTTTCCCATTTCAGTGACCCAGACTTCATAATTCCAAGGATATTTTCCTTAGTGCAAGAGAAACTTCAGTAATATTAATTTTTTTTACCTCTTTAAATTACTGACATGAGGATATGAGCTGACGTAATTTGGAAACTGACCCCTCTCTCTCCTGGCAACATTTCCCAGGCAAAGTTCCCTGCTTTTTCCTTGGATTTCTCCAGACTGATGATCTCCTCCATCACCTTCTATTTACAGTCTCTACAGTGTCTCTATCACAGTGATACATCTCTAAAGAAGCTTAACAAATTTATCACTGGTAATGAAGAACGATGGAGAAAAAGAAATGTTCTATCAGGAAAGAAATCCCTTTTTGACCCTCTATAGCTACCAGTGGCTGAAAAAAAATGGGGAACAAAATTTATGTCAACCACAAGATTTGTATTCATCTCTGAGCTTGTAATTCTCTTGGCTGTTCTGGAATGCCTCACAGAGAGAGAATATTTTTAAACCAAAATTGGCTTCCAACTCTTCTAGAAATAATTTTTGGCTTTTTTTGATGCCATCAAACGTACAATGGGTTTGGATGCTGTGATTAATTTTCCTATAAATTTAGAAATACATCAAAAGTAGAAAAAGGAGGGAGTGACAAAAGACTTTTGTGTGACTAAAAACATCTCCTGAACATGGGCAACAAGAAGGAAAAGTTTTGCTCAGGTTTACTGATGATGTCAGCCCTTGAAGAACTGAGCACTGCAGTTTCCTTCCAGGTTTGTGCCAGTAGGGAACCAGAGGAGCAAGGGGGAAAGGCTCTTCCTTTCTGCCTTTTCTAAAAATGGGTGCAGGATTTCCTTTTTCCAGTCACCTGGGACTTCACCTGAAGGGTTTTTTTAATTGATAGAGGGGAGCAATTTTACAAGTAGCTGCACAATGCAAAAGATCTGTTATACAACAGCTAACAGAAGTTCCTAATGTCCTTGAGATATACCCTTGTTAATGCTCATTTATGTCTGAGAACCAAGAAATACCACTTTACAATGTATAAATCCATATGTATGTGGATTCTTGATAACATGCAGAAAATACAAATCAGCAGAGTGATAAATCTGTTCCCCAGGATACAGAGCAACCATAAAAAGAAATGAAAAATAATTCAAAGTATTTACAGCAGATGGAGCTATACATTTTGCTTTGATCATATGTTATACGATATTCCAAGATATAGTGTATTTTGCCAAGGACTGTGGTAAGCCAGTGGTACTGTCTCACCAAGGAATGGAGTTAGTCACAGAAGGCATCTCATAAATTGCTGCAATTAGCTCTCCTGGAAATCATCCTTGTAACATCAGTAGAAATAGCAACTCAAGGAAAGATTACTGTCGTTATTGGTGTCGTAATAGAGATCACAGCTCAAGTCAAGGCTTTGCTATATCCACTCACCAGTTTGAAGGTTCTCCTGCTCCTGCTGGCTTTTGTTTACTGACCAGGTAGAATGAGCCTTGAAGAGTGGATGATGGTTTCAGTTTACATTACCAACAAGAATATGTGTGATGACCACAGGTTATCCTTAGGAGGTCTGGGCTCCTGCACAACCCAAGTGCATACTCAGTGTGTACACTTGTGTAGGGCTCCTTATCTGAAATGAACCCTGTGCTTGTCTTTGTTGCTGCCAAGATCCAGATGGATCCAGTGTGTTTCCAACACTGTATGCACATCATCTTCAAGCTACAATAATTGGGATTATACAGTAAGGATAAGGGACATTATTTTGGAGTTTCTGTCAGAACTACTTTTATCCCAAAGTAATTAAAAGAAAACCCGTCACACGGTTCCTGTCTTACTATGTTTGAATTTGAACTAAAGTTTGGATCTCATACCATTGTAAGACTTTACTCTGCTTCCACACACTGAGATGACCCATCTTACCTATTTAAACTTTGCACCCTCCCCTCCGCAGTGCACTTTCAAATTCCTAACCACAATGTCAGTAACAAAAAAAAAAAAAAATTCCTCCAATGTAAAAGAAAACAACAACAGAAAAAAAAAAATCAAAACCAAAAACCAAAGTGTATTTAGAGATTTTAAAGTTTTGGTAATGAAAAGTGGTAGATGCCCTATCCCTGGAAACATTTGGCCAGACTGGTCAGGTCTCCAAGCAACCTGATGTGATGGAGGTGCCCCTGGCAGAGCAGGTAGACTGGATAACATTTAAAGGTGTCTTCCAGCCCAGACAATTCTAGGATTCTGGAAATCTGCATTGCTGACAGGATTGGACCCAAATATCCCAAATTCTCAACAGAACCGTGAATATTCTCTTGCTATGTACACTTAAGTGTGGGGGAGGGTGGTCCAATAGACAGGTACAACTACTGCAGGAGTGGTTAGAAACACTTTGAAAGCATGTGGGATGATTTGATTTTGCAGAAGGATTAGAGGAATATTTAGAAGTCCTAAAGCATGATACCCACGAGACTTTTAGAGAAGAAGCATTCCTATACCTTTCCCATGTGCCGTTTCCTTTCAGTGTGTTTATCCAATTTAGGTATATTTTTCAGGACACACATCATGGGGCTGATTCTGAACTGTATTGCAACTCTATTGTACTATATTTTCTTTTTCTCATATACTGCAAAGGGAATTAAGGTGTAGGGGGAAGTACATAGTAAATATAAAATGGTACTGCAGCTAGTAATTTACTAATCCTCAAGTCTAAACAAGTATATAGAAATAGCCCAGATAAACAAATTGGAAGAACAGTAAATAATTAGGCACAACTGTTTTTGTAAGCTTTCCCATGGCTTCCCCTTATAATGCCAATTTCTATGCATTAATAAATTAGTAATTATTCCCCTTTATAAAAATTTAAAATCCATCTGTCTGTTGACCAGAAAAAAAAAATTAGATTCTTCCTCCAGAATGAAAAGTCACTTTTTGGGTAAGTGGGAAACAATGCACTTTATGAATTTGCAGTCTTTACTGAGGTCTTCTCTCCTAAAACATGCACTTAGTTTCTGGGCATGAAAATGTGTAGATAGATAAAAAATAATATGTAAAACAGATACAATATATAATAATAACAATTAATAAATTGAACAATTAGAATCCACAAAGAAAAACCCACAGGTAACAGATTAGATACAGGAAGCCTGTCCATTTATTTCAAAATTGGAGATTCTGTAAAATAAATTGGAACTATTCACTAGTAAATACTATTCTTATTACAGCATAACAATTTCTAAAAACATTTTGTTTACCAGCTATACAGAAGAATTTAGTTCTTTCTGACAAAAATTAGCTTTGATCAACTAGTGCAAACATCCAATACAAGCCCCTGACTGAAAGTATTCAGAAGAAATGTATTTGAAAGTACATGAAAATGCATTTCCTTCAGTATATCTGGACACCACTCAAATCCTCCCAGCATTTGTTCTCATTTTAAAAAATTACCATTCCTCACCACTTGCCAAAGAGAAACATGTATTTTAAATATTATATTCCTTACTTACAAATTATTTATTTAGAATTAAGTCCCTCATTAACTCTTTAGCCATCTAGCACTTTACAGTTTAAACTAGAGAACTTTAACAAGAAAGGTAAAACAGTTTATTCAGCTTTTTACACAGCAGTATACAATAGCACAAGGTGGTATGCCTACTAAAATGTTTTGTTCAAGACAAAAGTACAAGTTGAATTTTTCATTACAGTAAAAATACTTATTTGACTTGTGTAACTTATTTGGCATTAAAATGTGACGGCATTGTTTCCCTCAAGAACTCAGCAGCATATATGTTGAAAGTTACTTGATTCACATCAGACCAATCATTTTGAAATAAAAAGAGTGATTTTTTGTTACAGTCATACTAATGGCCATGGACCAAGGACCCCCCTGTACAAAATAGTCCTTGGACACAGCAAATCTATTCTGTGAATCAAAGAGATTCCAGGAAAGCCCAGTGAAAGTAATGAAACTATTTGGGGAATAATACAGCACTGGCCTTAACACAGCAGTGACAACCAGGAACTAGCCTTTCTTGGAATGGTAGGTTATAGTATTTCTTACTAAGGTAAAGTAATTTTTATTGGTCCTTCTAACTTTTTCATGAAGAAAAAGAATATATTAATCATTCCGGGGCCAATTTATGTTCCAGAGACATAAGACATTTCTCGCCACTCTGGGGAGAAATAACACGTCTCATTTTCCAGTATCAGCAGTAGCTGCTGCTTGGAAAGGAATTATCAAAAGTGCCACTGTGGTGGAAGGAGCTTTTCCATGTCTTACATTTAGTGGAGGAAAGAAATACTTTGATGTTCCACAACTGCAGTTAAGACAACCCTGAAATGACTATGGCACTTGAAAAAATCAGGATTATTTTTTCACCCTTTGTGAGCTCTGGAGTTGTGTGAAGCAATGGACAGAGCAAGCGAGCTACTCCACAGAGAACATGACTTTTCCATATCATTTAATGTGCATGTATCCCATCCTCCTGCATGAACAGTTTCATGATCTTGGGCTGGTATGGGTGAGGACAAGCCACACTATGTGTCCTGTTTATATACAAACCTGGAATGTGGACAGAGTTAAGTTGAGCAGCTGTAAATTAGTGTTATCAGTGGTGTGCCAGGGGAAGTTATTTACCTGACAAAAACCTGCACAATGCAGAAATACAAGGGTTTAGTGGCTTTTACCTCCATTCAGATCTGCTACCTATAAGCTCAATGGAAACAGCAGGCAACCTATTGTAAGGGTACGAGCTTTCAACTGTAGCAGTTTGGGAACTTCCATGGCCATACCCCAGCCTGAAACCTCACCCTTGTTTTCCAGTTATTTGTTCCCTGCTGCTGTTCTCTTAATTGAAGACGGAAGTAGATGTTAATTTCCTCTCTTTGGAGGGTTGATTCTGCAGAATTTAGGCAAACAAATGCTCTGTGTAAAATGGAGGTAATTGAAGTGAGTGGTGTATGGTTGGTGTACATTGGATTTCCATGGGCATTGCATAGGCTTCAGCAACTTCCTGGCCTATGTGGTTGATGTTGATTTAAGTGCCCTCAGGGCCAGATCTTGTAGTGTGTGCTTAGCACACAGATGTGTTGCACTGACTTCCACAGAAGTAGAGGAACTGAACGCATCACTGCATGCATTCACGTTTGTGCTTGGCAAGAAGGGACTCCCAAGTATTTAAAGCTAGCATAAGTGATAATGCACTATTATTATTGTGTTAGATGGCTGAATGTGATACCACATACACTGGCCAAATGAATCTCCTAAAGCTCAGATTCTTTGAGGATTAGTGCAGAGAACCCTAAAAACCCCCACTGGGTATGGCATGGTACCCTTGTAAACTCGTGGAGCACTACTTAAATAAAGAAGTTACAGTCATACTGAACAGGAGTAAACTGAGAGTGTCCAGAAAATGTACAGGATTTAAGTGTGTTTAGACACCAAATATCAACATGTAGAAATTTCAGCCTCAGGAAGTTTTAATGGAAGAAAGTAGCTCAATCACTCAGTATATTTTGCAACTTTAGCTGAAAGTTTAACATCACAAAATGACATTGCTATGCAACTTTAAGAATCACACAAGTATTCAATAATTTCCCCTGCTTTTCAGATCTGCTGTTCATTAAAAGCTCTTCTCCTGTTTGCAGTTTCCAGTTTTCAAATGGATGACAGAACCACTGCATAGCTTAATGTTCATTCTCATGATTCATAATTAATAAATAATTGTATCACATACATAGAATTTTACAGGTACTCTTGAAATGGTTTTACAGTTCTATTAAATATATAGATAAAATAATCACTGCTATATAAAAAAATCATTTTAAAACAGCTGAACTCTCAAGCTTTGCTTAAAATTCTGTAGACACATTCATTACAATCTAGAAACTCAATAAAAATACATTTTAGAGCTCAATCTCTCAAAAATATTCATGGCGTTGAAAATTGATTGTCATTTTTTACTGTAGTCTGTGCTTGCCCTGCCTTTGCACTTATAATTTCCTACAATTTGGCAAAAGCTATGTTCTGGTCAGTTTGTAGATTATGTTACTGTTTTACTCTTTTCTTCAACTCTAAGTCATCTGCCCCATAAATGTTTGGTGGGGTTCTGTCTTTAATAGAGTATCTTTCCTTGCACTTTCTATAAAGTCACTATGAAACGCTTTGCAGTTAAGTTACATGACTACAGTGACATTGAACCATCCTATTACAGTTGCCACTCAATCTTCAATGCTGCTTCTGTGAACACCAAACATCCTTCGTCCAGTGATCCTCAAGGCACTTCCTGACACACTTCACAATGCTCTGCTACCCACATTTGCTCAAAACCAGCAGGTTTAGAAAGAGTCTTAACAGATCAGTACCCCTGTGTATCTGAATTCAGCCACCAAATCAATACACCATATGTGGTCAACTCAAGCTTAGCATTTTTGAACCCAGGCAAAAGTTCAGCAAAAACTTCTGTATTCAGGCAGTGCACATATCTGTTGAAAAATGGGTAGACAATGGATTGCCCACCAGGGTTTAAGGCCCCCACTATTGCCAGCCAGTCCTCTGGGCAGTAAGTTAAAATAGGCTTTGCCATAATAAATGTTTCATTATCAGGCTTTTAGGCAGTACTTCAGAATAGGCCACAAACCCCAAAACCAAGCAGTGTTTTTAGAACAGGGCACTTGCATTTAAGGAATTTGATCTTGCACTGTGGAAGAAGAGATGCAGGCTCACGAGTCAGTTTAACTGGGGGAAGCTGCTGCTTATGCAGGTGTCAGTCTTTACAGTTCAAGTTAAAGGCAAAACTCTTGAAGAGTTCCATTTTTTTAAGCACAATTGACCAGTATAATCGCTCTTAGCACCTCACCCTGGATCTGCTCAACCATGGAATGTCTGGGTAAGGTACACTGCTTCTGTTATAGCACACCCACAACAAAAAAAAAAAAAAAATTGAAAGCAATGTACCAAGTGTCATGTCATGGCTTAGTATTTTTTTTTCATCTATTTTAGATGGAAGAAGCAATCTCTGTCTCTCAATGGGATAGGCTGCAAAGTGTACATCAATTGAAACACTGGTGGAGATGACCAATACAATTGCAGGATGCTGTTTGACATTTAAACTGCTCATTTCAATGTATCAGTCACTGTTCATCAGTGTCAGGGAACAAGGAAACCTTGAGTTTTCTCCTTCTTGGCCAAATACTGTGTAATGACATTTCTGGCATCAGCGCCTTCCTGTTCACCTTTCCCTTCATGGATGTCAGTTGTTTAGCTAAGACATCCAAAGAGCTCTTTATCCTGATTAATTTTCTTAGGAGGAAGGGAAGAAGGGAGCATACTTGATTGAACTTTGATAGCTGTAAAGCCCTATAAAGAGACTGTAATCCAACTCCAAATAGCCTCTGCTGAAGATTAATAAACATGGAAGAACCAGAGTAAAGATACAAAGGGTCAGAAAAAGTTATCATAAACCAAAGAAGCCTTTGAAGAGTGGAACATCATGAAAAGCTATCAACATTTTGTTCCAAAACTAGTGTACTACACTGCTGCTTGCAGCTATTAAATAGATGCTGTACCCCAGCCTGGTATTCCCTGGTTTTCAGGATAAGCATAAAATGTTTCTTGTACTAAGTTTTATTCTTTCAGAGGAGAAAGCACTAACCCTTCAACTTGCTATTTTAGTCTACTTCTAGAAAGCACCTTCAAAAATTCTTATATAGTTTTTCTTTTGGAAAAAAGTATCACTGTCTTCTACAACAAGCACAAACAGGCTCATGGATCACAAAATCAAAATTTTGATTTTTTTTTGAGCTGACTCAAAATCTTGTCTGCTTTCATGAAGAAGATGAAAGAAATGTTTTTTTTTTACTTACGCTGATTTAAACCAAATTAAGTTGGGACATTTTGATCTCTTCCTCATCAGGAACAATGGATCTTATTTCTAGGTTCATGGGGTGAATCCAGCTCTAGTCAACAGTGGCAGGACAGAATAGGAAAGATTTCAGCTTTGTTGAAAGGTGTTCAGAATTTTATTTCCAATGTTTAAGATCTCCTGTCATTCCTTACTTCTATTGAATCCCAACTGCAGCTCAGGAGAAAAATCCCAGGGGAAAAAAATCTTATGAAGAAGAATGGAGTGTGAAAGATGGTTAGGATTACCCCAGCAGATAACATGACTACAGGCAGGTTTTAAATACCTGCAAATAAATTGCTGTATATTTTGATGTATCTTGATCCCAGGTGCTATTAGTTCATCTGAAAACTTAGCCAGGGTAGGGATATACCTTATGCTACAACAAAATATGTAAAACTTATAGCCATGTCATTTAATTTTCACTCAGTGTAAAATTATAAACCCCTTCTATTTAGGAAGCACATTGCAGTCAACCTTCTGAATTTTCAGATGGAAGTAGCAATGTGATGTAGTCTCACAAAGCATACCATGAAACTAAAAACGTGCCTATGAGAAGTAGTGACTTCTCATGGAGAGAAGTTACTGCTATGAAACTGAAGAATTCTCTTTTGTCCTATAAAGATTGAATTACACCTTCTCTGGCAAAAATCCTATATCAAATATCCTAAAGTGATCATTGATGTGGACAAAAATTACAAGAGGCAGAAGTAGCTCAACTGTGCCCAGGAATCTCTTCAGTCACACTAGGAAGTCAATACTGGTTGTCAGGATTTCTCTGTATTTAGTTTTACATCTGTCATTTCTTTCTCAATTGAATTGGACACTTAAAAGATTTTTCTAATTCTTTTACCATGCCCTAGTGCCTTAACAGTAGCCTCAGCAAAGCTGGTTACCTATTATTTTTTTGTATCTGCAAAACTGAGAAATTTTTATATGATCTGTAAATAAAAGCAGCAAAGAAATTGAAGCAGAAGCAGACTCAGAAGCACTAGGGTACTTTTAAAAAACTTTAGTTTCTGGCCTGAGATTTTCCATATAAAGTCTCCTAAGAAGCAGCTAACATGTATTTTCTTCACACTTCTCCATACTAAATTTATTCCTGCAAATCAAATATACGAAAAGGTGCAGGATAAAAATTACTTTAAATCCTAAAAAAATCAAACTTCCTGACCCCAGTAAACCCTCAACCTGATTTTGTTGCTCCACTGGATTTGCTGCTGGAACTGTAATCAGTTCCTGATGTGTGTTTCACTACCTGTAGCTCTGCTCTGCCTCCAACTCTTTCAAATGGAAAATGTGAAGAAGCATTTCTAGCCTTGCCCTTGCAGGTGGTCAGATCCAGAGGTAAGTCAACTTCATCCCTCTTCCATAGCTATCAGGCCCTACATAAGAAAGTGAAGCCAGAAGAATAATTTTTGAAGACTAGAGCTCTGAATTATTCATACTTCTACTGATAATTATCTGGTTTTATTTAGCATCTTATAAAGCAAGGCACAAATGTACAAAATCGCATCTACTAAATCAGATAATTTTTATATATATTTACACAATTACCATAATATAAAACGTGCTTTGACACTGTCATAGCACAACAGTAGCGGAATTGAGGACAACCTGATAATAAACACAAATACCAGGTCCTGGATTTCTGTTTGTGCTTCACCTGAAGAAACATATTCATATGCGGATACACAAAGCAATCCAGCCACCATCCCTTTATTTTCCACACCTCACACAGATCAAACTTTGTTGCTAAGAAGCTGTGGAAGGAGTAAAAGGCAGTAGACCAGCACCCAAAAGAAAATGACAAAGTAGAATAGCTCTGGCTGCTCAAAAATTGTTATCTCATGAGTTGCTGCTGGAGTTTCGCTTGCTTCCAAGTCCTTTTTCCTGAAAATAGGAGAGAATTCAGTAAGAGGCAAGGAAAAGAAGAAGAAACCTTCAGTGTTAATCATTACTGTGAAGATCAGAGGGTGGTCTAAAAGACAGCAGTTTAATGAACCTTTTCATTCTAGTCAGTTGGAGGGCCCCAGCTAGACTAGGAGGGGCATACTGGGCTTTAGTACTGTGCTCCTTCCAGAGTCAACATATATAACAATCAACCTTCTGAAAACTCCGGACAAATTCTCAGGTAGTTTAAGTAAGTGCCATTACAGCACAGACTTCTGATGTAAGGAGACTTCCACCTGTCAAAAAGATGCCCTTTTATTTTCAGAACAGTAAACATAGCACTGGGCGACAATCTCACACTTCCACAGTTTTGCTTGTACACTGGATCTGACTTGATATACTTTCCCCAAATCATCTACTTTCAGAGCCCCTCATGCTAGGCACTAGAATATTAAACAGAAAAAACCCAAGACTCCCAACCAAGAAACCAACTAGCAGTTGGGGGTTTCCAGGACAACTCCGAAATTTAAACTTTATAAATTTCCAGCTGTGGTTCATAAGGGCAAAGCCTGATGGATTCTGCCAGCACCGCTGAGCTCTCACAAAGACAAGGAAAGGTCTTATTTAAAAAGGCACAAGATGGTACAATCATTTTATAATTTTCTAGTACTGTAAGAAAAAGACTCTGGTAAACTGTTTTTAATCTACTTCTGGAGAAAAATGGTGTATTTCTACTTGGGGCCTCCTACTGGATATATACCTGAGTATTAGACAAAATTCACTCAATATGAGCAAGTTGTACAACTGATACAACTGTAACAGCTATTTGTGTAATTTTTTTATTTTTAAACAGAGAGACAGGCCAGTGGATCCTGATAAGATTTTGTGTGTTTTCTGCATCTAAATATTTTACCATTTTACCTAGAAGTTCTGAGAGGTACTATCCAGTATCATACAAGAGGCAAAACCTAAAGCAATCCTTATTTCTAATAGATATTTAGACCCTAATACCAAAGGGATGAACTCTGTGTTCATGACCCGTCACCCTAAGTCTAAACTAAACACATGCAAATTACCAAAACTCAAGGATGCTCCAACAGAGCCAGTCCTCCCCTGAAGCAATTGGCTTTCCCTGGCACTGATCTCACTAAACATTGTTTTGACAGTCTTCCAAACCTGGAAAGAGTCATCGCTGCCAGAAGGCCTAACATTTGAAGTTCTCCCACTCTTCTCTCAGCCTGAGATATCCACCACGTGGGGAAAATGCTCAGAATCTTGCTTAGACAGCTGAATCTTTCAGGTCAGGAAAAAGCATTTTAGTCAAGGGACAGATTGAGCAATAAGGAAATTTTGTATCTTACACCTATGGTAAACGTGGACTCTCAGCCATTACAGAAGACAGTTGCTACCACTATAATTAATTTCCAGCTCCCTTTGTATCACTGCTAATAGAACCTAGGAGTTATGGCTTCCTTGCAAAAGTCAGTCTGAATAAGAAACACTCACCCGATGATTAATGGATTTTCACCCATATCTGTCATCTTCTGCTCGTTTACACCACAGGTTTCCTTAAACAAACCAGGAATAGATTAGATAACAAAAATAACATTCACAAAGGTGGTAATTGTGTATTTTATGCAAATTGTATCTAGTGTTTGCTCAGATAAAATGAAAGTGTGCTTATTAACTTATTTCCCATCAGCACATCCAGCACTGCCGTCTGGTGCACACACAGAAAAGGAAAAAAAGTTGTGAAATAAGATTTTTTTGCTTTCAACTGCTTCATCAGTTGAATAAAATTCCCTTTGTTCATATGTATTTCTAGTAGCTCTGACAATATTGCAAAACTAAAGCATCTTTGTGAAACCTTCCTTTCACTGAACAATGGTAGCAGCATTTTTTTTAAACTCCAAGATGGTCAGAATTTTATTTTTATGTTGAAAAAAGGCCATATTCCTGTCCTTGCTCAGCATGCCCAGATTGCTGATGCTGTCCCTTCCGACTTTAAAAATAAAAATCCAAACCTCAGCTGTATTGTGTGCTCTCAAGAAGCCAGTGTGAATCACATCTCTCATTAAGGACGCAGTTTCATGTTACAACTAAAATTCTTTTAGGGTTAGCTGCTGCTACTGATAATATAAACTGCTACTGTGAGGAAAAGGACAGAGCCCAGTTTTTCAGAAACAGAGCTCTTCAGGAGACACCCAGCATTTTTACAGGGTTGAGACCAGGGCACCAACATTATATAGAGAATACAAAAATTAAAAGAAACTGGGGCAGCAGATAAAAGCAGCTTCAAACAAGCAAAATGTTGCAGCTATACTGGTATGATGAAGTAAGATTTAAAGTTACAACAGATTTAATTGTAGTATTAGGAACTCCTTTGTGAATTTGCTTAAGGTTCAGTAAAGTTTAGTATGTATTTAGAAGAGTTCAGTAAAGCTTTGCAACTATGCCTGGTTTTAGCACTAAAAATTTTAGAACTCACAAGACTTTCATATTGTTACAGGACTTTTTACAGTGTGTGAACTTCTGGAGTTTGAGAGAACCAGAGAAACTGCTATAAATAAATGTCCACACTTACCTCCTCAGAAGCATTACGAGAAAACCTTTTTCGGAGATGAATGTTGGCATCACTGTCACTGCTTCTGTATGTAAAAGCAAAGTTTTTAAATTCATAAAGTTAAGTTTAAAAGAGACACTGCAAATGGATGTGACAAGTTTAAGCCATACAAAACCACAAATATGCATTGCTGCATGTATTAGAATATGGACTTGAATTTATCAGTACATGATAAAAATGGCTTTGGGAAAATCTGACCCACAATAAAAAATTAATATCCTCAAAAAGGAATCTTTCCTGAAAAATTGTATCTGAGAGCACTTTTGCACCTTTGACATCACTGACATTTAACTGAGAGTATACCCAAGTTTTATGGCCATTGACATAAAAAAATTGGTCTGACAGGGAACAGTAAGCTTGAAGGGGACAACGGGTTTTTCTAAGCAAACTCTCAAATTCATTAGAATGCTTCAGTGATAAGCATCAACAAATTACAGTTCATGTCCTGCTCAAATAGATTACCTAAGAATAAATTAAGAATATTAGGAAAAAAAGAAGTAAATGGAGCAAAATTAGCTAAGTGTCTCTGTACTGGGCCTGGCTGGCTGCAGTTAAATTTCCTAGAGCAGTGGGCTGGGGCTGGGCAAGAGGCTTGGAGGGGACACAGCCAGGAGAGCTGACCTAAACTGGCCAAAGGGCAGTGACACCCCCACACACACTTGTACTTGTATCTGTCTTCTGAAACAACCACTACACCCTGCTTCCCAGGAAGTGGCTGGACACTGCTGTGCTGATAAGAAGTAGAGAATAAATACTTTTTGTTTTTTGGTCTTCTTCTAATTTGCTTCCACACGTGGCCTTTGCCTTTTCATTAAAATGCCTTTACCTCGACCCACGAGTTCTTAATCTTATTTTCTCTCCAACACCTCATTTACTTGTTCATAACCAGAAAAAACATCCAAAAAGTATCTGCTGAAATCAATCAGTGTCATGCTTCCATGTAGTGTCACAATGCACATGGACCATTTAATCTACATTACAAAATACTCTCTCTGTTAGGAAAGCAATTATAACACTTCCATGTTCAAAATGCACTGGGCTTCCACTTTGGTTTTATGTGGGAAAATTTGTAGCACAGTCAAATCAAGTCCCACTGAATCACTTGACACACTTAAGAGAAACAGAGGAAGAAGCCAATGTATCCCAATACTTCCTAAAAGAAGACTACAATCAACATCCAATGGACAGGGCAATTTCAAAAGACTGATTGAGTGTATTTAAGACAAAGTTAATGTGAAATACCTGGTAAATTCCTGGAATTCAAAATTTTCTTCCAGGTCATCTTGTGAAAGAGTAGTAGTGGCAACTTCTGAGATCTGCAAATCTTCTTCAATCATACTTTTCTCTTCCTCCTCCATATTACTGTTTTCTTCTGGTGTCTCTATGTCTATTGGTAAATCCTCTATATGTTCTACTATGGCCTGTTGAAATTAGGAAATGTTTTGCTTTAGACAAGACAACTGATTCCCCACCCTTCTAAATATCTTAGTGGTGGAGCCTACTCAGAATCTCAATTGCAGATAGTATGAGACTGAAAGTCTCACTGAAGAGAATAAAAAAACAATGAATTTCTTGAAAATATTATGGGATACATGGAGTCATCAGTTCAACATACATACATACATATGATTGGAAAGCCAGATCTTTCTATTAAGAAGTCATGACATGACATGGCTCTTTGAAGCAATCCACTAGACTTAAAATCTATCCCCAATTAGTCCTTCAAGTTAACAGCAAACTGACTTCATTACTGTAGTTAGAGTCAGGACCAAAATATGTTCAAGCAACGTGTCTAAGCAACATGTAGAGCAGCATTAAATGGACACTCATTCCTGAAAAATGCTGTCAAAAATTACTGTGCAGGAAAACATGTAAGGCACTTCAGAATGGGTATCTGCAAGAAGAGATGCAGGAACAAACTGCTTAAACCAAATATCCCCAAAGTACCCACTTCTTTCTCCTCCTCCAGCATAGAGAAGCCTTCATTTTACCCATGTAACATATCCTACTCAAATTGTTTTTCTAAGTTTTTGACGGCAAACTTACTTGGATTGAGACAAAATTATCACAGCCTGTATCCTTTCTTTAGAAGTAATAATAATTTCTGTTAATCTCATTACAGATTATTAGAAATACCCTCTCTGGTAATCTGTTATGCCTAAGGATTATACAGAAACCTCTAACTATTTTAAAGGATAATAAAAAGTCACATTTTTGCTGTACTTTAAGATAATCTTTTATACTTAGGGATTACAGAAGCTTCAAATTATTTTAAAACCTAATATAAATTCACATTTTTGCAGTGCCATTAGTATTAGGATTTATTTTCTCTTTCAATGTCAGATCTTTTCAGGGATCTGCAATTCCATTCATTCCAGTAGGGGGCTGTGGCAAACAGTGTAATGGAACAGGAAACCAAGAGCATTTTAAGTATTTCTCCCAAACATTGCAAAATGAAAGCAAATGAAAACCACTGGGATCTGATGCTAAGTCCATATATATACACAAAGAAATGCTGGTAATAAAAAAAAATAAAATACCTCAGGATCTTGTGGAACAGTGGAATCTTCGTGGCTGGTGGCCTTATTGCCATCTTCTTCTATTTCCAACTCTTCTACTAGTAATGGCACTTCCTTTTCGTCGGAAGAATTCACGTGACTGCTTGTTTTTGCAGTTTCCTCCTCGCTGTTCTCAGTATCTGTTTCTGATGGAGGGGTACCTAGCTTATTCTCCAAGTCTGGCTCTGGAGCATCTTCCTTGTGGTCCTGTTCTGGTAAGTTCTTGTCATGTAAAACATCTGTTACTGTTTCAGAAGAAGCTTTTTCATTTCCTGTATCATAACCTTCAATACAAGGCTCGAGGTAAGCATTCAGAACTGCTGATATGGGAACATTATAATGTGGGTAATAAAAGAGATCATGGGGTATCACCGATACTTTTGAAGAACAGGGTAGCTCTTCAGCTGCAGATTCATCTTCATCACAGCTGTCCAGGTCCTCTGGAGTTTTAGGTACATCTGAGAGAGAGTCATCAGATGTTTCATGCTGTGTAGATAGTTCTTGGCTTTTGAGATTAGAACCATTCAGTGAACAAGGGTTTGTTTCTATTGTCTCAAGGATAGGTGATTCCTTTGTATGTTCATCTTGTGGAAGTGTCTGTATTTCCTCATTTAGAAGATGGAGAACGTACTTCTGCGTATCTTCTTGTTTTGATGTATCTTCTGGTAAAAGAATTGAAGACTGGGGTTTGCTCTCTTCGACTTTATTAATAGAATCATCTGTAAGTATGCCTGAAGTCCAGGATAATGGACTCAAAGAAGAAGTATTGGCTGAAAGGCTCTTGGTTTCATTGTCATATTCAGTAGGGGTTTCCTTAGTTAATTCTTCAGAGTATTCTTCAAAAGAGTCAACAGAATTTTTCTGATCTGTCAGAACAGCTGGAGAAAGGTCATTTTGTTTCAGTGGATCATCAGAAATGTTGTCTTCACCTGACATGAATTTATCATTTAGAACCTCCCAAGAGGAATTGGATTCAAAACTGACAGGTCCTGTAATTTTCAGTGAGGTAGGCCTTTGAGGCTCCTCTTCAGATGTTCCCTGTAAATCACCTAACACTTGACTCAGTTTCCCATTACAATTTTCAGAAGTGGTTTCTGATGGGATTCTCTCAGGGATATCATGAATATGGACCTTTGGAGGAGCAGGATGACTCCTCTCATGATTAACAGTATACATGTTTTCTTCGCTTTCACTTAAAATCAAGATTTTGCCTTCCTTTTCTGACGGTGTGTCTTTGATGTGGACATACGTGGACTCAATTGGAAGCTCCTTGTCAGGATCTGTAAAGTCTTCCTGTAAGTGATGATACAGCATTAGAAGACAAACCCTTCCTCAGATACCATTTTACATTTCCCAAACACAATGGAAAGAATAAATACCTAGTCTTTCAGTCCATTACCTTATGAATACCAATTATTGAGTCACTTATTTTGAAAGTAGGAAAACTAATTTGTGCCTTGAACAAAGCTCAACATCAAAAAGGCATTTGTACAGGAAAATCAGAATGCAGACAAGTCTACTCTTCAATTGTTAATGTATTTATCTCTTCCTGCTGCATCTGTGGAGACAACTGACTTGGCTTTTTGCCACAATCCCAAACCCTGGGAATAACATAAATCTAACAACTCCAGTAAATCCGCTGTGAAATATATTGATATTCCAGATTATTTCCTTCCAAAAGACTCTACTAAAAGAAAGGTAGTTTTTAGCTTTGTCCATAAAAATGTCAACAAATCTTAATGTCAACCAATCTTATTGCTCATTTTATCTAATAATTTACTATTGTACGACAAGATTTAGCTTTTGGTATCTTGTCTCTCATACCTGCTAAATTCAGACTGATCATGGCCCTCAAACTTGAGAAGACAGAAGTAAAAATTAAATTTGAAGTCCAATGAATTATTATAGATAAGGGAATAAATTTCAGCCTTATTTAAAACCAATATAGCAAACTAGTAGAGTCCTAGGAAACCAATTCTAACCTCAGAGAGTTACAATTGGATGTAAATGTTTAAAAGCACAATTCTACCTAAAGCATTTTAGTAATCACCAATGAAAGCCCATTTCAGTGGATTTAACAAAAATGTGAAAAATAAATCCAGGTTTGTTGTTTATTCTAAATAGCTACGAAAGAAAATAAATCTGACTTCATTACGTACACCAAGGCAAATTAAAGAAATTACACGACATAGCAGTAAACACATACCCCTTCCAGCTCTGGGAAGTGCTCCAGAAATTGTGCCACATATGTCACAATTGACTGTTCATCGGGTGACTCCACCATGATATCTGTGGAGACAGACGCGAGGGGCTTGAGCACAGCTTTGAAACGCTCTTGCAGAGGAACAGATTGCCAGACATTTATCCTGCCATTATAGGCACAGAAATAGCAGCTACAAACACTTCTCTTTTTTTCTGACAGATAAGAGAAATGCTCTTCACTGCTGATGGCACTTGACAGAGTTCTCAAGATCCTATTCACATTCATTTTTTCCTATTTCCAAACACGCACTGAACCCCGATCAGGGTTCCCTTTTCATTCACTTTTATACTGCCATTTATGCTGTTGTCACTAGATAGTTGGCTGTTGTTGAGCGAAAATACAGAGGTTTATTTTTAGCAGGATGGCCCAGTCTTCATCAGGTGATGAAAGTGCAATTGTGCTTTCAATCATGACACCAAGGCCTAGTGCCAGTCTAGTAGAGTTCAGTAAAAAGAACGACAAGAAATCCATTTATACACATTTTATATACACATACACACTTAGGTTTGCATGAATAAATACTTGTGTGTATATATGCACTGTAAAGGGAAAACTGGGAGATGCAGATGCATTTGAATGGGTATCTCTCCATTTGCCTGGTATGGCAGCCTCATACAGTTCATCCTGGAGTGACATTTAGTCTCTGCAGCCTCGGTGTTACAGAACAGTGCTAATGCACTGAGACACCCCTCAGCACAATAATTAATGCCCTCTAAGAATGCAGATGTCACAAAGCATCTAAGCATGAACCAGGACCAGTGTACATAGCTAAAACCACGGTAAGATCTTTGACCTCAAGGAGCTTACAAGTATGACTGGAAGCATACAATTAGAAGCCACTGACCGTTTTTATTTTTCTTATCAAAAAGCTCAGCACACTGATCCCATCAGCAGCATAATCACTGTGAGGTTTTTGGTATGTATCACAATGCAATATTCATAAATTCTTTGTAGTCTGAGTATTACCCAACAAAGTTGATGTGTTTACCTTCTGGTTCAAGGAGCCGAGGGACACCCAGTTTATTCTGTGCAATGCTGAAAGCATCCTCCAGGTTTTCTCGTGCTGATTTCTCCAGTGCATGCTTCATGTCTACCAAAGTACAATCTATGGCTTTTATGACAGCTAAGAAAGCAAGGCCACTCCTCCAACTACTTGTAAAGTCCTGGACTGCAACGCCATACCTAAACAGAATTACATACATTTTACATGGGTGGTTTGTTACAAAATCCAAAGTAAAGGCATCATCATTTTCAGACTCCTGAAAGTTAAAATGTAAGGTTGCTGAGTAGCACTTGTCATATATGAGATATTTTTGGATTTCACCATCTAGAAATACATTCAGAAAACACATGGGTTCACAAACTGAATTGGTGTGGCTAACAGCTGACACCAACCTGCTTGTAGGAAGTAGTTAGTAAAAACAAAGCCCTTAAGAATTCAGCAACCACATTTAACATTCACAAAACCAAATGTCTCTGTGATTCCTGTTTCTGTTGCTCTCCAGCATTTTAATGCCATAGCTTGGGAAAACTTCCAAGATTTAAATATTTAAACACATAAGCATAAATGATTCGCGTTCCTGTGTACTTGGCCTTCTACGGCAGAAAATCTGCCAAATGCAAATGGTGTCAGCGTATGCATAAACCACAAGAGTGTTAGATGCCCAAAGTTTTGGAGGAAAAACAGCCATCAAACTTGCAATGGAATACAGCCACAGAATAGAAAATTCTGCACAGATTATGGGATAACAGGATTACAATGATGCTATTATGTTTTAAATACTGCAGTTGCAAGAACAATTTTCTCTTATTAGATCTTTTCAATTTGCACTCTTTGACTGGGCTGAAAAGTCTGTGGCCTTTACTTCTCAGGTCCTCACTTTCTTTATATCACCTATTAATAATGACATCAACATTATTTTGGATTAAAACTGTACTTCCTCTATGGTCTGCACTGGTAGCAGTGAACTACAGAACTCGATGGGACAAGTTTATCTGCTCAACAAGCACCCTTAACTTCACTGGAGATACCCAAGGGATGATGTGGTCCACAGGACCAAGTATATAAGATGTAAATTTTTATCTTCAACACTAGACACAGAAAATTTGTGTTCAAAGGCAATATATAAATCCAGAGACAAAAATGTCAAATATTCAGCTAACCAACCTGTATAAGTAACTTTGATACATGCCCTCTTTAAAACTCTCTGCCAGTCATTACTTCAAATAATGAAGTATTACATTCACATAATGAAATATGAAGTATTACATTTACATATACATGTAAAATGCACTCCAAGCATTTGCATGTGCATGAGACATCTCACACTACAGTTTTTTGACCTGACAGTAACTCTGCCAGGATAAAGCATTACTACACAAAATGCTTTGGTGAAAGAACCACTTTTTATTAAAGAGGAGAGAGATGTCTTGTGCAGTGGAAATGCATGCATGTGTTACAAGTTCAAGAGAAGTGACTTAAGTTTCACCCCCTTCCCCTCTTTAATACTGAGGAAGGAGGGACTCTAGTAGGGGCTCTGTCCTTCAAGGCACTCTGCAGTGCACAGAGAAGCTTCCTCTGGGCTACTGCTTAATTTAAAAGGCTGCTGATAAAGTCTTTCAGTACATTTATTTTTTCAGTTCACCCCCTGGTTACACCTAACCTTTAATCAGCAAAAGATGTCAAACAGACTGCATGAAAGCCGGGGTTTGGGGAGTAGAGAATGATCCTGTTTTAAACAGCACCAAGCAGGTTAGTGCAAGTTAACATTTAACACTCAAACCGTGGAGCCAGCAGTGGCCTCCAAGGTCAGATGGCTGCTATAAACACATGGTCATAGTGAAACACCCCCCTGCAGAGACCCTGTGCTCCCAAACTTCAAAAGAAGAAGAAGCCACAGCACGTGGTAACACATCCACGGGGCAGGACAGAGAAAAGAGACTCAGCTTCAGAGGGGCAGGTGGCAAGACACTGTTTTGTTCAAGGGTTTGTTAGCTTACTTTCTGGTTTTCCTCTGAACCCAGATTAGAAGGGCCCTGATGGCTTTCCGCTGATCCTTCACTGTAATGGACATGTTTCTCTCCACGCTGGGAGTGCTGGGGGATGTGTCTGATTCTGGACCACTGGGCCCAGAGGACAGGCTGGAGGAGGAGGAGTTCCTGTTGAGGTTGCCTGTAAGCTCCTTAATCTGTAATAAAAGGTGAAATACACAGTGTTCTGCTTTATCACTGGCTGCATCGTGTCCTTGTTTTCATGCAAACTTTAAAGAGATCAGTGCCATAACTTTAAGTGATCATTATAAACCTGTTCATTTTAACTCTCAACTTGGATTTTAGAAGCATGACAGCCAGCAGCAGCCCAGGCAACAGAAAGGGCAAGCTACCAGTTCAGGCCAAACTGCGCAAATTAAACAAAAAGCAAAGAAACATGTCCTTGAAAGAAAAGTTAGTTTAACTGAATTTGTTCTATTCACAGGAATTGCTTGAGTGAAATATTTTTTGTCAAGAAATGGTGAGTTGCAGCAGCACTCCTGTCCTGGATCAGCACTGACATTTGAGACTCTGCTGTTTTTGGGTCCCCCTGTGCCCTCTGCTGCCCCATGACAGGTTCTGGTCACACCATCTTTGCCTGTGAGTCTGCCTGGCCAAGCTGGTTCTGTGCAGCACTGTTCAGCCTGAGGAGTTCAGCCAAGGAGAGAAGCCCCAGTGCAATTTTGAGATAATTTTTTTTTAACCTTATAGCCATTTTTTAATTCAGACCAAGAGAATGAAAGGGCCTCACAGTCTTATGAGAGTTGCAGAACCCTCCCTCCATCTCTCTCTGTCCATTAAAATTTGGGATTGTCTAGAAGGTAATTTTCAAACTATGTGCATGTTAGGGAGCAGTTTTAATCTAAGCCTGGGGATAAATCAATTTTCAGGCTCAAATACATGTTATCAGTTCCAGGTCCTTTGAGATCTTTCATATGACCATGTATATCAGTTGCGAATTTTTGCTGGGTTGAGTAAGTCTCCAGAGAACAGTGATTCTAAATGGAATTTCCCACCACATTGGACCAAATCCAGTAAAGGTTATTGAAAATAAACTGTGACCTGGAACCATACCCAGGACGTTGGTTCAGATCCAGGGAATCTGGAACAGAACCCTGAGAAGGCACAGGAAAGAAGGGAAAGTAGTAATCTGAAGCTCTAATTCAGGTCCAAGTTAAACGAGGGCTTAAATGGTCTCAAATTTACATCAAAATAGGTCCAATGAAGTAAAATGAAAGCAGCTGTGAGTATAAAATTAGTGTATATTAGGAGAGGAAAAGCTCAGGTTTAGCATGATTAATTATGTTCTTTAGGATTAAAAACCAATTTAAAAATCAGTATTCAGTTGGATAGATGGATACCATGAAGACTGATTACTTATGGTTAAAGTATTCAAATTTTATTACCTGAAAAAACAAGATTATATTCCATATTAGTCCAAGTACCAGAGAGGAATTTCCATCTGCTATTTCTGCTGCATCGATGCTAACAAGCTTTACCTGTAGAAGAGATCATAAATTTAGAGCCAAATTCCAAGCAGCAAGGTATATGCAAAAAATGCACTGAGACTGCACTGGATATGTCCCATATCACTGCTGCCACTGACAGGCCAGCAAAAAAGCAATAATGCAATCTTGTATTAATGAAAACTTGCCCTGATCACAATCACCCTTCTCCTGGAACTGATAGGATCTGAAACCCCCAGCATAGTCTGTAGAACAGAAGCGAATTCAGTTCTGCATTTTTGGGACTACAAATGCATTTCCTCCATACAAAAATGGAAGAAGATGGGGCCCCCTCCAGTGGACCCCACTCATAAAAAGTAGAGAGTCATTCCTCATACAAAAATCTAAAATCCTAATAAGATCTGCTTACTTCCTTTTTTCTCTGCATCTCCTTTCTCCTTCCTTATCCCACCTTACACAGCTTGTCACAGAGTTCTGATTAAATCAGTTAGCAACGGATAGGGTTGCCTAATCCAAGCAAACTCTAGACTTTCCCACACTGAGGTTTTTTCCAGCTGATAACACCAGGATGTTATTCTCTTAGACAACACAGATTTGGTTTTGGCAAAGGTCACGGAGAGGGAGGAAACAAGGAAGCTGTCAGTACTGCACATGGCACCCAGACCGAGGTAAAGCCCAGCAGCCCATTTATCTCTGAGAAGTCCCAGACACAGTGAATCACTCAGCAGGGCTCTACCCTGCTGCCCCAGTTCCACAGACACTGTCGGGTTCCACCCACTGGGGTTTAATATCCAACCCTGAAGCTTTTGGCAGCCAAGGCATTTTGCCAGCACTTTCATCACCGCCCTTCACTAACCGGTTTGGTTAAGCTGAAAAAAGGAAAGCAAAAGAACTTTTTATCTAGTGCTTTGCACAACATTTTCAGTCTTAGCAAGAAGACACTTCTAGTTGTCATATTTCAAGGATCAGATTTCTTGCTAGCTCCAAGGTATTTGGCATGGGAAAACCTTTAAGACTTAGTACATTTAAATAGCAGTTCCACCAAAATGGGGAGCAAGTCACATTTATCATTTCACTGCTTAATGTGAGCTCTGTCCTCTTACTGCTTATGTCTGTCACTCAGCCCAAAAGAGATACTCAGCTAGAAGATATTGAATGCTTACTTTTAAGGGAACAGAAAATCCAGAGGAAAGTAGTTTTTAGCACCACTAATTAAAAAGCCACCTGCATTCAAGGTTCCTCCTTCCTGGCCTTGCTGATTGAGGACCTAGTGAGATCCTGGCAACCAGATATGCTTCAGCTGCAGCTCTGCCAAGCACAGGTACCAACAGAGAGAAGTAATCTCATCTGCCAGTGGGCCTTAGCTGGATTTGGGTAAAAAGCATTAACTGGGAAACTGTTAAGAAATATGCAAATATGTAAAATATTTCTTAGCAGTTCTACAGCAGAATGTGTAGCAGTACACATTTAGGGCCAGATCAGCCCCTACTGATGGAGTTTCCATAGGGAGGCTGGAGCACCTGGAAGTTACTTCTTGACCTTTCACATCCTCTCCTGGGGAAAAAGGCAAAGGATGTTAAACCTCCCACACCTACAATGTCACAAGAGATGTGCTAAGACCTCATATCATGCTCATTCCTGCACTGGGGTTTGCAGCATGTCCTGCATGACAAGCACTGCTGCTGGAGCAGGAGCTAAGCTCAGTGCAGGGAAGCAGCAAAGTGACACCAGTTGCAGGTGGAGCATCCCATACAAGGCAGGGTTTTGCACACACTGATCTCTCCTCACCCATAAAGTTTAACCTTACTGGAATTCTTTATAGGAAATAGTCGAATAGCTGTTTACTCTTTCTGAAGGATCTAAGTACACCATGTATATGAATTGTTACGTTACATTGACCCCATTACTCCCAACAACACACAGGATGCTTCCACAGGGCTTTGGAATAAACCTATCACAGGATAAATAAAAAAAGGTATTAATCATTTCCAGCCACAGGGTCTGATCACACTCGGTCATTTACAAGGAAGTGAGGCTGTGGCAGTACAACACTGACTGTGATGGAAGTTATATCCCTGTAAGGCTTTGATTCCTGGAATTATGCATTTATAACATGTTCCCAGGTTTCACTTTCTCTTACTTTTGACTCATGATCAGCTGCTGCAGCAATCAGTTTACCAGATAAATACATGATTTCTATAAGTGAAAGTATTTCTGAGAAAAGAGTCATCTACCATCAGTGTAACTGAAGTAATGCCACTAAGACCCAGATCATAAAAATTACTTGCATTTCTTTTTATTTTCTTTTAATATTGGGTTCCTGATCCTTTAATCCCGTTGAACTTTAACGTATAAAATGAGCAAATAATCCTTGCTTTAGACTCCGTAGGTGTTCTTGTTGTGCATTTTTATGTGGCTTTTCAGCCTTGCTGCTAAGGTAAATCACAGCCTCTCGAGCAGTACACTCCTCTTGCATACATGCAGCACATCAGATTAGCAACAATTACAACTTCCAGCATAAATCAAGAGAAAATATTAAGACCAGTCTTTGAAAATACTCACATTACTGTCCTCCAAGAACTTAAGTGCTTTGGCTATGTTGTTCAAACGGAAAATGCGATGAGTTGAAGATTTGTATTCGTGCATCTAGAAAAAAATAAGTGCCACACTCTTTTTAAAACTGGTGGAATCATTCATCACATCATACAAAGCTTAAACTACAAGCACTGAGGCAAAATAAAGCTAAGGAAATCTATCTATGAAAAATTATTGCCATCTTCTGTGAGCAGTAAAATGCTTCAACTACACGATTGTAGCAAAACGGGGTGAGCAACAGCTTTCCTGCCCTCCAGATGTTACCACTCTCTTGGACCTGCCACATTGATTATTTATGTAATCACTCCCCAGCCAAGTTCAGTCACAGGATCAGATTTGCCTGAAAATTCATAATAAAAGATTTTCTTTTGTCTTGAATTAAATGAAATTATCCTAATTAGGAAGCATGAGCAATTTTAATAGCAGGCACAGGCAGGTGGGAGGCAAAAACCTTCACTTTGGCAGAAATTAAAGATTTTGCATGCCTATCTCCCTGCAATTCTACTTTGGCTTCTATTACTATTACTTCTATTCTACTTCTATTGCTTCAATTCTACTTCTACACTGTTTTTATCCCATGTGTGCAGAAACAGCTTACAAGAAATGCAGCCAGCTGACTTTACACCCTTCTCTCACCTCCTCCCTGACCTCCCAAAGCATAGCCTAGGGTTTACCATGATGTATCTCCCCCTTCAATTCATTTCAAGCCTGGCCCTCAATGCAATCTGTGTGAATGCACATAGAGACAATGCTCCTTCTGCTGCAGCTCTGCCAAACTTCAATAATATTAAAAAATATTCTTGATTCTGAATGTGTGGGGCATTTCTGCTGCAGGCTATGCAGGTGGTCAGTCACTACAGAGCATCATCAGGTGCATCTGCAGGGGTGAGACAGCTGCTCCTCTTACCCAAGTGTGCTAGCCACACACAACAAAGTTCTGATGACAAGATTGATGGAGAAAGAAAACATTAAAGTCAACTGGGCATTTATATTTGCATTGGGTGTTCCACTTCTGGTATGTGGAACTTTACACAGCTCTTACAAAGAAAGGAGGAGAGAAGTTTCTGATTAGTAAAGCTTTGCCCTGCTGATTTAGACTGTATTAGAAACCTGAGTCAGGATACCAGAATGAAACTCAGACCTACAGCAGGCATCAGAAGACCTACTGAGTGTCATAATGATCTTAGTCAAAATAGAAACAGAACTTAGGGATTAAAAAAAATGATACAGCAAATATGTGTTTTCTTGGTAATGTACCTTTGGTAATCTCCAAATGGAATGTGTGAGCATTAAAGTATTAAAGCCTTAAAAACCCTCAGGGGTAGGAACATTAACACTGATCACACACCATTTACACCTCATTGTCATATTTCCTTGAGATCTACATTATAGCTCAGGACACCCACCTGTAACATAAGGAAATTAAAACAAAGTTGCTGAAATTCTTACTATGTTATGCAAGACATGGCCCCAAATTCACCCTTATTCCTTGGATATCCAGGCACTATTGCTTGTAACATACCAAGCTCCTAGGTATGCAGGTTCCTCCCTCTCTGTACATACCAGCTTTTGTCCTGACAGGACTTCCAGGAGCGCCATCAAGATTTTCCCATCTTGTATATCAATAAACAAGTCTTTCACTTTCAAAGGAGGCTTGCACTGTGAAGAAAAGAAACCAGGTAGTTTTTAAAACACTGCTTTTTGATAAATTATCATGATTTCAGAGAGATGGAAGGAGAATTTTACAAGACAGAGATACAAGAAGTAAATCATAGCCTGCTGTAAGAAAGAGCTGATTGTTCTTCACATCGGTGGCAATTCTGTCCTATGAATGTTGGAGCTAAAACTGAAATCAGACAGGGACTGATTCCAGATTTCCCATAACAGAATCTAACCCTAAATACTCTGCCTAAGAAATAACCACCCAGGGGTTGGGTGCTGATCCTTCAGACTAAGACATGTCCAGCAGAAGCAAATACCACTTTGTGCAGAAATAAGCCCATGATCCAGCCAGCCACAATGTCCCTTCTCATGTGAAAGGCTTCTGGTGGTGCCATTCTGTCTCCCAGCATTTTCTAAGTACTTTAAAAAGCAACTTCTTGTATTGTGTCTCTCTTTTCTCAGCTAACTCCTCCAAAGGGAACAATCTCCTCACTGCACTACAGTGTTGGTAGATGTGTGCACTCAAGGCACACAGCCAAGTCAGCTCAGCCCTTCAGGGTAGTCCCAGCTGCAGCAATTACAGTCTGCTCAGGTGCCACTCACTCCCGTGTCCCTGAAGAGCCCAATCTTCTCATCTTTGGTTGGGCAACTCACTTCTGTTCAATTCAGCACTGCTCCTGGCAAACTGGGACCACACATTTTCATTACTGGTCTTTAATCTAGCCAAGAGACTAAACAGTGTTCCATGAAAGAAAGTGAAGTATCTTTCCTTTCAAAATTAAATAACTTATCTGAAAGACTAAAACCTAAACACTTTCTATTCTTTCAGTACTTAAAGCAAGAAAAAACAAAACTCAGAAATTCAAACTACTCCAAAGTGTCCCATGATCAGCAGAGCCAGGTCCTCTCAAAAGGTGACCCAAGTAGGATCACACTAAAAGTTTCCTGAAGAAGTACAAGAAGACTCATAGCTGCCTCTGAAAAATAGAAGCCACTCTGCAAGAAGTGTTTCTTTGAGGATAAAGGCAGAAGACACCTTTCTCAGTGAGTCTCCTCAGGGAATCACCTGTAATTAGAGACAGCTTCAGTGAAGCTGTCATTTTTTACACAGTTATGTTTATTGCACCACTTCCAGGAAATACATTAATAAAGAAAAAGGCTTTCACCCTTTCTCCAGAAAAGCATTTTTATCTGTTGAATCAGAGAGGAAAAAAAATTTGTTTGCACTCCAGAAAAAGCTGCCCTGCCCACAAAGGTTCTAAGACTTCATATGCCTGGCACACCAAAATTAACAGCACCCTACAGCTTTTTTCATGATAGAATTCCTTCTGTAAATCAAAGACCTTCTTTGCAGTCACATATTTGACAACCCTTTCTAACAAGTTCCAAAACTGCAGTTCGTTTAAAGCCCTAGAGCCTGATTCACAAAGGCATCATGTAACACTGTCTTGGTTCTGAGAGGCCTTTGGGAGCAATTGCTAGTCAAAACATTTCCAACTAGCCTTATTCTGATTTTCCAGTGAGATTTAAGAGGATCCCTTTATGCTTTCAAAAACACTCACTGCAGAATAGTGGACGTAAGCAACTATATTTGTGATGCCTTTCTTCTCAAACCCCTTTACTGTGTCTGGAATGCAATCACTTCTTAAGAACTACTAAACTGAGAGCCAGCCCAAGCCTAGTCCCACTCTGTACTTTTTGAAATTTAGCTGCACATACTAAAGCATTGTGAGGCTTAGGCACCAGTCTGAGTTAGGGCTCTGTCTAGATCAGGAAGCTGGTCTCATTCCTTGATCCTGCACTAAGCATTGCTGCTGTCTCAGTAGTATTAAGGTTTTTTTTCTCTTTTCAACCACAATAGCAAAAAAA
>WBNO01030127.1:81503-132848 GCA_013400575.1 Peucedramus taeniatus
CCCCAAAAACCACCATTCTCTACATGACAGACTACTCAGGAGAGGTAATACTTATCTACTACAAATAAGAACAGTATATTAGGTTGAAGAGCCATATTATGGTGTCATTAAGAAACAATTACAACTTAAAGATATGATGTCCAAACATTAGCTCTCTGATGTAAGTGGAAATGTGAAGATCCCATCATATTGCCCCCCCATAACATGACTGATAAGGAATTACTGTTTTCCATCTTCAGATCTGGGATGAAGACAGGTTTTGAAGAACATTTCTTTAGCCATGATTCCTCAGATGTTTAAACTTCCAGTTCAGGAAAGAACACAGACATCACCACCTCAAAGCCTCAACCATATTTGATTTTATGTGGGTGCATTCTATGGGAAAATTCTACCCTCATTATAACTGGTAATGGCATTAAAGATTTAAATGCACCTGAGATGATAAATGCCAGTCCAGCATTCATTGTGCCTGGAAATGAAGTTTAATTAATCCAGAAACAGGCTTTGAGCTTCCACTCATTCTCCTCCAAATGTGCACAGAAGTCAACTTTGTTTCCAAAATTTAACTGCTTTAGAGGAGTTAACTGCAATCTGTCTATGGCTATGCCCTTGTATCCCAAGACTGTATATCTTTTATATCTTGTATATCGAGACTTCGTCAGTCTTACCTTTCCCAAATGCAGGTTTATCCATCTGGTAAAGGTCCTCTTCTGTACATTTTCGCGTTCGACTAGAAATATCAAAAACAAAAAACAGCACTTAACTTTCCAGAAGAGGGAAAACTGGTAGTAAATTTCAGAAACTGATCACAAAAGAGTCAGAATTCATGAGAACTAGGTGAATAAAACAAATATATTCTATATCATGAGATATAAGGTCCATTTTCAGTGTTTTATTCAATTTCTTTGCCCAGACATGAGCTATACATTTATAGATGCTTTTAAAAGGCAGGAGGAAGGAATTTCTTAGTTTTGCAATCTTCAGTGTTCAGCTTCTGAGAGGTGAACATTTATGTGTTGTGCACAGCTCTCCAGTGTTGTCTGAGCAGGCAGCTTGACCCTTCTATGTCAATTGATAGGATTATTGCTCTGATACCCTCATGCAAATTGGGCTGGTGTAGATTCCAATGTACTTGCATGCACAAGGAAACAGGACCAACACAACAATTTTGTCTTCATTCTTATGAATGGAAAAGCCTCATGAAATCCCATCTTCCCAGTCTCCTAACTAATGCATTTAGAATCAAAATTCCAAGTCCCCAGACTGAAGAATCATTTTATTTATATTGCAATAAGACTAGGAGTGCTTGTTCCTCGCCAGAAGTGCTGTGCACTGGGTGCTGTGCAAACAGCTCTTGGGCCAGCTGAAGAGTTTTTAATCACATCTGCCATTTCCTGAATCCATTTCCATAGTGAACTATGGCAAGAGTGTAAGGGGAATCATATTACTGACCAGCTTTCATTTACTTTCTAATATAAAAAAGCAAACCATATATTTAATATAAATGAAGTAGACTGTCAAAGCAATATATCACTTTAAAGACAATTATTCTCAAGTGGTTACCAAGTTTCACTTGAATTAAGGAAATCTGGCAATTTATGAACAAAACCCATTAAAACTAGTTATATGCTAGTATTTCAATTTACTCATAGAGCGTATCAAATATATTTTAAAACCATTTTGTGTTTCTTCAGCCCTACAAAAACAGCTAACCTATCTACTGGGAAATCACATTCTGAAAAAGTCTGGGTTGCTTTTATTGGTCAGACTGATTACAGGCCAAGCAGTAGCTTCTGTAAATCAAATTTTAATATTGTTCTTTTTGATCATTTTAACCAAAGGGTCAGCAGCCTCTAATCATATGTATAACTGTGTTCCTTATTTTGATGCATTGGAATAGAGCTTTTCAGCATGAAGTACATCTGTCACTGATGTCCATTCAGGCCTTTTAAGTCATCTTATTCCATAAAACCTGATTTTCTCCAAGACTGGTTAAAAAAAGTCATTACCCTTTAAGTGCTTTAGAAAACATAGAAAATGCCAAACTAATTATTGCTGTTGGCTTTTCTTTTAAAATGTCTTAGAAGAATGTGCAAAGATTTGAAACAGCTCTCTACAAATGAAACTGTAAATTATATTAGGACTCCGGAGTGTCTGTAAAACACCCACAGCATTTACCACCTACAAATCTCAAAGTACAATAAACTGAGAGATGTGTCACATATTTCTTGGGCTTCACTTTCTTCAGCACCTCAGCTTCAGAACTGGGTTTCCATGCACTCACTCCCACAGCCATGCTGAGCAGCAGAAGTGCTGTGTGTCACCCAGGGTGTAGCTTCGACAATCGAGCTGTTAAAATTAACTTTTGACAGTGGGTGGAGGTTAAGCCAGAACTGTTCCCAGATATACTTCTGTTCAAATACAGGTGTACAGAACAGGCAGAGGAGCTAGCAGCAGGCAACAGGGTCACCTATTGAGCTTGTCTGAAATGCTGAGGAATGCTTGGATGGGCACCAGTGCCAGGCATCAGAAAAGAAAAAGGAGACCTTATCAAATGGGCTGGATATACAGATTTCCAATGCCAACCAAAATCAAAAAGGAAACACAGAAAGATTCACAGAAGCAAATACAGTGTTTTCTGGTCTCGTCAGAGGCTTGGTTTCTTGTCGTATTTTTCAGCAGTCACTTTGGCAACCTTCACTTTCAGTGTAAATAAGGATGCAAAAGAGAGCTGTGTTTATTTACAGATCATCCATAAAACTGAGCACACACTGGCTCCTAATTTTGCTGCAGAAATTCTGCCATGATGCAAATCAGGAGTTGCACATATGCCTCAAAGGATGGGTGAGCCAAGCTGGTATTACTGCTTTGGGAAGCTCACACACCAAACATTAAAAAAAGGCACATTCAGGAAAGCACTTGCATACATGGACAGATTTCTGAGATGCATTTGTCTCTATGGCAAACAGCTTCTTTCCAGGAAGAGTGATGACCCTAGCATGGGCACTATTTGATTCTGGAAAATTCTAAAGCAACAGTAACTGGAAGAGGAAGAGGAAAGGAGAGGAAATGTGTTTATAAAATCCCTAAGGCACACAAACCCCTAATGGAGTCCATATGCTCGATGGCAGATTTAATGGGGAAAGCTCAGCACAGGTATTTACTGGTGTGTGCCTTTAACTGCTATTCTGCTCCAGCTTTGTGGACCTCCCAGTTTCAGTACAGCCCCTCCTCTCCACAATCTTTTCATTTAAGATGATTGTAGAGACTCTATAAACTTTATGCAGTTTCTATAAATTAAATAGAATATTTTTTTCTCCTTCACACCTAATATTATATAAAAGTGAAGAAAATCATTCAAGTCTAAAGTTCCTATACTTACGTATATAGTTTACTAAAACTGCACTGTGTTTACTGGGCAGCTAGAGAGCAATAACACTATTATAAAATAATAATTACACCCACCATATGGCTGGCCTGTAAACAAATCCTATACTGGAAAAGAAGGAAGCCTGCTGTGAGGGTTGAATTGATGTAATGCTGGAAGGTAAAAAGTCAGGAACCTTTTTGATTCAGCTCACCTCAGACCTTGATATAAGAGAAAAATTACAGAGACAAATTCTGACTGCTCACAGAAGCTGGGTCTTCCAAACCCTTCCAGTAAGCCCAACTACAACATGCTTTCACATGGAGGGTGAAATAGGCACAGTGTTTGTATCAAAGTACATGGGTAGGGCACTGACAGGCATTAACTGCAATAATTTAGAGGGAAAGATGCCACTGGAGAAGGAAAAGGTGAACTGCCAGGATTTGGTGTACCCTGTTGTATAACCCACACAGTTCTGTGCCCCACAACTGTGTCCTAGAGGACAGCAGAATTTGGCAGAATTTGGCTCAGCCCCAGTAACAGCACCCTAGTCAGTATTCAATATTCACAAAGATATAATGCTTCATAAAATCTTATGGCAAAGGCAACTAATTCCTCAAAGAGTAAAACTAAGCTAGTTCAAAAACCACTTGGGCAAAATTCAAGGTTAAGCTGCTAATGCACAAGGGAGTTCGGCTGCTTTCCTGTGTGGCTCTATTTCCTTCCCCATCAGTCTAGAAATTCCTCAGGCATTTGGGCCATTTCTCCCCCTCCCAAATCTCCTCAAAGGTCACTACTGTTTGCATCACCTGCAGGAAGCCAATCCCTAAGAGCCTCTATGTTCAACAGCAAATTGGAGATAGCAAATATTGATTTGCTTCTAAATACTATTTATTTTGTTGTTGTAGAACCAGTTATGAATAATCCTCTGAGGCACACCACCATGGGGCTGGGCACTTCAAGGAACTATGAAACATGGAAGCTGATTTGAGTAGAACACTTGTCAGTGTATAATTACATAGTTTCAGGAAACTGCTTGATTTGCATGTATAGATATTACTCCCAAAGCAAAGCAGAAGGTCACTTAAATTTGTTTCCAAACCTATTAGCATTTCATCTAGGATATCATCATCAAATGATGTTAAAACCTTCATAACAGGCCAAGCTGGCTTGTAGATCCACTTACAACTTACCTTCGGGACACCTTGCCAAGTTCCAGTTTTATAATAAGCTCAAAATTCAGCTTCCTTCTTTCTACCACAATCTCAGCCTCTATAGATACACTCCCTATTAACAAGAAGCAAGTCTTCAAGATAGAAATGCAAGTGTTGGCCACCTAACTGTGACAGAGGATGCTTTAACCACCCTTGCTTCAGAGGCAATAACTAGCCAGGATAATCACCCCATATTCCCTTCATAAGTACCCAGTGGCCACCACAGAACCAGTTCATAATGTGTATGGCTCTGGATGTATCCCAGCATTTGCCAGTGCCTTTGATCAGGAGAAAATGACACTTCTTATTACACAACAAAAACAGATGGGGAAATGTATGATAATTAAATACCACAGCCTAACTCCAAAGTGGAACGTGGTTCAGACACCCTAAGTCTTGGGAAATGCAAATTCCTCTCCTTCTGCTTTCCTTACCCCCAAACTCACGTTGATAGAGTTAAGCAATCAATCAGTCTCTAATGAACACACATTGAACAAGCCAATTTTAAACTCCAGGCCACTAAATAAAATGAAAACTGGATTTTTAACTGGGCTTCATGGTGTTCCTGCACTGTGAGGCAGCTTAGGTATTTCTGATTACTAAGCATCATACTAACAAATCTGAATACTCCTTTCTCTTTCCTTGCAAACAGTGTTCACAAGGGAAGCCAGACTGACATCTTAGAAAATGGATTTTACCCAAAATTGCTCATTTGAGATGATGATAGATGCAAGCAATTGCCTCTGGGCAAATAAAGACCATGCCATTAGTCAGAGTACATGGTCAGGCACTAGGTGCAGGATGCTGATGACAGATACCAGATAAGGAAGTACAGTACACATCCTTGTCTGGGAGACCTTCTACTGCTCAAATACAATACATGGGACAAAGTTCAGGTGCACAGCCCAAGGACAGAGCACATGTAAGCAGCACATCTGGCAGGGGGAGGATGATTAAAGGTGTGCTGCAACAAAAATAAAAGGGGGTGAGCAAGAGAGACTGGGTGCAGGGGTAGCAACTGACAACAAAAAACTGGAGAGTTTAAGATGAAATGTGTAAAGTAGGGCAGGGGAAAGTGCAATTAAATTTTGTACTTTTGTTTCATCTCAACACAGTGTTACATTAAACACATTGAACTATGAATGCTCAGAGACATAGTTTCTATTAAATGTTTTCACAAGAGGATGAAAAAATAGCTCAAAACATTCCTCTCATGTGCATGGTGCAGTCCAGCAACACTGCTCTGTGAATACTCAGTACTTGCACATAAAAATCTTCATATTTGTAGGAGTGTGAATTTTAAAGGCATAATTGAAATATAAGGAAAAGTTTTAGCCAAATTGCCCACAAAATTAGTTTTATAAGCTTATGAATTCCTGTGAATTCTATATTTTCCTTGTGCTTAAGAAACCTCCAAACAGCTTAGAAGATTAATATAAATTTTCTGTTTGATCTGTTCAGGGGTTGAAGGCTTTCTTGTGTACCATATGCCAATTTGATGTAATCTGGAGCACATGAAATATTAAATCTTAAAAACCCTGGTTTTCTAAAGCAAACATTAACTACACTATATAACATGAGTCTGCTCTCAAGTTACTTCTTATGAACAGGGCCTCTAAGCCCTCCAGATGAAGTTGTTAAGTTAATTGTTTGTTGAAACTGACCCATTTATTAGGGTCCTTATTAAATTTCTGTGGCAGGTGTTGAAAGCTTGAGGCTCTTTCATTCCATCAAAGTTGCAGAGTCCAAGTCTTATTGGTTCAAAATTCTTTAAAACTCACGTTGGTGCTGCAGAACACAAACATTGTAAGATCCCAAGCATTACATTTTCATTAGCTGCAGCTAAACAGGTTTCTTTTGGACTTCAGTGTCTGGTTATAGCAAAATATTTACTGCTGCAATTGGTATATTAAGATTACATGCACCAGACAAATATTACAAGATGAATATGAGATTTCTAAAAAACTCTTAGTGCTTCAATCCTCATAATGTCTGAGACAGATGTTTCTCTTACCAAAGAATTAGATGAATTTACTTGAAAATTCTATTGGGCTTTGAAAGAGAAATCCTACATAAAATATTACTATTAGAGCTGATCAAAATAGCTTCCAATAAGAGGGATTTATATTTTCCCTTGAAAACTAATTTAGTAGTGGCAGATGGCAAAGATTCCCCTCCATGTACCCTTCAACCATAAAGCAAATATCTTTATTCACATTACTCTTTACATACTTGGGAAATGTTATGGAACAGATTAACAACATTTCTCATTTACATACCAGGAATGTTATGAAACAAAATCTGACAAGGTTAAAAAAGAGAAATGTAATTCTGTTCTGAACACTGAATGAAACAGACAAGGTGTTTACCGTGAAGATTGCTGGACACAAATAAAGTATTAACTAGGTTAAATTCAATGCGTTTGAAATGGATCTAAAAAGTGACTTAGGTGTTGATCCAGCAAGGGGTTTTCAGGCAGTGCAGAGCACCTCTTGTGGTTTATTACACACTGTTTAAGGACCATAATACCTCCTTCTGTGTATGAAATGAAGCAGGATTTGCTGTTACCAGCAGGTGCCATTAGGAGAAATGCAGCAACAACCAACAACGTCGTGGTTCAAGAGTTGCTCCTCGCTCAGAGTTCACGATGTTCCAGTGCTGTTTGCTGCACTAGTACTGGCTTCTCCAAATGGTTCCCCTCCTGGAACTGCTGGTATTTTCCCAGCTCTGCAGCGGGCAAAATATCCCACCCCTGTTGTTGCTAGCATATTGAACTCTGCTTTAAAGCACAATGCTTAACTTCAGTTTCAACTTCTTACACCTTATACTTGAGTATATTCCGTCTGATTCTCTGTACTTGCTCAAAAATAAAATCAGAAACCCCTTCTGAAACGAACAAAATCATAGTTGCCACATTCAGCCAGGTACCAGTTAGCCCTATCTTCCTATCAGTTAGAGAAATGGCTCTTGAATAAAGTTCACATTAACATGGTTTTATTAGCACAGACTTTTCCCTCACATGGAGAAGGAGGTCCCACAGCCATATCAGCATCTGCACCAGTATCTATGTATCACTTCTAAGTGATCCCTGGCAAGATCTCCATTCTCATCCTGTGGCATCTAAAATGAAAAAAGCATCATCCTCCAGAAACCATCCTACATCCAGCAAGTAAGGGCTAGTCACAGAGTCCAGCCCATCCCATCTCCACTCTGCATTTACCTTTACTTGTTATGGCAAACCTAGAAAGCTTAAACTGTGAAGCATTCCTTATTCTTCACATTTTTTCATTTCTAGAGAGGAAAAAAAATCCTTTCAGCTGGTTAACTTTGTTGAGACATCAAAATCTGAAATGCAGTAAGATACTCTGCTATACATCAGATCTGACAACAGTGCTAAAGCCTGAATAAATTGAGATGAGCAAAGAAGCCAAACAAAACCCACATTATGTGTCAGGGTTATTTCTTGACACTCAGAATCCAATGAGAACTAGCACGTGCCCAGAGTCCCACTGTTTCCTATATTTGTCAGTTAATGTTAACAGGTTGGTGTTTAACTGTATTTTTATATAATTCATTGTAATTGAATCTGCAAGTAGAATGAAGAAAACACAGGTGCAGGGGACTGGCAACACATCCACTTTCCACAGAAGAGTCCCAGGCAGTTTCCTGAGCTTCTTTAGACAAATCAGTTTTTAACACAAAATTTGAACTGTCCCTGTTATTAACCAGGATCTTTAAAGCACCACAGGATGGTACAGAAAGGCTGAGAAGACAACTGCCAGAACTGTATAATCTTTGGAATTTGCCTTTACCTGTGGGAAGCTTAAAAGACAGTAGTTTCATTTTCTAAAATCAGGTAAGGAAAGGCAACCATGAACATGACACAGAACTACCTTGCAAAAGCCCTGAAATCACAAAGAATTTCTTGTTGGGATGCTGGTGGCTTCTGGATTTCTCTTTTCTGCTTCCCTCCCTGTCCCCAAACAACATGAGCTCACCCAGCCAATACATTATCCAAACCAAGGAATGCTTACAAAGCCTTCTGGGCACCACAGCACTAGAAGAGGTTCAGAAGTAAAACTTAGTTATATGTTTGCAGAACTGAAAGAGCAGTAGTAAAAACCAGAAAGAGTAACCCAGTACAGGGACTAATAAAACCTACTGGTGTGCTCAAGAAATGGAGCAGCCTCATATGGATATGCAGAATCCAGAGCCAGGCTGCCTACTGCCTCTATCCCACTTATTTTCCTTTTAATGTATCTTATCAAAGCCAATAAGCAGCACAGAAGAAATAAGAGTGAGGAGCATGGTAATCAGGTGAATATTGGAGACATGCAGAAATACATGCAACTCTGAGAGCAAAAGATTGAAGAGATTTATGGAGATTAATATTTACTAGAGAAAAATCCTCTGGCTTTGGAGGAATAAGCAGATGCTTTGTTCATTGTGGGCCAGACACGTGATCTGAGGTAGAGGGTACAAGCCTCTTTTGGAGGGACAGAGAGGAACACAAAACCAAATCTGTGTGAGAGGTGGGAGCTACACTGTATAAGGTGCTGTATTGCTGTGCAAAGCAACCACCATTCAAAAATGGATGAAGGCAGACCATAGGCTGCCAAAGTTAGATTAAAATGGATAAAAAGCTGAACTACAGTAGAAATCCTTTTTAAGACGCATTTTATAAAATGCAAGAGCCTAACAGTGACCAGTACATACTGCTGAGGGTTGCCATTTGACTTCAATGACTTGTTGGGAGGTATTCTAGGAGGCTTCAAGAGTTACTCCTGCTTTTCTAGAAAGGGTGGCTGCCACAGAAGAAGTTACAGGCAGACTAAGGATGGCAAAATTCTAAGTGTTCAGTGAAGCCAATCATGCAGTCTCCCCCACAAGATCCCAAGCCTGGCCCCTCTAGCATTAACACAGGCTTTGTGGGCAGCACAGCAGAAAGCCTGGTCCCCTCTGCAGCCTGGTGAACACTGCTTTAGGCAGCACAGGGAATTGTGAGCTGCAAGCCCTGGGTATTATTCTGGGTGATGCTTTCCAGCTACCAGAAGCGAGCAGAGAAATTATTTTCTGAAATCAGTAGCAGTCTTTCCTTTGCTCCAGCAGGCTCTAAGACCAGGTTATAATGTATGAACATAGTTCAGAAATAGTATTGGCACAGCTTATGAATTAATCAAAACTAGAAGGTATCAGACAAAATCTTGGACTGGATTTGGATTAAGGCCTGCAGTAACACTCAGAATCACAGTTTTTCCTGAGTCTCCCAGAATGTGGAAATGCAGCTCTCAAGTGACTGACTGATGCTCTTGATGGAGATCCACATTTTTAGCTATATGCCTGAAGGCAGGTTTGAACAAATCTGCCAGGATGAAAACCCCAGAAAGAGCAACGTGTGTATGAGCTGTCTTGTTCTGAGGATCCAACAGTAAAATAATACCATTTTATGGCATTAAACCAATGTCATCAAAAACCACAGCAGTAAGCTGTAGACACTTCATGCATCTTCAACACTGACACTGACATGCCTCCTCACTTTGCTATTAAATAGTTCACCTGTAGCTTCCAGGACAGTCAGCACTTCTCTGCCTTGCTATTTTTTGCAACTATTTTCCAAATTTCAAATGAGAACATGGCAGGAACCATGGAAATTCACACTCTGTCCTTCATAGCCAAAACATGGAACATCCACTCAGAAGGAAAGGCAAACATAAAAGAATTTGGATTTAAGTGCCAAGCAAATATCTGTGCTGTTTATGGACATTTCCAAAGACAAAATTTACCAGACATTCCTCATGTACAATATTACCCATAGCAAGGAAATCTTCTTTCAAGCAAATCCCCTATTACTAGATAACTATACTCTGTGTTTCAACCTCATCAGCTCTGTCATCCTCTTTATCAGACTTTTTCATCCCTGGGGACAAGGCACAGCAGTGTCTTCTGTTACAAAGAAGCAAATGGGGGCAGCAAGAACTTCAGGGACCAATTACCACGCAAGCAACAAGCCCTTCCTTTAATAATCTGCAGTGCTCATATGGCATCATCACATCTTTCCAAAAGCCAAGTTTAAAATTAAAAAAAAAAAAATGCTCATGGAAAGAACACGTACTTTGCTGCTTTGAACTGTGTCCAGCATGTGCAACCATCCCTCCTGAGGTGTGTTTAAGAGATGCACTTCAAAACGGGACGTAAGCCATTTATTTGTTATATCAGCTTGCACTCAGAAGAAGTTAATCTGATGTTCCAGAGAAAGACAAACCTTCCAGTAGATGTCATAGTCTCTAGCAAGAGGAATAAAGGCATTTTGGCATGAGAGGTAGGGCCAGCACAAGGGCAGGGTCAAGCCACATTTTGGCAGCAGAGCTGGCCTACTGTGTACAGCAGCCCTTGGCCCGAGAGCACTTACACATACAAACACTATCACATGTTGCACTGCCTTGCATCTCACCCCAAGCCCTAACAACAGGACTCTGGTTAGTGCATGTTCCTCCTGTTTTTTTATCCATTTGCCATATCAAATCAGGAATGTTGTGCAATGGGAATAATGCAGAGCATGAGGGCTGACAGCATTCCTGCTGCTGTAGGAGTCAGAAGAGCTCTAATCAGTCAGCTTCTGTTCTGCCTCTTTTTCCTCTCTCTGACAGGCACACCTGGCAATTTCAGCCCAGAGGACTGCTGGTATGTGCTGGATATGGTTAACAGGTGATACCTCCACCTTCTTTAGGCCTTCAGTTACCTTTAGAGCTGGAACACACATGCTCTCCAAAAGGAAAAAATCAGTACCTTAGCCTCCATTTTTCTTCAGCCATAGGAAATGAGATGGATGGATGGATGGATGGATGGATGGATGGATGGATGGATGGATGGATGGATGAACAGCAGAAGAGGACACCAGTGCTGTCAGGACTACGCACTCCAGTTCCATAAGGAGCTGAACAATCCAGTAAAATAGGAAAAGACACAAAAGCATAAGGAAGGCTGCACTGCACACAGACCCTGATGTCTGAATACCTTGTCACCAACACTGAGATCAGGTGAGCTAGTACAAGCATGGGCATTGACACCATGGGTCAATGGGATGCCAAAATCTCCTCACTCAGGCTCTGCCTATGCTCAGACTAGAGATTTCAAAGCTGTCCTGTTTGTATATAACTGGTACAAGATTCTTTTATAAGATGCCCAGGTATCTCACAGAGCTGTGTTAGAGCCAGGACAGAGCCATTCTGCCTTTGTATGTGCTTTCAGCTGAGAAGCTTTTGCTGATGGTCATGGTGCTGTGCAGCAATCAGTGCCTTGCCTGGCTCATGCCATCCAGCAACTGCTTAGTTGTGAAAGCCTGGGCTTAAGTTGAGAAGCTTAACTCTTGTGAGGAGTTTCTACTCTTTACAGCTTTATGAAATGACTTAAAACAAACAAAACATTTCAGAAATATGAGACATGACTCATGGATTTTGAGAGCCAGAGTTCACATATCCCCATTGTGTATCCCCATTTTAAGATCATGGAAAAACATTATTAAGTGTTCCAAGGACTCTGGCAGACTTGAAGTGTGCATGGCAATGAGCACCATCAAAGCACTTACAGCACCCATAGTACAAGCAAAGTCAGACCAGAGAACTGACTAATCATGACTAAAACATGATCATACAGTCAGCTCCCCTCAGGATTAGAAACACAATGAAATCTTCATAGAGAAAAAAAAAAAAAATCAGGAATGCAACAACCTGATTGCAGCCTCTTGCATGGCAACAGGGAAACACCAAGTCTTTAAGCAAAAGATGCTACTTTGAAACTGAGGTATCATTAAAAAAATAAAATTACTCTCAATGCAAAACAGCATTTAGACTCTGGTACAAAATATTGCTGGAAGGTCATGGATACCAGAGTATGACCTCTATCAAAAAATCCTATGTAAGGTATGTCAAGGAGAAGGCTCAAAATCTTAAATGCCTGGGGGAATTCCTTTCAGGCCTTGGGTAAATTTTCATGCTCTGTGCTCCTTATCTGTAACAGTGCAATCATTCACACTTTGAAGCTAACTTGAAATTGAACCCACAAACACTGACTACAAAGTCAGGCCCTCATGTTTAGTAAATAAGGAATTCATAAGATGACTTTCATGATTCATCTATCCAACAATACCAAAACTGCTGATCAATAACATCATTTGCACAGCCAAGGAAGAAATGCCTTTGATGGGACTTGACACAACAGTGTGCCTCTCTTGAGCTAGCTTTGTTTGCACCTGTATATTGACCCCAGTGCAGTAAAGTTGTAAAGACAGAAACACCTTTTACCTACTAACCCTGGAAGCTACTGATACTGGAAGTAACAGAGGAGAAAATGTTACAACTGACCTTCATCACCAGGCCATTCCTCCCTTGCTCACCAACGTGACATTCATAAGAAAGTCACCAGGAAAGTCAGGATGGGAATTTTGTTTTAGTGTAACTTCACAGATACTTTTCATGGTTACCCTTTAGTTTATTTTTTCCGTTAATAATTATGACTGCAATTTAGTTGTAAGAATGGCTTTGAAAATATACCTTCTCCATTTCAATTTATTTCTACAGCTGCAGAATTACATTGTTTAACTTTTCTTTCTTAAGTGGATTTCCTTTGGCTTTGGCTCCCATTTAATAAAGTGACGAGTTTACTGAAACAGCCTTTGCAGTTTCAGTGGATTAGTAGGGTAAAGCCTAACTTGATTGAAAAATAACTTCACTCCATGTTGCTTTACTGCCAGCTCACACTATTGCCTACAGCTGCATCTGGCTGACAGACCAGTAATTTTACTTTTTGTTTGTTTTCAAATGGTCAGCAACAGCCACAGCAGTAACATGAACACTCTTCATTTTCTGTGGTGTGTGCAGAGTAGGTGGGAATCCTCTAAGTGGAGACACATTGTCAGAAGAAGGCTTTGCTGCTGTGCTGGAGATCAGCAGTTGATAAAGGCAAAGAAAGCATGTATGGACCAAAGGCAGCAATATAATTGCGTACAATTCCATGCCAGACTAAACACGTGGGTGCCAATTAAGTACAAAGAGCTTGTCAGAAATCCCTAAGCACATAATTTAATCAGGATTTGATGCTATGACACCACAACATGCTGCACACCTCTTTAAGGTCTGCAGAGCCTTCATTCCTCACTCATCTCACATCCTGCAGCCTTCTGGGCACAGCTACGTACCACAGAGGCTCTTCCTTGACAGCACACACAGCTCAAGATAAGCATCAGGATTTAGCTTTTATTTGTCTTCTAAAACAAACTGTTTTAATCTGTAGATCATTTCATTATAAATAAAATAATAAATAATAGCTACTCTGTTCTTTCAACACTGAAGGTTTAATTTTATAGCTGTTTTTTGTAGGATGGTCACACTAAACCTCACATGTGTAAGCAAACACTTTGACATTAACAGATGAGAAGAAAGGACCATGGGTCATTCAAATTCCCAAGACAAATCTTGTCTTCCTCTCCTGCCTTGGCCAGAAAATTTAAAAATGGAGATAACTGGTGGCTTTTACAAATGCCAGTATTGGCTCATATGTCTCTGCTGGAAAAACAAAAATCAACTGATTTACGTCTATGACCATTAAACATAGGATTTTAAAGCTTAATTATATAAATCCTTCCACTTAGACACTTTTGGCCAACTCTCTCTATTAAAAAAAATATTAAAAAGATACAATCAGGTATAGAAGTACAATTATAACAATTATATAGCAAAGGACAGATTTTTGTCACAGATAACATGAAGAGAAATAAAAACTTTGAGTTTATGAACAGATTAAAATTTTCAAAATAATGACAAAAATTACTTAGACAAGTTCATAGTATTTACAATTTCAACAAAGATCTCCTTGCATAAAGAACATAAACTTTGCCCACTAAGTGAGTTACAGCAGTCTTCTAGAGAACTTCATTGGTAAGGAAGCTGCCAAGGGGTTAAGAGATAAAATCATCTGGTTTCAAAAGGAATTGCCAAAGGAAAAACCTTCTACTGGTATAAATTAACCCTTTTCGTCTGGATTTTTAGATACTTATAAAATTGATCCATGCAACTTCAGGGTCAAACATAAGAAATTATCACTACACTGATTTTACAAACAAGTTACATTTGATTGATTTGTCTGATGTCATACAAGAAGCCAAGTTACATCTCAAGCCTTGCTCTTTTAAATCACACTTTGCATGGTATGTCAGGATATGCTTAGAAAGCACTGATTTGATTTGAGTTGCTATGCAAGAGATGGATCTTTGAAATGCAGCTTGCGTGGGCCCTTTTCTTAATGAAATCCACTGAGATACTGAACTCCACAGTTAAAATAGGTTTTTCCATACAGGTTTGAAGCAAATGAATTTGGAGCAGAATGTACTTGCTATAAAAAGTAAGGGGAAGAAAAAGTCTTCAAACTTAACATTTGTCCCAAGAGTCACATAAAATTTCATGTCTCAGGGTTGTCTTCCAGGGAAACTAATGTTTCCCTGGAAACATGTTTCTAAATACAGTTGCTCCCCTCCCATCTTGTACTAACAGTTTGTTCCTCAAGTACAATGATGGGCTAATCAATGCTGGTTAGTATCCCTGAAACTTGCCCACTCTAGTCAAATCCCACAATTTCTCAGGATCCACCCATTTTTAATAATGTAACAGCATTATATAACAAACCTAACCTGTGGTTCAAGTTACTTCCAAAAGTCAATGCATGCAAGTCCTCCTCTCATACTTTAGCAGTAGCCCTAAAACATTTCTAACCTCTGGCATAAAAATAAAGATGTACTACTAATCACTCTTCAAGTCTGAGACAGCTGGGGCTCGGCCAGGTACCAGAGGCATTCCAGGAAAGGGACTGTATCCTGATTCATATCATGCCTGGCACTTTGGAGCACCAATCACTTATAGAAGCAAGATCCAGAGCTGTACCAGTTAAGCTATGATGAATTACACATTTCTGAGAAGCTCCTGGGAACCAGTGGAGGAAATCTGTGAAGTCACCGCGGTGTGCGGTTTCAGGAGGAGGAAATCTTTGAAGTCACCATGGTGTGTGGTTTCCTTCCTTACCCAGGCACTAATGTAAGCATTAGTCCCAGTTTCCTCATGGATAAAGCATAAATGCTGGTGAATCTTTCACTTCTAGAGTGCAAGAAGAAGGAGCTGCCTATTTCCAGCACTCCTTCTGGTTACCCTGCATTGAACTTCTTGCCAATATCCACCTACAACTAGGAGGCAGCGCTGGTCCTGGCATGTTTCCTAACAAGATCTCCAAGTTGCAATGGGTTTGGCAGAGTGTAATTGCTGTCTTATGTCTCTGCCTAGGAAGAGCTGGCTCTGAAAAAAGTCGATGGATGATACCAGCCTTTGCCCTGTCATTATGCTTTACCAGAACAGAGGTGCTGGAACACATCATGCTAATCTTTAGTGACTACTCACCTTGTAGATGGATATTTTTGGTGACAAACAATTCTTTTATCTTTTGATACAAGAGTGGTGGCAAGAGTAAGATTATTTGATCTGAAGAAACGAAGATTTAGGATTTGACAGAATAATTTTTTGTCTTTGTGTGAGGCGTCTCATGAGCGGCACTGAGAATTTGTTGTCTTTCTCAGCAAAAGAACTAAGGAACATCAAATGAAAACACCAGGGCACAGGTTTAAAAACAAAGCTAAGGGAATTGCTTCTTCACACAGTTGCACTGTTTAAGTCCTCACAGTCAGATGCTGAGGCTTCAACACCTTTAGTGAGAGCTTAAGGGGAGGCACAGTTACTGAAGGAAAATTCACCCATGTTGTTCACCAGCAAATTCCCTCCTGGCTCTGGAAGTCCCTGTTTTGCAAATGGTTGCAGACCAGATGAGGAAATTGTGAAAACTCTTGCCCTTTTCTTATACTAACTAGGTACCCCCTTTGGCATTGTCCGAGAGAGACACTTGGCTGGGCAGGCTTTTGTGTGAGTGTGTGCCTCCAGCACATTCTCCTGTCAGGTACTGCAGTGGAAGAGTCTCAGCTGTGGGACAGGTCAGAGAGAACCTGGGCTGAAGGAATGCTGACATGTTCTAGGCTAAAGCAAAAGACCATTTTGGATAAAAGGCCCTGGGAGGCAGAGAAAAAGTGAGAAACATTTGCTTTTTCACGCTTGTATAGCAGTGGCAAGGAGAGAGCCTTGGGTTTGGTTTTCCTTTTCACTATTGCCTGCTCTGTTCAGTCTACAGCAGGACTTTCCCCACTACAGATAAACAGATTATCCTTACCATACCTGACATCAATTTAAAACATTCTTTGCATGACCTTGTATGGCCCCATCCTTAGATGGACTGCAATATTAAAACACAAATCAAGGAGAAGGAAGGACCTGGATAAAACAACCCTTTAGCCTTCCTGCTCCCAGAGCATTTCACTCACTTTTACTGGTAAAAACTAATACACCTTGTTAAAGTCAACTGCTTTAACAAATTACTTTATTAATTTAAAATGTACTAACCTATTTATAAAACAGCTGGCCTGGTTAAACTAGCTGTCTGTTAATAAAAATGAAAAAATTCTGCAGTGTCTTAGACAGTGTAGCTATCGCTGAGCCCAAGGGTGGAGACAAGTATTGTCATCCCAAGATGGACACAGAGAAAAACCCCTACAGTAAGCATAAGAACTAAAGTAAATAAGTAGGTCTCCTGTCACACCCTGAAGGTTGCCACCACCCAGTGCTTGCCAAGGAAAGCACATTCCAGATACGGGGCCCTTCCTGACTGCCACAATTACTCCCAGAAACAGGTCTAATCCATCAGCCTCCAGATCTCTGTGGGAAATCAAAAGCCAGAAATAAAGTCAGGAAAGTAACACAAAATTATTCTCAGACAGGTCACCACAGAGAATATTTTTAAACCAGAAACAGTCTGCTCAATGTGGACTAGAAGCAAAGAGCAGTTCCTTTCTCTCACCCTCTTAGTGAGTTCTATTTCACTGATGCAAACATCTTCTGGAGATTTATTTCTCCATCTCCTTGAAGATCTGTTTATCTTAGCCTGACTCCTAATTCCTTCCTGAAGATCAGAAAATGACACTTCTGCCTGCTTTGCCTAGGGCTCTCCCTGCTTTCCCTTAGGCTGACTAGGTTGTATGAACACCCCTCTTCTTTCCCTTCCTTCATCAGGAGAGCTTTTTGTAGTGAAGCAGGTTTGCTGAGCAGCTAGGGATATGGAAAATGATACTATTAAGGGTTTTCCTAACAATGCAACTGCTTGACAGACAAGGTCACCATTGTATTTACTTGCTTTAAAAAGGAAATGCTACAACATCAACTGAGTGTTTGTAAAGAAACCTGCTGCTTCCTGACATGTCAGCACCTACTGTCCAATGTTCTTGCCTTTGGCCTGTAAGAACATCCTGGCACTTTTGGAATAAGCTCTGGGCAGAGAAGTTATCAGTCACAGACAAGAAGAAAGAATTTTAAGCACAGAATTTGACTCTGATAAATTCTGTAGGTGTGGTGATATATGAGAATGTTCTTTCAATTCGAAGCATCTCATTGCTGCCTCTGTTCTTTTCTGAGAGAGGAAAAAAATAAGGTGCTTCTTAACTGATATTTTTTCAGGAATTGTGCCTGGCGCAAAAGAGAATACCACAGTTATCAAAAAGGACTTTGTGTTCTTACTGAGGAAGCAGCTCAGTCCCCAAGCACTGTGACTACTCATGACCTGTGCACAAGGTGCATATCCAAGCACTTTCCCCACAAAGCCACCTGTGCTGCACTCTCAAGGACACATTCCCTTCAGTCTATCTGCCACCCCTGGCAGTTCCTGGGCAGGAACTTCTCACACTGTAGTCCTTAAACCTCAAAAGATCTTCACTGGTCTAGATATACTCATCAGCAGTTTCTTATGGCTTGGAGACTTTGTATTTGTTTCACACATAGAGGTGAGAAGGTAGAATTGTTTTGCATTAAGGAATGCTGTCAGCAATCCAATTTTGGAGAAGATCTTTCTTTAAAAAGTTTATAGTTTCCCAAGTTGCAACAATGAGAAGTTGATGGCAAATGATGGCACACCTGAATTTTTGCCTCCAGTTTGGAAGCACCAACTCATGCTTACCTTTAAATGCCCTTCTGGTTCTTGCTTGAAATTGTACAAAAATGTCCCTGAAACCAAGCTCTGCTGTCTGCAGCTGTCTGTACTGAAGAGGTTCACAGGTGTTCTAGCTAGCTCTGCACACCAGTGTGCTCATTCTGGGTGAATGCTCATTCCAGTGAAACCCTCTGCCCTGAACTGAGTTGGTGGTATGAGTAGTATCAGACATATCAGTCCTTGGAAATGGATCATTTTTGTCCTCTACTCTGCTGCTTTAGGAAAAAAAGGGAGTTCCTTCCTCGTTAGGAAGTTACAGGCCCAGTGAGCCCTAATTCAAACCCACACATCCTCTGGGTGCCCGTTTGCAGATGCACGTCCTTGTGCTCCACACGGCTCCTGCCAGTGTCCCACATCACTGTCCCAGATCTGTGCCCTCCTGCCAATTCTCCTCAAAACTGCAGAGGTGCTCACAGCCAACCCAGTTCTGTCAGAAAGGTCCCCATTTGCTGAATCTCCTGAGCAGCCACGGCAGAAGGTCCCAGGGTGCAGCAGGGAGCAGCTCCTGGAGCAGCAATGCCATGGCTGGAGCACAGCCTGCCCCCAGCCCAGCACCCCGAGCCTGCAGGGCTGCCCATGGCACCTCTGCCAGCCTGGGCCAGGGGGAACTGCCCTCCCTTCCTCCTCCTTTGCCCCAACCTGCAAGGAGGAGTGTTACTCCATTCTTCACGTGCCACTGTCTAACATATGCATGCTGGATAAGATGCTGCTTTTCATGTCTTCGTTAATCTCTTCGAGCTCCTTTAATTGCAGCCTGGAAGCTTTTTCCAGACTAGTGGCTGGCATTATTTTATCCTTTCCCTGAACAGTTCATCTGCCTTTGCAATTTACAGGCATTTCTCTAGGGGTGAATTTCAATTTTTCCTGGGGTATGAAGTCACATGTTCCACAGATTATCCCACCATCCATCCTCCTTCTTCTTCTTGAGTCAAGTCAGAGGAAAAAAAAAATATGCATACTTCTCTCTCCCCAAAATGTACATTTTATCCCATTAAAAATTGATACACCATGTACTTCGAACAGTAGAAATAAATCCTGCAGATTCACCAGCTTGTCATTTTCTCCCCCATCCTACCACTAGACAATAATATTAAGTGAGGTTTTAATTTTTTTTTCCTATGGTCCTCTCTGCACTCAGGCTCTGTACTTTTTCCACATGCAAGCAAGCATTATTTGCCAAGGTGCCCCTTTTTCCAGGTAGTTTCTGCTGGATGTACAGCCCTTCTAGTTATTGTTGCTTTGCTTTCCTGTACTATTCTTTACTTGTTAAATTGATTATTTGATTCTATTACACATACCAAGTACCAGAAAATATAATGTTTCAGAAAAGATCAGAAAAAGCTGGTTTCAGAAATACCTCAGCTAATTCAAAGACCAGCTTGTCTTGTGTCTCACTAGGTGCACGCAGACCCTTGTTGGGGCTCTCCAAATTCCTGCCCTCTGTAACCTGAGTTTCTTCCTCAAATTTGAGTGCAAATTGCTCCATGCTGCTTTTGAGCAGTTCTTGTGTTCCCTCATAAACATGCAACATCTCTGTCTCTTCTCCAGGTTTGATAATTTGACCTTCAGTAGGAACATTTCAAGAGGCAAGGAAAGAATGTAGGTGCAAATCACAGACACTTTCATTTTTTCTTCATGCATATGAAAGGCAGATGGAAAAGCAAGCACAGCAGACCAATATTGTAAATAATTCAGGGACATGAGAGGTTCCTCTACAGAAGCATCATTATATTTTAAACTGCTTTCAGTTTAAATGTTTTCAACAATTAAGAAACAGCTGTGCAGGCCACTGCCTTTTAAAAGCATCACTCTCATCAATAAGCACAGTGTTCCTCTGCTGACTAAATGCTATTTGTTAGGATTTCCAAAAGGACCACTGACTCCTGTTGTATAATTTGGGTACAACTCCTTAATAAGATTAATCAGCAGCTCAGAGCTTGTGGGAAGTGTGCAAGTGTGACACATCAAAAAGAACCATGCAACTGCAGTGTGATGGAAAATAACACTTTCCATGCAAAAAGGATTCTGGGTGAAAGGAAGGAAGGAAGAAAAGGAAGGACTTATTTACATTATTTAGTAAATATCACTCTGTAGATTTTATCATTGGAATAATGTCAGCATCTCAGATATTTTTGTAGCTCCTAAGATGACTATCCAATTCAATTCACTGAAGCATTAAGCTTCCGTAACTTTTGGTTAAAGTTACACTGAACTGTCAATTATTTTTTGAAAATGCAAAGTGTACTGAGTTTTACTGAATCATAATCCATTAGATCTGTTGATTTTTTAAACTAGTTCATTCTCTCTACATATTAGAATTAACTTTTTTATTGCAAACCCCCAAATCTAATACTGTTATGTGCAAAATATCCTTAAACTGTAACTAGGAGATAAGACCTGCAGCCATATCTGCAGAGAGACACTTGAGACTCCTCTCCTGGCACAGAAGCAGGAAAAGGATAAGGAGGTGCCACAGGGGGACTGGTGGTGCTACCAGGAAAGCACAGATATCCTGGTGCACCTCTGGAGCCAAAAGCATTATTTGAAGAGTTCAGCTCACCTACATGTCAGGAGCCCAAGCAATGTACCTGTTGCCTAGCAAACCATTGAAATTACTCACTTTAGTGAGCTGCAAGTGTTTTCTGGATGTGTTTATTTAATTTTTTAAAATATAATTGCTTTCATCATCTTCTATTCCTTTGTCAGTTTAGCTTTTATGCTGCATTCTGAAAAAGCTGAAGTACTTGCTTAAGCTTTCAGAAAAATGCACTCCTACCCTTTCAAAAATGTCATTTTTAAACATTTACTGATGTTCCAAGACTCATGACAAGAAACACAATTAGAGACACTGTTATTTTCCCCATATGCATTCAATTTCTCTATTCCCCGTGGTAGCTTGGATCCCAAATGTGAATTATTTAATTTTCCCAGAAAATAATTCAAAAAGATACTCTTAATGCTGGGTTGAGGCCTTTTTTTCTCTAGCCAAGAGTTTGCCTTCTTAAACCTTTGCAAAGCAAAGCAAATTTTTCGTTCATTTTCATTATCTTTAGAGATAAACATAATAATTTCATAACATAAGCAGCAAAGAACAACACTGTAATTCAACAGTACAGTAAATCCATCCTAAATTGTTGGAACCATTTTTTTTTTAAACCCACATCATAGAAAATGCCAAACTAATATAATCTTAACCTAGCAGCTTTATTATGTAAAAAAGTTGGAAGTTAACTTCGTATCTCCAAGTTCTGGATCACATCAGTTGTTGTCTGGTGCTATGCAGCCAGCAGGTGAGTGCAGAGCTGTCAGATCTCGGGATTCCTCAGATTAGGATGCTCCCAAGAGTCCTTTTTCACAGCCAGATGATCAAAGAAGGAGTCGGAGCCCCTTGGCTTTTGCTCCCAAGGTTGTTTATTGTTTCTTATCTATAACATGTTCTCCCTGAGCAGCCAAGATGCTCTCAGCAGGTCAGCTCAAGGCACACTGCCCGCCCTCAGGGCAGTGGTATCTTTATATACTATAAACTACGTAGACATTATTTACAATTATTCCCCAATACCTATCACCTATGTTAGACAGTCAGTTTCTACTCTAAACCAATCCCAAAGTGCCAACATCACCAAGAAGATGGAGGCCACGAAGAAGGAGGAAGGAGGACAGTACATGCCCAGATTCCTCCATCTTGACCCCCCTGTACCCTTATAATAAAAATCTTAACATTCTATTTTTCCACCCTGTGATAAGTTGATCACTCTACTCTACTTTCCCTGGTTTGTAAATCTTCATATAAAGTTGGTAATTTTTTCCATGGCTCAAGATCGAAGGCAAAAGGGTTTTGGGCTCTGTGCCAAGCCCTCTGAGCCCTCTGCCCAGGGTTCAGCCCATCCAAAGCAACAAGAGAGCTTTGGTTTCCTGGTTTCCCACAGTCAAACTCCTCATTGCATGTTCTGGCAAATGCAGGAGAGAAGTAAACGTGAGCCCACGTGTGCTCTCGATTACCTCCACATTGTTTTCTTGTACAGTAACAGCACATAATCAATATTAACAGCAATGGGCTAGGTAGTGTTAAAATAACTCCTGGTTGTAATGAGCTGGGGCAGTAGGATACACTTTCTTCATGAGTTAGGCTGTCACCCATCAGCCTGTGCATCACATCCTGGCACCCACTGAAAGGAGGTGCTGCCTTGAGAGGCTGCCTAGAACAGAGGCTAGACAGAGCTAAAGGAATAAAGTAGGCATTTATTAAAAGGTCTTCAAAGGATACACCTTGGGCAGTACAAGAGCCATGGCTACATCCAAGATGGACTGTGGATCACAAGTTTTCACACTTCTATAAGTTTTGGTCCATTTATATATTGGGGTTAATTGTCCAATTAGAGCTTCAAGTCATGAAGTCCCATCCTTACAGTTTGCTGTCCTCAATTCTCTGTTGTTTACACTTTTTGGGCCTGAAGCTGCAACAGTGTCCTTGGTTCTCAGGATGGAAAAGGATTGTTTTGTCTAGCTAAACTGTGAAGAGAACTTGCTAACACTTTATATGAAGTTCAGAGTCATACACTAATGCAGTACAGAATCTGGAAAATATGAAAGCTAAAACTTAAGGCATCAGAGGGAAACACTTAACGACAAGTCTGTTCTTGACTCATCTTGTATTTTAGCACAGCCAGTTGCAATCCAGCCCAGGAGAGCCTCAGACTTCCTTTTACACCCACTGAGGGGACCTGAACACACAGCAAGAAGAGCAGATTCTGCCTGTGTTGTCTTGAAGTTTTAAAGTTTTTTAAAGTTTTAGATGTTTATGTTTTTGTATAGAATTTTCTTACAAATTTTATGCAAATAATTTATTATTTTCATTTTTTTATGGGGGATAAGTAACCTAATAGATTATTAGGTTACCCAGTGACATTGAGGAGGTAGTATTGTAACCTTCCAATGACACTGGCATTTAAAAAAGATATAAATATGGAGTCAGGTTTTTTAATAAAGAATTTTTTTGTTTGCCTTAAACAAAACTACTGCCACATCATTTATACTATGTCCTACAGTGACATGCCCGTCCCATTTTGCCCTCAATTCCTTCCCCATGAGGGTCTGGAAGCAAACTGAAGCCCTTATGCCTATAAATAGGGTGGCTGTGGAATGCCAGGATCCGAGCTTATTTGCAAGGGAAGGGATATTCTCACAGTCTTCAAAAGCAAAAAAAGTTTTGTTTGCTACTTTTAATGTGACTGTCATATTTGAATACATTTATAACTCAGTCATGTAATTTGTTATAGCCTATTCTTGGAAACAGAGGCTGTAACTAAAATATTACTACTTCTTTAACTTAGAAGCATTCATGTAGCCAGATTCAAATCTCCATCCTAGGAAGCAATCAAAAGCAGAAATGCAGAAATGGAGAAATGCCTGCCTACAGCAGGCTTCACCAGCCACAGAACATGTATCTCATGACAGAGCTGCACATCTGCAGTACCACATCAGGTAGAAAAGACCCAGAATGACAATCTGCTTTCTTCTTCATCCCTTAGTGCTACATGACTAAACGTGACCTGTAGTGCTGTATCTGGTTTTCCCTACCTTTATCACAGATTCATGGTTTACATACCCAATGAGGGCATGCAGACAGCTCTTGTGCAAAGATTTGCCTAATGTTCTCCATCAGCCCAAATGGCTGGGAATGGGGGATAGGGAAGAGCTGTCTAAATCCTTCTGTAATTCCATGGGAAACCAGATGCAGGATTTGATGCCAGCTAAAGTTAACCTGATGGACAAAAGGGTTTATTTTAACTTGGTCACTCGATCCAATTCACTGCACAGTCACACAAACACTTGTGCCTGTATGAGCCAAGGGGGAAAAGGGTGTGTTACAGCTCTGCCTGTCTTGGCAGCAGCACTGGCTTATTTCTATTTAAACTGTATGTTAAAGTATGTCTTAACAGCCCTTGAGCCATTTTATTTAGTCTCTTGAGTCACACATACATCACACAGATTTTTGCTGCTGTCCAGACTGGAGACACTTCATAAACAAAGCATGAGTCCTCATATAGGAGGGAAAATTATGGCATGTCTAACCAAATACTCAGTGATCCATTGGCTGCATACAATGATTGTATTTTCAGAAATAGTTGCAATTTGGTAGTTAAAGCAAAGGATTGCTGAGTTATGCCACCAACATGAGAGATGCAAATAAATGAATTTGTTTTCATGCCCTTGTCTCCCTACCTTCCACAAGCACTTTGTAAGGTCTCAGGATGAGAACTAACATTTTCATTGTGTGTGTATGAAAAAAACAGCTGACAAAACCTTTAGATTCTCGAGATTCTTAAAAGCATTCAAAAATATAACACAGAGCTGTGATAAAACCAGGTATGTGTAATGTCTGTCAACGGGTTGGCTGCCCATTCTCTTCTCTGTATTTGCAGGGTCTGCACTATAAGAAAAGTCCTTATCTTAACAGTTTCTTCATTTTCTCTCTCCCTAATATGAACCTTTAGCTATCCAGTCATAAGCCACAAAAAAAGTACACATACTGTTGATTTACAACATTTAAATTACACATTTTGTTAGCTGCTTGTCCCATTCCTACTCCCAGTGATGTAAATGGAGGACTTGGCTTTGCAGAAGTGGTTGGAGACACAAGGATCAATAACTCGCTTCCTCCTTGCCTGCTTTGCATTTATCATTCCTACCTCTCTGATTTGCTGGTGCTGATTTCCCCATTCAGTCTTTGATCTTGGCTGCAATCTTGGCACACGGTTATCTCTTTCTCTTCCCTTCCCTGTTCATTCTTTCCATCTCACAGCTGATGAAGTGGTGCAGCTCTAATAGAGGTAGTTCCTTTCCTTACCAGGCAACAATTTGGAAAACCAGAGCAATCATAACCCACTTGTGATGCTGCTCTGTGATAGCTGTGGTTAGGGGAGCATTACACATACCTAGTCACTCCAGCTATAACATTTCAGGCCAGCACAAGACAAACACAACACCCCTCAGGCATCTCTGCATTATCTGCCCGAAGGCAGCAGCTGATGCACCATCTCAGGAGGCCTGATAGCAGCATTCAGTCTTTGCTCATGCATTAAATATCAGAATCACAAGGGGCTGCTACCTTTTAAATCCAGCTCACCATAAAAGGATCCTCACTGTTGGTTATTTCATAGCTGAAGGAATGAATAATTAAAAGGCAGCAGGTATTCTTCACCAGAACTAAATCTTTAGTTAGGAGCAGAACAACATCCAGCAGATCCAAACTTTCATAACTAAGGAAGAGCTTAGGTGAGTCAAAGTTCCTCAGACACATGCAGAGCAGGCTGGCAGCAGAGGTCTGACATGCAGAGCACACACCCACAGATCCTGAGACACTCTGGCTCTCAGCTGGGGATTGTGTTCATCACACAGGCATCCCTGCCTTCTGCAGGACTCGCACAACTGTCCTGTTTCCACCGTGCTGGTGGCACATTACAGGCAGATGAAGATTCCTCCCCTTTCAGTTTAATTTTACAAGCTGATCCAGGATGAAATGTGCCACCTGGTTAAACAAGAGCTGGGCTCAGGGTGTGGGATTTGACTGGCATTAGCTGCAAGATGCCATATCAGTGGAAATGAAACAAACTCATCTTGTTCCAGTGACTTAATGCTGCACAAACAGAAGCTAGTTAAATATAGACCATGGCTGAAAAACCATTTTCCATAGGTGAAGCCTACTAAAATCCCTGATCTCAGCAAAGCTGCAAAGCTTGCTGCTAGCTGACATCCCTGGCAGCTTCTCCAAGGGGGCTTGGTGCTGCCAGCTGGGCTGGGACACAGAGGGGTGGACTGGGCACACATGGCATGAGCCACACCTACCCAGGTAGGATGGGAGGTGCAACAAATGCTTCTCCAGTCCAGAAATCTCTGTGTTACATCTATAAAAGTAGGCTGGCTCTGCTGTCCACAGACACGTGTGAGCTCTGTAGTAGAGATGGCAGCTGCACTTTCCTCTTTAACAGCCTGACAGCTCTGAAGTGCCAGTGGCACAGTCAGAAGTCCTCTTAGCTTTATTAGTGCAGGAAAAGTACTATGGATATACATCAGGCTAAGAGGTGAATCTATAATTTGGGGTAAGGATGTAAAAACAAGGAAAATAAGAGAACAACTTTTGATGAAGAAGTCCCTTTGAATACTCAAATACCCCTTGAATACTCAGCTTGCTAAACAGAACTGAAACACATGAAGCTGATCATGGCAAAGTCCTGTCTGCCTCCACTTGGGAGTCCTCACTGCTGTAGGATGAAGTGTTTCAGCACCAGTCACAACCAATATTCTCCAAGGAGTGACCACATTGCAGTTGGCATTTGCTGGCTGTGGAAGGGCAGCCCAAAGGGCAGTGGGCACAGGGCTCAGCTGCAGGTCTTGGCTTCTGGAAAGAAATTCCTGAGCACTTGCAGTACTGCATATCTTCCAAAAAGGGCAGGCAGTTCTGTAACACTAAGAATAGGTGGCATAAAAATCACTTTTATTTCCTCCTTCAGTTCTTTTTAAAAGCTGGGCTATTTTAGACAAAAAAAAAGCCATTGCTTTAATGACTGGTCAATACTCAATAACGTTTTTGCTGCCTTAGAATATTTATCTCTTTTAGCTCTCCTATGGAAGTGCAAACTGGCACATTTCAAGTAAAACTTTAGGATAAAAACAGACAAATGCAAGTGCTCAGACATGTGCAAGTGTTTGGGAATGCACCATCTCTCAGGCAAGTGCCCTTCCACAGTCTCTAAATGTCAACTGCAGTAAGATAGCTCCTTGGAGAAGATTGGCCATGACTAACACTGAAACACAGAAGGCCAATGTACCTTCCCAATGTAGCCCAGAAGAAGGCTTCACTTATTCACAGTCAAGGTGCATTGTTGGGGTGTTTTCAACTTTCAGATCTACTGGCATCTTTTGGCATTCCTGGTAATACCCAGGTCCTTATCAGCTGCACCACAAGTCACACAGCTGCTTCCCAGCCTCGACCCCTGCAAGGGGTTGGTCTCAGCAAGGTGCAGACCATTTTGCTCTCTGAATTCCACGAACTTCATGTTGGCCTAGTCACCAAGTTTATCCCTGTGGATTTAGGCTCTCTCATTTGCTGTTGCTGCCCGTATTTAGCGTCGTTCACACATCTGAGGAAGGCACACTCTGTGCTGATCAAAATGTCGAGCAACGTGGACTCCAGCAGAGTATGCTGCTCACTACTTGGTGCCAGCTGGATGTCAGCCCTTTGATCTCCTGGAGTCCAGCTGAAGGTGGTCCTAGCAGATTTCAACCCATCTAACAATCTGTTCTACCAGATTGTGACTGCAGTACCAGAAAGGCCATTTCCCACTGGCAGAATTTGGCGGCTTTGAATCTTTCCTGCATTGGCAAAGATGAAAATATGCAGATGGAAAGAGAAGCCATGGTATCTCTGAATTAAATGTTTAAAGTCCAAAACCATCTGAGACCTGGGATTGCAAAGGTCAGCACTGAACTGTACCACAAATTTATCAGCACAAGCTGCCTTTGTTGTCGTTAGCTTCTGAAAAAGGATGATGATGTTCTCAGACAAAATTGAGATCCAGCACAAATTCAAGTGCATGCTATGCACAACTTGCAAGAACTGATTAATTCCCAATGTCAGTTACTGTGTTTTAAGCACTCCTCCAAATCCAAAGAACATCTCTTTAGTTAGGCCTCCTTAACTTGTTAATAAGTTAATAAGATCATATTTTCCAGAAGATCACAGAACTTTTAAGAAGAGATCTTGTAGCTTTCAGTGGAGCCATTAAAAAGAAAGACTATCATACAATCCAAAACTGAAGTAAAAAATGGAAGCAAAAACACACTGACTGACTCCAGTGAGAACTGGGTGTTCAGATGACGAGATTACCATTTCGGGTGTACATACACAAATTAGCAATTAGGTGTAATTGCTTTCAGCTGCATTTTGCTGTTTAAAAAAGTATTAATAACTTGTAATTAACATTAATTTAAAAACACATGAAAACCCCTGTTGGTGCTGAGAGCAGACACGCCTGACAGAAAACAGCTACCTCATATGCAGTGCTGGTGGTTGTCGACCGAATATTTCTTGTGTGTTCCCAAACCAAAATTGCAACAACAGCTTTAATCTCTCTGTCTTCTCAGGCAATTCCTGCCCACTAATCCCTCCCCTTAACCATGGTCAGATCTTCTATAAAAGTACCACAGAGGAAGAAGCAAATTGTGCACAGGCTGCCAGGTATCAGCCAGACCCTGCTCCTCGGTAGGCGCCCGTGGCACCGTGCCTGCCGCGCCCGTGTGAGCTGCACCCCTGAACTCCAAGGGCAGCCTGTGAGCCACACTGCCCTGCCATACGTGCTCTTCTAGCGTGAAGAGATAAACGTAGCCAAGATTTAAGACTAAACTGAGTCTGCTGGAAGATTTCCTCATAATTTGCCCTGACAGCATTTCCTGCCTGGAAATAAAATCTGTCGAGCCCCAGGCAGCCCTGGTTGTGCTCCTGTGCACATCACCACGGAGGCAAGCCCATGCACAGGCCACAGGATGGGCAGGACAGCCCCTCAGCCAGCCACGCCCAGGTGAACCTTTCCTTGTGCTTCCAGGGCAAAGCAGAGAAGGGCCAGGGTGGTGTTGGAGAAGAAGCTACTTGGCCATTACAGAGGTGTAGCTCTGTGGCTCCCCTGAGGTCAGTGAGGAGGAACGTGGCACAAGGCACCCTGCCTGGTCAGCACTTCAGCCAAGTCCATCTCATGAGTGCCCCTCCCATAAGTTATAACTCAAGAATATAACTTTGAAGTTATATTTTCAAAAGTTATTTCCGTACTTCACTCTGTAAAAGTACATGCCTGTTACAGGCTTAAATGCATCAGGCTTGTAGACTTGTTCCAAAGAATTGTGCTCCCAGCATCTGGTTACCCAAGCTGTAAAACCTTCATGCAGAGTGGTTTAGTACACACTTTTCTGGACAGAATGCTGGTTCACACCTAAATGTCCATTTGACACAGAATTTTAACTGGGTCAAATGGAAGTGGACTTGGTGTTCTCAACAGTAACCAATAGCACATATTTGTCAATAAACAGGACAAAGGCCAACAGGGACAGTTTGTCAGCTGAGCTCCAGATTATAAAACACCATTCAAGGCAAAAACTCCAAACCTCAAGACAGTGATGCACCTGTCCTACATGGCATGTCCATTTCTATTAACTATATTCCTTCCTTTTGACTAGTGTTGAATTTCCAGAGCTTTTTCCCCCCACTTTAACCAGTATTTATATTTGGTCAAATGGGCAGCCTTCAACCAACAGAAGCATATCTCAAGTTACCCAGCACTGCTTCCCTGAGCAGAATCACAAAATATTCTGTGTTGGAAGGGACTGATGAGGATCATTGAGTCCAACTCTTCTCTGAATTGCCTGTTCAGGGATCAAATCTGTGACCTTTGCATGATCAGCACCATGCTCCAACCAAATGAGCTAATTCCAGGGTCAGGTACTGACCTTCCTCACTGGGGCTGGAGCTGTGACTAGAGTTCATTGCCCAATTCCCATCACCATTCCAATACATCTCTGGGTTCACCACACATCACCTTCAGTGGTGGAGCTGAGCAGATTGAGGTCCCTGCAGTATAGCTGCTTGTGTAATGGTCATGTGACTTCTTAAAAAAAAAACAACAAAAAACTAAGCCCTAAAAAGAAAAATAATAATAATAATTTTCAAAAAGTGGAGAAGCTCAGAGATCTCATTTCATCTTAATTTCCTGCAACTCCTATTTTTATAGTCTGAAGTCTGAGGCTCAGGAACCTTTTATCAATAAAAGGCTTGTTCCTTATAGTCACTCCGAGGGGCTCAAACAGACTGAGAACAGAATTCAGTCACTTCTATCACCAAAATTTAACAGCAAACAGGTTTCACTGTAAACAGGATTGGCAATACACTATTCAGACATTTTTAAGCTTCTTGGAGCCCAGGACCCCCTCCCCTCCCCCTCCCCCAACTTCTGATGGGGATTTTCAGTTTAAACTTTCCACACTCTCTCTATTCTACTGATTTTGCAAGGAACACCTCCTTACCTGTTACAGACCATTAACAAAGTGCCCTTTTTGTGCTTCCTCACCCTCCCCCACAGCATTTGGAGAAATGCTGCAAAGCTGTGACTCTCCTCAGACTCCACTGCCTGTTGCCCAGGAGCTGGAGAAGGCAAAGAGGAAGGTGTCCTCTGAGCAGGGGTGCAGGAAAACAGGAATTTCCCTTTAGGGATCGGCTGCAGAGAATTACCTGGTTGCTTAGGAACATGAGATTAACTACAGCTCAGTTTCCCTTTCCTTCACACATGCACTTAAGGAGAGGCTGTAAATCAGCTTGGTGGGAGACTCAGGATGGCTGGTCTGCGGGGTCAGACGTGGGGTCACCACACAGGGTCACCATGCAGGGTCACTGCTCAGGGCAGGGGCAGACAGGGGGCAGGGAATGTTTTCTGCTCCCTTTCCCAGGCTGCATGAGCTCCCTTTGGTTTGCAGTGAAAACTTTCTCATTGCTGAGTTTCAGCCACCAGGATGAGATTCAATTCATGGAGCTCTGCAGCCACATTGCCTGTGCCAGGATTTCAGCTTTGATGACAATCAGGTGAGGGAACACAGTTAGGGCAAAGCATCTGACAAGAAGAAGCAGATGATATTTAAAGAAAATGATATTTTAAGCATAAACAAAAGTTACGTTAATTCCTGCTCTTCTTAGTAATATTTTCTATATGAGCTGCCAAAGCATCAGTGATTGGCAGCCACAAACACACTCCCTGCCTGTTTGCATCCTTCATACCTCAAGAAATTGGACAGAAAGGGTGATTAGCAACACAGAGACCCAACTGCTGCTTTGCTTACCCACCATCACGTAACACAGAAGGAGGAAAAAATAATCTAGATAAAAGAGACGTGGACTTAATCTCATCCAGTTCATGGTCAAACCAGTTTAACATGAAAAAGCACCACTGCTAACACAAACATGAGTGTGTGCTCAAGAGCTTTAATGAAGTCTCTGCAAGAAGAATACTCTTCAAGTCTGACATAACAGGTCAAAGGACAGATGAACAGGTATCTGCCTATAAAGTATTAGAATTTGGAAAAAGATACTGGCAAGTGTGCCTAATTTAGAATCTTTCACATTCATTCACATTCACAGACAGCTCCCAGACAGAGTGGAAGGGACGTGCTGTGCAGTTCATACCCAATACCCTTGTGGACAGGAGCCAGCAGTGTGGTTATCATTATGCTGGATAGTTACTACAAGCTGAGGGTTAATTATTAGCACAACTTAAGGAGAGTTTGATCCAGACTGCCTAGCTGCACACACACACACACACACAAAGCTTCTACCCTGAAGCACTTCCAGTCTGTTTATAGACAAGCTCAGCATAGTTTAGGCACGTCCAAGGTGGCACACCATGCCAAGGTAGCAGTGACAGGGAAACTGCAGCCAGGCACCTCTTCAAGAGTCAGCACCGACAGGAATGGGTGTTCAGGGGCTTTTCACTGGTTATTTTTGCAATACCACTTCAATGGTTCTTTAAAAACAGTTAGCATGACCACAACAAAGTTATGTTTTGAGTATTATTTGTAAGTTCTGCACAAAAAAATATTCTCTCCTTGACGTTGGAAATATTTTTTTCAGGGAGAAAAGACTGGAGTTACCTTCTGCTCCACATTTGCATCCTTTACAATGAAAAGCAATAACCTCTCTGCAAGGACACGTTTGCAAATATTAGCACTCTGATTTTTAGAGATTATTTAGTGGTATTTAAAGTTAATTTAAGCCAGTGGGATGGGGAAGGTCAAGGGAATGAAGCAACAATCAAAAACTGCAATCATCTGACAAGTTTCTTTTGTAGATTAACAGAAACTCAGATTTGGTAGAGTTGTTCTTTTCCCACAGCAAAGTGCTCTTTGGGCCTACATGAGCCATCATACCCAAGGGTTTTTTTACTTAATTGTCCTGTTAATTCAGCATTAACCTGACGGACTCAATTACAACGAATAGTTTTACGTGTGCATAAGCACTTGATATTCAATCTGCATTCAGTAAGAAAACCAGGGAAGTGGGTAAGCAGATCAGGTTGAGTTCAGAATACGCCTCTTGCAATCTTCACCTGGGATGGTGCAGATGTACAAACCTGGAGGTTTATAAGGCAGACACAACGAGCAAGTACTACATGCAGCTAATAGATGGAACACAGTCTTCTACCAACACCACAGAAGAATAAGAAAAGGAGTTTACCCTACCAAATTGAAATAAAAATGACGAGCCAAGCTGGCTAAACAAGGCAGTGTTTGTGTAGGGCGGGGGGGGCTCAGCTGACAACACTGCTCTTTTATGTGCTCTCATACTGTGTTCAGTGCACAAACATGGGCTGACGTGACCAAGGGCTCCCCGCGAGCAAACGGAGCAACTTTCCCCTGGCAGAGAGGGATTAGTGTTTGCTGACCCTGTCAAAAGGAAATTGGGGTGACCTCTGTCTCCCCCCTGCCAGCCCTGCCACCTCGGTAGCTGCAGGGCTTACACTGTAGCCTGCAGTGTTTACACCGCTGGCCCCAAACCTTGTTCTGTGTCTGCAGAGTGACGGCAGAGGCCGAAATTGAGCCTAATTCTCTCACAGCAAAGGAGAGTGCTTCCCCAGCATTTAGCATTTCACATTCTCACGTACTGCAAACAACCATCAAAACCAGGGAAAAGTCAGGGCAGCAGGGGAAATCTACATGGCCAGCTGAGAAGGTCCAACTTCCAGTCAGGGCTTAAGAGAAATGCCACCCAGTGAGCCAAAAGAGTAAAGAGAGTCCCGGGACTCTAACTAGACAGGGCAGCTAGGTTCAGGGATCACATCCAGCCCCTGCAAAGTGCCACAACTCAGCATTTGTCACAGCTGTGAGAAAGGCACAGCTTTAATGAGGGCTAAGTCAACAGCAGGGACCTTCCAGGCGTGTAATACCAGCAGCTACCGTGGCTGCAGATAGGAAGGAGGGGACTCTACTGATCCAGGAAACATTTGCTGAAGCAGTTTGGAAATGAGCAGTTCAAACATTCTCCCTGCTGTTTACACCAGTGTCCTCCCACACCTGGGGCTCTTGTTAGTACCTCAAACATTGCTTTAGTAAATTAAAATATATTTCCACTTTGCTCTGCTAGCCATTGCAAGAACAGAAAAGATGAATTAAATCCTAGCACTGTTTTTGGGAATGAATGATCCCGGGACAACGTCAACAGCCTGGCGAGGGCTGAGGAAACACTCAGGCATCTCCCAGCCTTCGCTCTGCCTCCTCCCTGAAGTACTCCTCAAGGAGTTTCCATGCATAAATAAGCTAAGGTAGGATGAACTTTAAATAGGCCTCGCCCTACACAGTCAAATAAACTAGGGAAAATGTATATATGATTTGTACTATTTGCATTTCAAGCAGTGAAACTTCTTGTTTTGATACATTATACATGCTGGGATTACTAGCAAGCTGCAGACTGGATAGGTATTTTATGTGTTCCTTTTTATCATGAAGCACAGATGGCTGACTTTGTTCAGCCATCACTGGGAAAACTCAGGTTGTGGCAGTACAGCTAAACAATGCTCTCCTGCTTACAAGCGTAGTTTAATTTATCCACTTACTACATCTCAAGGCCAAATTTAACATTTTGCATCTGCAGTCAGGCTGGGCCTTGGCTATGTTGTTACTTGTCATTCTCAGTCAGTCACTGCTGTAACCTCACTTATTTATAGCCAGGCTGAAAAGACAATGATGTACTTTCAAGAGATTACCCTTTAAAAATGAAAGAACTTAAATTTTTTCTTAATGGTCACAAATTAGATTTAAAAAGCAATATAAGCAAGACAATAAATAAACTGGGTTTATACAAATTAACATTGAATGTGTTTGTTTCATAGTCCACAGTCTGGTAACATGACCACTTTCACTAGGCTAATGTCATTGATTTCTGTTGCTCAGATAAGCATGCCACCAAGAAATATCTGAGGTGAGGTGGGAGCTTTCATTAGGCCAACAAACAGGATCAGGAAAAACAACAAAGTTGTTATCAGCCAGACTAAAAACAAACCTTGCCTTGCTTAAATCACGGCACTAAACTCACTACTCAAATATTTCTCATCACAGCAATTAAATTTTACTTTTACTAGAAGACCAAGAGCAGCCTCAGCTTATAATTGATTTTGTTAACTAAACAAGATTTTCAGTGCAGGAGGGCAAAGAAACCATGAGAACACTGGTACTGGAAAACACAGCTTGTGTAATTTGGCCAGCACAGGCTTTGAATCTGCAAGTTCCCCCACCCCCACATGCTGCAATCCCAGCATCCATGGAGAATCCCCAGCAGCAAAACGATGGGCCTTGGGACCAAATTACCTCCCAGCTGACACTGCCCAGAATTACCATCTAGAGTGGGTGGGTCTGTATCCCAAATAACTGATTTGAGAGATGAGCTGGCTCCCTTGCAGGCGTGCAGGATTCCTTGGGGACTCCTGAGAGGAGGCAGCAGCAAGCTCCTGAAGTGGCTGAAAGTCATCTTTCATTCCACACTCACTGCCACAGCACTGAATTAGGAGAGCATTTTCTGTGAGGCTGGAGGAATAATTGCATCCCATGGATCAGCAGATGAACAGGTAATGTATAGCTATGGGGCACTTTCCCTGGAGCATCCTCAAAGTCTGGAGAGGCCTAATAAACTGCTTACAGGAACCACTATAGGTATACAGCTATTAAGTATAAAACCCTGCTTTGTCAGCTGTAGAGTAAACATACCCACACACATGTGGTCACTTTCCATCATCCTTGTTATTAACAGCAGCTCAGGCATCCCCAGTGAGCTTCTTGTTGAGATAGAAAAGCAGGAAAATACTCGTAAAATTAATTCCTAGCCTATTTTTGTTTAGAGTAGCCACACAACTCCTCCTCCCTGCCTCAAGGCGATGTCAAAAGCAAAAACCAGAATTACAGACAAATGAGCCTGAGCCCCAGTGCTCCAGCAGGACAGGGCTCTGTGCTCAGCCTTTCCAGCTAAAGCACTCCTCTGCCTGCCCCTCCCAGCACAGCCTCCAGCACCGGGGCTGTGAATGAGCCCAGCTCCACGGGTGGATCCTGGTACCCAGCACAGGCCTGGCCCAACTGTGTGGATTCAGGCTCCCCTCACTTTCTCTGCATCCACTTCTGTTGTCAGGACTTGGGTCAACTTCAAGCACGCAGTGGAAGATTGGCACTGCTAACACCTTGCCTCATGTAGAACACCAGCAGAGGAAAAAATCCTTAATTCAGTTTACATTTAACTATGAGCAGCTGAGGCAGAGCCACCTTCATTCTTCAGGGGAACCATTACACCAGCATCCAGGCTGACTTTCAGGAAAGCTAACTCTCATTAACTTTTGAGGTTGGACACAGCCTATGTTAGTCCTGAGCTGCACCAGACCAGAGTGGTCTGGCCACGTTTATGGCTCCATGGTGCTGTAAATAAACTCTAAACCTGTGTTTTAATGGTGGCAGGTGGGCAGCAGCTGTTGCTGCTGAATCCCCTGCAGATTGGTATTGCTCTCAGAAGGGAAGGCCTGAATAGCCAAAAGATACCACTGTCTGCAACAAGCACTTTCTCTCATGAACACCACCTGAAAAAAAATTAACCAGCCAACCAACTAAAGAAGTTGTATGCTGAAAATAGATGATGAAAAGGCTTTCCTGTGCCCCTGCTCTGGGCACCAGGCTGTCAGATTTTATGGGAGGGGAAAATAAGACCTTACATGATGGGAAAGAGCATGTTAGAGAAAGGAAAAGCAGGACACAGAATAAAATGCATAATTCATGGCTTGTGAAAGCCTTGAGGCAAGACCTTTTGGACTTGCTAATTGCTTTGCTGAGAAACAGGCCAGAAGCCATAAGAATGACTCCTGCAACAAAATGACTGCATAAAGCATTGCAACATCCACCCAGGGGCTTCCACATCACCCCTCTTGCACAGGTGTGCTGCTGCTCACCTGGCAACAGGCCAACCCAGGACAAGTGGATGGGATATCAGGCTGATCCAAGGATCTAGATTTAATTCTGGTCTGTAGTTCTGTGCATTCAGGTTTTTGAACTACAGACAGATACATTTATATAAACTGGCTCCAGCCACACTGCAGCCCTTGGAGGACCCTCACTGTGTGCTCAGAGCCTTAGCATGCAACTCTGCACGTGAGACAGGCAGAGATGAGCAGTTCCCCCACTGCAGTAGCCAGATTTAGCCTCACTGAGCTCATTGGCAAAATATTCAGTGGGTGCAAGATCAGATCCCAGTTGCAGGCAAAGATTCATATGACAAGTAGGAAGGATGAAGGCAAGCTTAATAGCTTATAGTTACTGAGATCTGCCCAAGTACATGGTTTGGTGGATTTAAGTCATGAACAAAGCATCAAAATCTTTTAGCTTCCTACATTATAACTACCTCCTCCTCCACGTCCCAAGTCAGCAGCTTTGGATTTTTTCATCCCAGCAGGCAAAATCATAGGATTTTGCTTACCTACATGTTCAAGTCTCTCCTACTGACATTCATTTCAGAAAACGCTGCTCCAGCCAATTCTGTGATAACATCCTGCTGACCACCACCAGACACTGCTCTTCTTTGTCAAACCTCACCAGAATTTTGCCTTAAAGACCTAAGAAATACTTTGCTGTTGCTGTTTCAAAGTTGTTACCAATTCCAGTAAGTCATTCCCTGTGTCTGAAGAAAGATGGACTTGCCCCAAAGCATAGGGATCAGGTACCTTCCTTCTACACCAGCTTGTCCAGCTTCCAGCCCCTTCAGTCCCCTTCCAGCCCCAGCATCTTCTTGCTGTCCTCTTTTAACTGTCTTCCCTCACAGTGTCCTTAGAGAAGTCTAACCCCTCAACTGATACTCTGAATCCATCAACCAAAAAAAATCTCTTTTTTTTTCCTTTTCCTGCCCCTTTGGTATTATTTACTGATGTATCAAAATTACCATAAAAACTCATTAACAAAACATAGATCTGTATCTTCCATAAAGCAGCTTATCTCCATGAGATTGAAGAAGTAAAATTACTGAAAGTACAAGAAAATAGAAGCTGTCCCTTAATTGTACTTTGCTCAGTCATACTACATCAATTAATTTACTGAAGCAGATTAAATTTTTACTGCTAATATACCTATTTTATTACTTAAAGATGTTCCATCTATTTCTCGGTGCCAAGAGTATGAAAAAAAAGAACTTGACAGAGATGAAGAAAGAACAGGATGATGGAAGATCCCTGGGCTTGACAGGTTTCATGGGGAAACCATCAGTACCAGCTTGTGAGTATGAATGAAGCTATCAGTTAATGTGATAGTGGTATAAAGTTTCAGAGCACATAAAACACTTTCTTGTAATACTTCAAATTACATAATGGTAAAAAGACAGACTGCTTTGCAATACCTTCTATATAAGAACCTTAACTATTATTCCATAAATATAAAAGGAGTCACAATGAAGGCAGGAGAATTTAAATAGCAGTTCAGACATCACTGATGAAGCACAGTGAAGCTGAGGATCCCCAGCGTCAGCTCAGACTAAAACGCCATTCCTGGCTCTATAGGCAAATAACCTCCAACTACTTTATAACTGGTGACTCAACTTGATTCAAACCAAGCTGCAACATACTCAAAGGGCAACTGTCTCCTACACCTTTTTTAAACCTGCCTATAACATTTTATCTCTTAATGCTACTGTTCCTTAAGCTTTGACATCTACGAGGGGCATACAAGGAATCCAGTTTCCCCAAGTCCAGAGGTTCCAGCCCAAATAAGCCAATAAATGTCAAAGCATAAAGAAGAGAAAGTGGGAACAAAAGAAAAATGTCACTTAATCTGTGAGTTCCAGCTTTAATAAATGTTGGTAGCTCCCACAGTGGATGTAAGATAAATAAGCATTAGCAGTAAGTAGTGTTTGGTGTAGATGTATTTTGTTCTGTGACCTATCCACTTGGTCCAAGAGAGAAGGCAGTAGAAGCAGAATGGGTCCATTGCAATCACAACACAAAGAACAGGCTTTCACTTCATGCAAAGAATACTAGCACAGATGGTGAATCCACATTTTGCAGGAAAATCCATGTGCTTCCACACTAATGAGACATGGGTTAGAAGAACACAGTATTATACACTGTCGTCATTATGTCAAAAGTGATTTGTTGTCCAAGCTTAGGTGTCCAGATGGTACCAAAAATACTCCAAACTTTCTATAAGCACAAAGCTTTCACCATAATTAAAAAAATGGTTTCAGAAAATATACCAGTTTCTTTGAGTATTTCTAATTCACTTTTAAGTGCTGAACATGCCATATATTTTGCTTTCAATACTTTAACAAGAAGGACATTTATGCATTGGAAAACCTCAAAAGGCAGAGCTGGGAGTGATAGCACAGGGGAAGGGAGATGGGCAGAACCATCACATTCCAAAGTGCAGAAAAGAAGGAATCAAGAAGCCAAGAGCTATATGGTGCTTCCTTGGGGGATATGCTAGCAAGGTCTTCAGAAAAGAACCAGTCTCTGGTCATGCAGGATGGCACAAAAGCAGAATTACAGAACTAAGTGTTCCACATTCAGACCATTAATATCAGCTCCAAGGAGGAGCAATGGCCCCTTCTGGTTCAGATCAGGTTCAGGTTTAACCCCCTCTGCCCACAGGTTTATCCATGCTGGAACAAAAGCAGTTGGATTTTGTAACTAAGTTCCATTATTAGCACACTTTATTTTCTGATAGGAGCCTCAAAAATCTTCATAAAAGCTTGTAGTGAAATAATTGCTTTATTTTCGTTTCACTCTAGCTGACTCCCACAGGTTAGACTGTATTTTTTTCTCTTCAAAGTAAATTGTACAGCTTCTCTTAAAAAGCTCACCTTTTAAAAAACAGCCTAGAAAATGCCAGGCTAAATTTGACAGTTTTTCCTTATTATGTTTCAAAGCCAGGGAAGGATTTTTTTTCTGAAATAAACTGATACCTTTTCTACTCAAGAAGACTGAAAATCTGCTGCAGAAAAAAAAATAGTGGAAAAAAAAAATAAACTGCCAGGACAGTATGTGGGTGGCAGGATTCAGTCTTTAATCTGACAGGTGTATGTCAGCACTTTTTCACAGTCAGATACCTATAAGGGATCTGATTGTTTTCCTCTTGTTATTGTACTGTTTCCTAATGAAAGCCCTTGTTTTTTAGGTTACCTTCCTGCCAGTCTCTTCATCTGATGTCCAAAAAGTGAACAGGGTAACAAAACAAAAAAAGCTGATGCCTTTCGTCATCAATGTATTTGCTCTTCTAAGTGTGTCAAGCAAATTCATCTTGAAAATAAAGATCATGTTGTCAACCATGCAGTAGACAATGTGGTCCAAAGACAGATTTACAGACTGGTAACTAAGGAGCAGACAGAGGAGGTGGCTGCTCAGCTGATGGATATAAATAGTAAAATCCTAGTCAACAGGATATTATTGTTCTTTGGGGTTCCCAAAGAAGTCTTAAGTGATGGATCAGCTCCTACGCACATGCTGATCGCAAGCCAGTGCCTGTGTGCAGTGGGAAGAACCTGCCCAGGGAAGACTTGGGGCTATTTCAGGACTTACCAGGCCTCAGCACTTCCCATCCTCTGCTGGAAGAAAGATTGAGAAGGTGGGAAGAAGGTGCCCAGCAAAGCAACTGTAATTTATTCATTCCTCTTAGAATTACTAACTCATCTCTAAGAATGAGATTAAACAACAAGGCTTTCCTCTGCTCATGCAGTGAAACCAAGCCTAGATGGAGATGACCAAACAAACACCAAAGAGTTTGAGAAACTGGGAACAGAGAACAAAGAAGGAAAGGAATCTTCCAGGAGCAGGTCAGAATGGCTTATTTATCATGCTGTAACTCCACAAGACACCAGCTGCAACTTGCTTCAAATCAAGGCAGCTTATGCTCTCAGATATCGCAGAGCTTCCATTATAAACCACTCTAAAAGGTTAGGCAATTAATTGCCTCATTCCTCTATGACCTTTGCAATAAGAAAACACAGAATCTGATTGCTGTCCTATTTCTAATTTTGATTTTATTAACTCTCTGGTTTCTTTCTCTTGTAGAACATATTCCCATGATCATCCAGGGCAGACACACATCCTTCAATAGATATTTTCCTACATTCACACAAGATAAAAAGACCTCATCCATGCCCTCAGCAAGCTCTTCCTTAGTCTTCCTCTCTACCCCACCAAGCTCTTTCAGACCTGTGCACAAGGCAGACAGGGTTTCAGGACAATGGATATAGCACTGCTCTCTGTTAAAATAACATCTGGATGATTCTGAGAACTGAAGAGCATGAATTGACAGCAAGTTCATGCTGGGATAAAATTTAATCTGATTCATTTATGCATGCAAGCAGAAAGCTTTTATTAGCATACATTTCTCAAAGAAAACAAATTACAGTTCCTGGAGATGTTCATCATTAATTACCCTCTTCCATCTAGCAGGAAGTTTTCTTCCTTCCCCAGCTTTACTTTATCTTCTTTCTAGAAACACATACTCAAAACAAAATAAACAAAACTTCTGTAACAAACTCAGTGAACTGAAAGCATAGTGCAAAGGGCCAGAGGGAGCACAGCTAATTTGGATCTTAACTGAGATAACTCCAAATCCCTTGAAGGAAAAAAGAGTTTCTACCTGAAGATACTAGTAACTCATAGAGATGATCAAAATGAGACATCAAAAACTACATCTTCACAAATGGGGAAAAAGTAGAACAAAGCAGGTTTATTCCATTCTACAAACATTTTGTTCTTCTTTCATTTAGAAAGCCCCAAGCCGAGCCAAACTGAAATCTGATTGCAGTTAACCTTCACTCCAGCTGGTGTGCACTGCACAGAGCACCAACAAGCACATGCAAACCCAGAGGGGAACCACCTGCCACCAAACATGAGAACACCCCATACTGGGGTGAAAGATGGGTCTTTAGCTTCATGGTAATTATCAGCTTGTAAAGGTTTACTACGGAGAAGGCAGCATATATGTGCTAGAGTTCACATGAATTGTTAGGGGACATTGTTAGCTTTTGCTGTAACATAGTGAAGGAGAGAAGAAGATGTGAAGAAAGGAATTTGGTCACGCAGTTTGAATGGTCACCTTGAAAAGAGAATACCAAGATTCAAGGCCTGCTCCACCAAAATTTTCCATGTTCATACATCAAAAAGCATCTCATTTAATTCTCTGGATAACTTAAATCAATCCTCTGGCTTTCATGTGTCTTTTATCCTCAAGCCTAACTTAAGGGTGTCATCTAGAGAAATACATTAAAACTATGAGACACTCATATACTAAAAAATAGAAATAAATCCCTGCTAGAATGCAGTAGGAACACATTTCAGTTTTAGTCAAGACAAACACAAAGCAGTAAGAAAGAAAGCCAATGGGCATCAATATTAACTGAGTACCAGAACTCAAGTTTGGATCCTCTCTGTAAAACCAGAATTCCTAAATGCTACTTCCACATCCATAACAGCCCCTCCATTCTTTAAGGATGCTGCATGCAAGAATACACATGTGTAGCAGGACCAGAAAGCCAAGAAGAAGTGAGCAGCCCCCACCAATCTTTCTGTCACGTGGCCATCACATTAGCACATTACGCTGTATTTTCCATGCAGCTCCTGTGTGTAGGCTCCAAAACTGATCATTAGTATGATAAATTAAATGAGTGGAAACTTTGGCTCAAAGAGCCCAAACTGCTGCAGCTCTGAAGTCAGTCACTCTTCCTAAGCTTTGGTTCATTAGTGAAATGAGAATATAAGAGGTCAAGTGAACATCCAGTTCATAATTAAGCGCCTAAATGACAAAGCTGTTTACTGGCTTGAGTGACGCAGCAAGGGGGTCTCATCAGTGCTTGCTGTGGGCATCCAGACTGCTTCTGCAACTGGCTTTTGTAATCAGTCCAAACATAAAAGCAAAGGACTCACTGTGCATGAGAAAAGCTGAGATCCTGCATGAAAAAAAATTGCTCTAGAGCCATCTCTGGGATGGGCAATGAAATAATGCTTCGACCTTTCCCAAAATTAAATGGTGTCAAGGACTTGAAAAGTACTAAGATCTGACCAGTTAAAACAAAATCTGAATATAACTTGCTGTATTAATTAGTTTTCAGTTTTGAGACAGATGGTTATCAGTTTCCCAGGCCTCCTCAGCTACACTGGGATCTCTTAGCACCTGAGAAAGGCCCCTCTTGGCTGGGTGTGGACAGGAAGCGTGCTGCATCCTTCTCCTGCAGAAATGGGCTCCCATCAGAAATGGGTCAGCCCATCCACCACTTCCTGACTTCACAGGAGTCACACTGGTGCAACCTTCAAATCCTTAAATTAAAATAAACTTGTGATGACTGATGCTGTCAGCTGCAGCTTAGACAAAGGATTTTACAGCAAAGGATTTTACAGCATCCCTTAGCTGTGCTAGCAACCAGAACTTGGTGCTTCCTCTCTTCATATACACTGTTGCTGAATGAAGATCTCCTATCTTCTTTAAACCTTCTGATAAGGATAAGGAAACACATAATGTTTTGAAGTTTTGAAAGGCCAATACTTAGCACGTCAAAAAGACTGTCTACCTTCACAAGAAGAAATGCAGTTTAGCCAGTAAAAACTCATACTCTGTCTTCTTTCCAATGTCAATAACCAAACAACTTCTGCAAGAAGACTGAGCACAAGTTCTTTTAATCAACATGAACTCCCTTAACAACTTTTTCCTTTATAATGGGAAGAAACAGAAAAACTCAGGCAAGAGTATAAAACTTCAAATCACCCTTTGTCCTGTATCCAGAGCGATCTTAAAAAAACCTCAAACAAACAAACAAACAAAAACTAAACCAACAACAAAACAGACAAAAAACCCAAACAAACAAAAACAAAAAAACCCAAACCAAAACAAAAACCTAAAAAAAAACCCAAAAGAAGGAAAAAAGAAGAGAGTAGCAGGAGCTAAATGTTGTTCAGTGGCCAGCAAGTCCCCTACCCAGCCTGCAACCTGAGAACAAGGAGAGGGACCAAATGTTTCCCAGCTACTCTTACCAGTTACTCTTGGAATCATTCAGGTTTTGTACCAGAAACAGGCCTATGAAGTACCTTATCAAAAAGGGAGAGTCAATGGGAATTTTGTCTCTGAAAGATCATCTTCTCATTTGGGCAGGATTTTTATGTCTCACCAAGTTTAAGCATGACATGCAAATACTGGCCACAGTCCCCCCTGCACTATCCAGGTTTCTGAGGACCACACTCTTCCCCATGGGCCTGCTTCTGTTTGCCTTGTAACTCTCCCTGGGCAAACAGCCCAGACAGATTTATATTTCATTCCTTGTATTTAAGACAATAAGTCTGAAGTGGACATTTCATACTATGTTATTTATAAATGCTGTATCTTTATTAAGTTACAATTGCAGTTCATGTTTATCATGAACATCAGTAAGAGCCAGAAAACTTTAATCATGTGTCCAGATGCAGTCATAGGCAGGATCAGATTTTAAGTTATCTTCATTGGCACTGCTTTCATTTGTCACAGAGCCAGGTCTCTCTTGCCCTTCCTATTTCTCACTGAGCCAAGAGAAGCATAATCAGCCCTCAGTTGTGAACTAGCCTGACTGCACACACCAAAATCTATTGACATACATTAGGGGGTTCTTCAAAAGGACTGAAACAAAATGTCAAAGTACTTCTATCTGGCCATTAGTGCAAAACAGAAAGACAGCCTGTGCACATAACCACTCCCTCTGCTTTGGCTGCAGTTCAGAGCTTCAGCTGGAGTCCTGTGAAATGGACACTTCAGGCTGTGATATGGCTCTCACAACATACGAATAACACATGGCCTCCCAATTGTCAGGGGGTTTAGTGCACTGCTATGTGCATCTCTTGAAGAAAACTTAGGAAAAACAGGCTGGAAGAGTGAAAATGGATCTGGGTCATTCCTTGGGTATGGATAAAGCATCTCTGACCTTAGCAGGGCTCAAGAGGAACTCAGACATACAGAGCATCTAAACAGACGTGTTTCCTGGTAATGGACACTACAGAAGAGCTGCTTTGGACATTAAAAATGCACTCATCTCCACAGACTTAATTATGATAAAATGAAGATCCAAAAGGATGAATGCATTAAACACAAAAAGGACTGGTATATAAATCTTTGTTTTTAAAATGAACTCTGTGACAACATATTTAATGAACATTTATTTTGTAAACAACTGGACTTATACTACCAATTACACTACCAAAAGAAGAAAAACACAATGAACACTAGATTTGCTAGAAAGTCTAGAAAAACATAATCAACACTAGATTTGCTAGAAAGTCTAGAAAGGTCTCATTTCTGACTGCTAACAATAAGAGATGCTAATATTAAAAGTATAAAAAACAAGGTAACTCATTCTTCACAGATATACTAGATCCGAATTACATTGACCAACAACAGGATTAACTTTCAAGATACTACAGCATAAAATACATTTTAATTTATATCTGAAATTAATTAGTGGAAAATTAATAGAATCCCTCAAAGTATTACATTATTATAACAAATATGTCTTGAATCACGCTATCAAATTAAGTAATGGGCACAGGATTAGAGTTATCTTTAAAGTGTTTTTGATAACATCTATTCAGATTCAGTGGGATTTCTGGTTTTACAAAGAAATCCTCTGCTTAAAGCTTACAGGTCCACAGGCATTCACTCTGTAGCTATCCAGGCTGTTGCTATTACAATCATCCCTAGAAGATGCCAATTTAAACTTTTGTTCACGGCTATACAGCCTCAAACTACAGCTAAAATACAGCTCAGCTCTTTGCACAGAAATATGCAGCAATTATAATGAAGTAAAATTCATCCTGCAATCCTCCACCTACAGTCCCCGTATTTAACTGGTTGGGGAGATATAAAAATAGAGTAACAGGTACAGAGACATGTAGAAAAAGACACATTTCTTATAAGGTGCTGTGATGCCCTTCACCACTGCAGCACTGACACACATTTCATTGCCTATCTGGTAATTTCTACTCCTGAATACATTTTTGAGATAATTTTGACTTCTACATGACAAGACAGATATTTGGCTCTTTCCCTTTAGACATATGCCCTTAAGAATCATTCTGAAACAACAGTAAGGTTCAACAACTTAGGACATAAACAAATGTCTAAATGGACACTGACAAGCCAAAATGCCCAAGGTTGCTTATTCTTGTCCAACAGAAGTCTGTCTTTAAAAGTAAAAAAGGAAATCAAGTAATCTCTTTGTAATATTTTCAAAATAAATGCTACACATTCTTCAGAAGGCAAGTGACATAATCTTGAAATTGTTCTTAGGAGAAAGAAAATTGTTTGAATTTCTGTCCAAGTCAAGTGGGCAAAACAAAAAACAAGCAGGAGAACTATGAAAAGTCCACTATATTTTTAAATCATCACTAGTTTTAACACAGTGTTTTGGAGACTCTAATTTTTAAATTATGACTTCAGGCAAGTGATATGATCTGAGGTCTCACCAGCTCTCCTAATGCTGGGGCTGGTCAGCACTTGAACAACAGCTCAGCCAGGAAAGACAGAGAAGGTGATGTTGGTAAGTGACAGCACATCAACCCATGCCTCGAGTCAGGTCCATGCAGTTGCCAAACAGAGTCTCTCTTAAGACAAAGTGCCAGTACACGAGTGAGTTCATGTGACTGTGGAGCTACTGGGCATGATTTGAATTTAGTGTCATTTCATCCATTCAATGGGACAGAGAGCCCAGACTTCTAATTTGTTAGAGAAATTAGGCATCAACCTTCTTAAAATTTCATGCTGAAACATGCAATCTGCACTTTGTCTCACCTCTTACTGCTCCTTTATTTCAGTGCCAGGGTTTCCTACATCTGGGGCAGGTAAATCTTCCTTCCATGGCTGACAAATACTGTCAGGTAAGAGACTGCCCCTACACACACCATGCCCAGGAGGACACTTGGGTTTCCAGCATTAACCTTGGCTTCTTATGCCTGGATCTGAATCTTTATTTTGGGGGTTCACATTTATAATTCTCAGGCCTATTTAACTTAACTTTTATATAGAATAGGATCACTTTGTAGTTGTACAGCGCTTTGCCTAAGGTTCTCCAGAAAATTAAATCTTTCCAAATGTCTCCTTAATCTACGAAGATCTCCACTAAATGAACATGCCTACAGGCAGAATGAAATCCTGCTGAGAATGGTGACAAGTTACAGAGGAGTTAAAGTAATGAACAGTTACAGCACCTTACTTTTGTCAGAATGAATGGATACATTAAAAAAGTTTCCTTCTACTTGTGAAATTTCCATGTATTTGAAAAGCATGTCAAACTATAGCAAACAAGTTGAATGCTGCTGTATCTTGTAATTAAAGGAAAATTATTACTCTCTGTGGTTAAGTTAGTAACTTAAGTTCAAAAGTCATTAAAAATAGGCCTCATACATAAATAAAAATAAAAGTACAGAGAGAAACATTTTCAAGACTGACTATAGCACCTGCCTTTGGTCATCCATCAGCAATGCTTAAGCCCCTGCAAAGTAAAGATATATAGTTTTTCTCACTGCCAGAGTTAACGTCTGTGAGTTAAGCATTTTTATTACTTCTTGAGACAGAGGCCTCAGAATCTGTTACCTCATAAGATGCTGAGATTCATGTTAATGACAATTATAGTTACTACTACTGTCCAAAGCTTATGAAATCTAGATCTCAAGGATCCAAACAGGAAGTCAAGAAAAATCACAGAGTGCTGGGACTTTATGACTGAGTGATCCACCCAGAGATATAAACTATGGCAAGAATGGGGAACCAATGGGGCTGATACTGTTCAGGTTCTTTCTTCCAGTCTGTCACACTTCTTTTTCTCCATTATTTCTGTCAATGCTACAGTACACTCCTGTGTAGCCCTCCAAATACTTTTGAAGGCCATGTACCCCTCAGCAGAGCAAGAATGAGACTCAAGAAAATATTGAAATCTACAGAAACCAAGGAATAAACATGTACAGGTTTCTGTGAGTTCTGGCTCAAACCCTGAGTGAGTAGTGAAATAACAAGCAGCAAGACCTTGACTTGTCCTCTGATAGCAGAATGGTAGAGTTCTACCATCCCAGCCCATCTACTCTATTAGAAATATACAAAATGAACATTCAAACCATAATTATTTTAAAGTTGTGGTAGCAGCACTTGTTTGCCAGAGATGCACAATACATCTGACTGCACAATTATTCATCTCTCCATATTTCATTCCAAGGAATGTAAGGAAAGATACACACATTTAGGCTATTGCAAAGCACACAACCAACATATCATCTAAAAGAGGATGAGGATGTGGCTTCTTTCTAGCAAGTGCAATTCACCACATAAGGAAGTGTATTTTTGATGATCCTAAATCAAGCCTCCAGTAGGGAAGATTTTAAAATATTCTTGTATTGTAACAAAATGTTCCCAGTGGTGGTGTAATGAAAGAAAGAAAGAGGGAAAAAACATCTCCTGGCAGGAAATTAATTATTGAGCATTCCCCTGCTTGATGATGCACTCCTACATTCTGTGCAGGCTTTCCATTTTTCTCTCTCAGTATGTGCAGAAATTCACTATGGAGAATATACAAACAGAACAAAGAGCACGAGGGTATCAGTTTATTAAATGCATTTAGAAACTGAACAGACCGGGAGGGGGGAACTTGGTTTGTGCATCACCACACCTAGTGTTTATTCCTTCTTTATATTCCTCTCTCCTCTTCTCCATTAGATTGTCACTTCTGCTTCTGTTCTCTGAAATCACCTCTGTTGAGAATAGAAGAATTGTGCCTGGCTTTTAGCATCACTTAGCTGACACAGTTGTGAAATGTCACTTCCTTCTTTTAAAAAATAAAATAGAAAATCTCTTGATGGAAAGGGAAAATAGAAGCCCATCATTATATGCCTAAATATCAAGATGTAATTCCGTTTTTAAAATCATTCTTTTTTTCCACCCCCAAGTCCAGCCCATTTAGTAAATTTCACCCCTTGCTGTCAGTTTTAGTCTCTCTGTGAAAGAGCTGAAAAACCCACAGAGGCCATAATTTCACCCATGACAGAACATATAGTTCCTGAAGCTACTTCTGCAGCCAGCACATGTAACTACAACATCTTCTCAATTTGGTGGGATCATACCACTGCAAAAGCATCTTCATGAGAGCAGACACTTCCCAGTAACTGGCATCTTGGATTCTTCCTGGATGTGGAACAAGCAAGCTAGAGAGGGAAGATGCAACAGACTGAAACAACATATGCTATCTTCAAATAGAATTCATGCCAGCAATGCTTTATAGCTTAGCTAAGACATAATGAAGAAATTTGCAAGAGAAATAAACAATTTTCACTTTTTAAAATAGAAGAGGCAGAAAGGGTATGGAAGACTACTACAGCAGATGTTTGTATGATTCCTGCAGAACCCTTAATATCAGCTACCCTTTCTCACTTGAGTCATCAGCACTTGGGCTCTTCCAGCTCTTACAAGCTGGGCAGGAAGGCTGGGACACAGCATGGCTGTAATGCCTCTGTCTGCCTTGCACACCTCACATTTCTCTGGCTCTGTGCATCAGCCCAGAAGTCTCCACCTCTGCATGCAGACATGCCAGTGTTTGCATGTGTTGTTCATATCTGCAAATATTTACCTGCTGCCTCCCATCCTCTCCTTACTTACTTACACTTAACATGATGGGTTCCCCAGAGACCAGGAGGGAGCTCCACATATGCAAAATGTCCCACTGAATGGGAGCATTCTGGAATAGGACAGACCATCCACTTGTTACTCCAAGCACAGCTGGTGTTACAAGACAGCACTGCAGGAGCTGGAGATCAGCAGAGGAGAACCTTCACTGCATGAGGTCCTTCATGTGCTCTGGGCAGCAGGGCCCTGGGGGGGGCTGGTGGTGCTGATGGAAATGCTGTGTTGTCCTCACCTAGTTTTCCATCCCAAACTCTTGACTTTCTAGCACATCAAAGCTGTTATTGATTCTGCAACTGATAGACAATGGTACTAGCAGTTATTCAGATGGCATTGTTCTGAGAGGAGAGAATGAATTTTGAATTATAAAGCAGAAGAAAGTTTAATTACTACATATGAGCATAGAGCATATGCTGCTATTTTACAAGAAGCTGTTCTGAAGAGAAGCACCATGCTCTGCCACCAAGCTCCCAAACGACAAAAATCACACTCTCACGAGTATCAGACTCGCCATCTGTAAAGTGTTTCTCATCTCTAGAAGATAATGTGAGAACTATGTGTTACAAATCATATCTTTTGTGACAGCTATTATCACTTGCTTTGGAGCAGCACCTTAGAACAAATGTTTTTTTTCTGCCCTATAGGAGCTCACGTGAGGCATGAAACTTCTTAAAAACGTATTTAGTAGTGCGAGCAAGGTGATAATCAATATATGTTTCAAAATTTCTCTTGGATGATAAGAAGAGAACAGAAGGTTTTTTTCATGAACAAAATGTCATTCAAAGGAATTTGCTCTGTAGGATGACATTCTCCTACATAGCTACAGGAATTTTAGATAAGGCTGTGTGCATCTGTACACACACATTTTAAGTTCCAGAACGGGAAACTTACCATTCTCTCACAAATTACTGAGAGACAAAGCCAAAAACATACTGCTCTTTCTAGGAACAGATTACTTTTGTATTCCTTTTCAAAAATGCCCATGAATAAAGGATTAAACTTGGTTTAAAGACTACAGTTTTGAGCAACAAGAGATCAGAGGCAGGCCGCCCATGTTAACAGATAGAAGAATGGAAAGGGACTGAGACAGGAGCCAGAAACACAGAGCTACAATGAGAGACTGTCAAAACCCGGGGGGAACGCAACCTGCACCCAACGGCCCTGACTGGGCTCAAAATCTGAATTTCAGAGGTTAGGATGATGGAGGTCAAAATGACGTGGAGTGACCCCATCAGTAGCTAAATGCATTAGTACACCAGAGCTGAAAGAATGACTAATTTGACTCTCTTTTCTGATAAATTATATATCATCTATAATCAATCCAAAGCGAAACTAATTTCCAGCAATTGTACTGCTCTGCCAGTAGACAGTGCCTTAATATAATGATGCACAGACAGGAAGAGATAATGACCTCTGATTCAAGTCTATTATTTCTATGGAACATGAAGATACATCGCAGTATTATGTGTGCTATTGATTAAGATCAGTATGTTACATTGAACAACTTGTTCTCCCATAAACCACTGCTGGTTTTTTCTTCTTCCATCGAATCTTTGCTGTCCTTTGCAGTCACGAGGAGTTACCTGGCGAGGGGCAAACACAACTTTGGAGAAACTACTACTATGGCTACATTGATACCGATTTACATTCGAGCCAGGTATTTGCATCCCTTCCGCCGGCACAGCCTGTGGCAGAATAGGAGAGCATCTCGCAGATGATTTATCCAAAAGCTCAGTCCATGTTTATTCAACAGCAGCTTATTAGAAAATACATTAAATTGAGTCCTCTGATAGTTAGCGGCTTCTCTCCAAATCGGTCGGTCCGGACCCGGAGCCGTGCCCTGACCGCGGCCGAGTGACCCCGGCTGTCCGCTGGGGAGCGGCGGGCGGGCTGTGCCCGCAGCCGGGGCGCCCCGGCCGG
>WBNO01030127.1:133478-233017 GCA_013400575.1 Peucedramus taeniatus
CCTCCCCTCAGCCGCTCCGGCCGGGCCCCGCTCCGGCCGCTCCCTCGGGCGCAGGCGGGGACCCCGCGCCCGTCCCGCCGCAGCGCTCCCCATAATAAAGGCGTTTGCCTTTATTGCCGAGGCAGGGGGCCGAGCGTGTGCCCGCGTCCTCCTGCCGTACCTGGGGACCGAGGAGGGTAGTCCCTAGAACAAGTGTCATGCACCCACGGCAGCAATGGAAGAACAAAAGTATGAACAGCAGAGGGGTTTTCCTCGAGGGCATGAAATCAGTGCCACTATACATTAAAAACACTAATAGTTGCATTTTGATTTAGCTTGCTCTTGGTAGTCTGTTCAGGCTCTCAGATTTCCTTTGAGGTGAATTCTCTCGTTGACTGTCTTCATGTCACCGTTTTTTATCCAGCTTGGACAGTAATTGTTACCAAGGCCCTTCGGTGTCACTGAGATTCGTTCTCTACAAACCTGATGAACAGCTTGAGCATTTCATTTGCATACAAAGCATTTCATTGCAATATACCACTATTTGTACCTTCGTGCAGGTAAACAGCAAATTTTGACATGATCCAGTCAGACCAGTATAGCATCAAGAGTTAGACTAGCAAAACATGTAAGTAAAATCTACAAAGTTAAATATAAACAAACTGGGATCTAGAAATTGTGGCTCTTTCAAGTCTGAAGTGTTTATGTGATCCCAAGCAAACACTCCACACAACCAGTTGTTTCACCCAGCTCAGGAATGCATCGCTCTTCCCACAGCCTGCTCTGGTGATTTTGCCATTACGACTCAAAATCAGATGGAGATGGTAAGAAAGCAAAGTCATCCCTTAAGCATCTAATAAGGATTCATCACCAGCATAACATGCAGCAGTCAGCTATCCCAAAATGCAGTCTCCAAGAGTCCGAGGCAGTCTTCAGCTGTTTACATATCAAGACTGGAAAGTTTTGCACAGGTGTAAAGATAGATGAATGCCATGACAAAGAGTTTATAAACTTGAATGTAAGGAGCAGAAAAAACAGCTTGTGGAAAATAAAAAGCATCTGAACTCAAATAGATTTGCACAAATCACAATGCCATGCTTTGCCTTCATTTTACACTGGGAGGACCTGTTTTTTTTTCCAGGCATTATCCAAGTGGGGTGAATGCATCAGTACCACATTTAGAGGTGGAGCTCGAAACTGAGCAAGTGTGGCTGTGGGAAAAACAGGGGAATGATTTCACAGCATCAGTTGAAATACTGTGTGCCAGAGATGGCTGGAGATCCCCAATCCACACTGCAGCTCGAAGCAGGACTACTCCCAGTACTGGATGGGGACAGTTGAGGCTTTGTCCCATTGTTTGTGAGCATCCTCCTGGAGCTAGGGTGTTATGAGCTCTCTAAATTGCCTTTTCCATTCTGCCTGCTGGTGAGACCTCCAAGTGGCCATTTGCTGTGGCCAGCACACCAGCTGGACAAGGGAAGGCAGTATGAGATGCAGGCAAATGAATGAGGAGAAGCAAACCAACCTGCAACCTTCAGCTGCAGAATCATAGACCCACAGATTTGGAATTGTTTGGGATGGAAAAGACCTTTAAGATCATCAGCCTCAGCCATCAAACCAATACTGTCAGGGCCACCACTAAGACATGTCCCTAAGTGGCACATCTACTGGTCTGTTAAATACCTCCAGGGACAGCAATTCCACCATTTCCCTGGGCAGCCTTTTCCAATGCTTGACAATTCTTGCAGTGAAAAAATTTTTCCTAATATCCAATCTAAACCTTCCCTGGCACAACCTGGGACTATTTCCTCTTTTCCTGTCACCTGTTACTTGTGAGAAGAGAATAACCCTCACCTGGCTTTCAGGTGGTTGTAGAGAGCAAATAAGATCCTTCCTGAGCCTCCTTTTCTCCAGGCTAACCCTCCCAGCTCTCTCAGCAGCTCCTCACAAGACTTGTGCTTCAGACCTGTCAGCATCTTCTTTGCCCGTGTCTGGCTGTGCTCCAGCTCCACAACCACCTCAATGTCTTCCTTGCAATGAAGGCCCCCAAACTGAAAAGGATTCAAGGTGCAGCTGCACCAGTGCCAAGCACAGGAGGACAGTCACTGCCCAGCTCCTGCTGGCCACATCTTTCTGCTGTAACTCCTCACTGCCAGCCCCACCTGAGCTGTGATGTTACAGCTGTGATTCATTGTTCTTGCAGGTGTCCCCAGAGCTAATTACTGCCTTCACCCTCCTCCTTATCCTCATGCAAGGACTGCCCAGCTCCACTCTCATGGTGGCTGAGGGTGCAGAACACGTCACTGACATCTCCAGGCCTGCCAGGTAGCTGCACTTGACCTGCACAGTCTGGGTCTCAGAGTCAGGCTGGGTTTAAGATGTAAATGATTAACATTGTGAGCACAGGGAAGTTAAAACTTCCGCTTAAGGAGAGGAGAAAGGCATTAAGCCATTCCTACCTGGGAAAACACCTGCTCTGTGTTGCCCTGTACTGTAAAGGCACAATAGCAGAGGCTGGTGTGGTCAAGCAGCAGCACAGGCTGGGGCTGGCAGCTCTTCCTGTGCCCATGGAGGCAAAACCTCCAGCACAGCAGCCTGCCCTCTCTTGCCAGCAAGTCAGGCAGGACTTCAGCCCGGGGTTCAGCTCGTCTGCCAGGTCTGATCACTCCAGTTTCTAGCCCAGCACATCAATATAAACTGCATCGACCTCACCTTACATTAGCACCATGAATGAAAACCCTGATCCAGTTTCACTTAGCAGGTGTGCAGCTGTGTGCAGGGAGGCACAGCCATGTCACCTGCTGCCACGTGACACTTTCAGATGGCTCTCCAGCACCTTTCCCAAATCAGCTGTGTGCTTAGCAGAAGCCCTCATATGTAGAACCTCCTCTGAGATAATTGTAAAAAACATTGCAATATATGCAGAACCAAGTGCTCCAAAATAGAAAGGTAAGCCTCTAAAGTAGTAAGGACATTTAAAAATCATGACATCAACAGGGCATCCTGTATAAACATTTTTCTTTAAGTTTTTAAGTTCTTCCCTGCAACTTAGGATCTGTGAATCAGCTCAGCAAGAAAGTATGAAATCTGAAATTCTCATATAAAGCTGGAACACCAAATCCTGTGTTAGTTGTTGTAAAGGCTTGTGGAAATTATCTGTGAAAATACGATATGCCTTCTAAGAAGTAACTGATTGTATGCAGTGAGGAGTAAAGAACTTCTCTTAAACAAAAAGTGATTTCAGATTTTATTAACAAAGTCCACTTGCCTTTTGATGTTAAAGGACTATTCTATAACTGAAAAAGCAGGTTAGATTTAATTAAGTCCCTTGGCTCAGACTTGTTACTTAGGGCAATGCTGTAAACACTTGGCAGAAACTCTGAACTGTAATAGCTGGTTTATTAAAAAAAGAGTTTTGTCACATATGAGAAGGCAGAGAGTCTGATATGAAGTTCATGGGGAACCTACCACTCTTCTGCATTGCCTTTATCTTTTTTTTTTAGTGTATGCAGAATAAGGATGTTAAAAAGCTTTTAGTTTCCCATCCTTTGCCTATCTTACCAGTGAGTGATTTAACGAGTTGAATTCTCAGTTTGAGAAGAAAATTTACACTTAAAGGTTGTGTAATAGTAGAGACAAAGCCATCAAATTCTACAGCTCAGCTTTGTGCCTGTCCACATGGAGAATTCTTGTGATTCCTGCTAAAATGGCAAGGGAAGGTATCTGACACAAAGGAAGCTATTTCTGAATTTAAGGAAGATATTTATGCCATTGTAGCTAATTTGTTTTGCCTTTATAAACAGTGTTCTCCATATGAACATTCATTCTAGGAAGGGATTTTTTCCTGTTTTTGTTTAAAATTTTTCCAGACCAATGGTAACCAGCAAAAGGTGCTGTCTGTCTTGCAATAGGTGAAAATATTTTGCATTTCAACCCAAACCTCAGAGAAGTGTAACTTTCTATCCAACCATGCCTCAGCCACCCATGGCTGCTCCATCCAAAGAGCTACAAAACCAACTTTCCACTGATCCTTTCTAGACCTCCCTCTGCCTACGTTCCCAGAACATCCTTGTTGAGTGCCACAGGTCTGCAAGGTGCTTCTCTGCCCATGGCAAAGAGTGTTTCAGGAAAGGTGGTGGGCATTTGGGTCCTGTCCCTGCACTACTGGCATTGTCCTTGAGTCTTTGCCTGTGCTTCTGGCTTTTCAAAGGGGCTGCAGAGTATGTGAGGATCTCACTCAATTTTTAACCCTTTTTCTGAAGTCTTAGAGGAAGAGGACTGGAAATGGATGCTGTCTTACCCTATAGCTGAATGAGAAAAAAGGATGAAATTAAAGACTGTAACACAGGAAAGTAATCCACATTCTTATTTAACTCTTGCAGTTATAGATACATTACTGACTCAAGTGGTCACTCAATTTTAAGGCAATTATCATGCCACTGTAGGCCTCATCAAGATTTTTATTTTCTTTGCTTAGCCCATATCTGAAATACCGAGGAAGGCCAGCCTAGAGAAGACTCATTAACTCTCTCAGATGAATAGGTAACCAAAGATTTATTTTCTATTACCCTGTCTGACAGCAGCCATCCCATAGTCTGGCTCCTCTGCCCACACACATGTAAACAATGGGAGGGGTACCATGTAAAACAGACTTTCAAAGCAAAACACAAAAACGACAGGACAGGAAAAGACAGTCTAATTCAACCAAGTCAAGAGGAGACACTGAGAAAAATGTAATAAGAGGATTAAGCAACTGGAGGAAATAAAGTGATGTGCAAAAACACCAAGTGTTTTTGATAAGAAATATAGATAAGATAAGAAAGATAAGATTTATTTTGATAAGAAATACAAGATCTTTATGGCTTCTTTAAAGGAAAGGGAGTGTACACTAAAATGTGTGGGATACTTCTCCAACCAAAGTGTGATAACTAGCAATTAATTAATTTATAAAATGTATATGATCAATAAAATGAATACCAGCTTAAAGTGTTGTGCCCCACTAGACCCATCTTCCTCTTAGTCCCTTTCAGATGGTAAGAGAAGAGGGGTGATGCCTCTCGGCCCTGCCTCAGTGTACCACTGAGCATATTTACAAACTCTGGATGTTGAGCAGCCTCCCTCTGCTGTGTCTCCTCCTTCCTTGACTCCCAGAAGTCCCCCACGTAGGCCACACTGATGAACCACAGTGATTCACAACAACTGGTGCCACAGACTGGCAACAAACAGACTATGGAAATTGCTGGAAGGTCTTTATGTGCTCTGTGAGTTTCATCACACAGTCCATGAATAATGCCAGGAGTTACAGTGGCTTCTAACTTGGAAGGTGAATTTGTTTTGTTTGCTTGCTACCAAGGTAAAGCTTGTTTGGACTGACTTAGTAACAAAATGCATTTGGGTATTTTCAAGTCTGGGTCTTTTGGGGTGATGGGGTGGGATCACAGGGACAGCTTTCATGTGCTACAGCTGTAGAGGTGAGTTCCTTCTGATTCTTCATCAGGACAGCTGGTGTGGTAGGAGCAGGGTTGTGTGGGTCACTCTCAGTCCTCCCTCTTTTGGTTTTTCATTTTCTTTGATAAGTGTGGTTTATTTTAAGGTGTGATTTATTGAGAACATATGTGCTTTATTTGACAGAGGCCGTGGGAGAAGCTGTTCTCTGGCCTTCAGGCTGGTTTTTTACATTCAGTTTGGTTTTCTGCCGTTCTTTCATGCAGATGAAAGTTGGAAGAAAAGGAGAGTGGTTATGTAAAACTCATTTGAATATTATGTACTTGTGGAGCTGATTTCTTTCTGTTGCCATGAGCCTTTCATTCAAAATCTCCCCTTACTAGGGCAAAACCCTTCCTTGACTATGAGAGGACTTGACACAGAAAAAGTTCTATCTAGTTTTTGGAAACTTGTTTGTTATTTTTTTCCCTTTTTTTCTGCTTCCATTTTCCTTCTGTTTCTGATGGATGCAGGATGCACTTGTCTCATCCATGTGACAGTATTGTGTAATTCTGCCCCTTTGAGCCTGACTTGCTCTTACTCATCTGTGACCAGCTGAATTCAGGACCTTCAGATTCCCTTCTGTGTGCTCCAGCACACTATGAAGGTTTGTTTTCCCAGTAGATACTGAACAAAGGTTGCAATGTTTACCAGTAAAGGGATCATTTTTCCAGCTCTAGAGGTTGTGTAGCACCCTAAAGGCCAGGAAGAAGACCAAAGAAGCAAAGCTTTCACCTTGAGAGCATCTGAACATCACCTAGGAGTTTCCATCTCTTTAGAATCCCCTCCCCTAACATGAGTTTCATGGCTTCATTCTGTCTGGTCTCCATGCAAAGGCAGAGAGTCCAGCCTGGTGCAAGCAGTGCCTTCAACAATAACCCAGGAAACGCCAGTTCTGTGTCAGGGCTTACTGCATGGAAGGACAGAGGGACAGCAGGCAGTGGCTTGGTGTGTGGGTGTCTCTGCAGATGAGGGTGCTGGCAGAAGGGTCCTGCAGAGCAGAGTTAGCTGGTGAAGCTGTGCAGGAAGAAGCAATCCAGCTGGATGCTGCTCAGGGGTGGCCATCCCTGCACAATGCTCAGCTTCAGGTCACCCTGGCTAGCCTGGTTACCTCCTTCTGCCTGAGTCATCTTGGTTAGGGAAACTTGTGGTACATTCATTGTAGTCCCCAGAGATACAAGTCAAGGCCTCTGCAATAGTACTTTCTGGCAAAGATTATTTCTGGACATAGCTACAAATATTTAATATGGGGTAAATTATAAATCAGCCTTCTCCAACACCAACTAAAAGGGAATGCTTCAAGTGAAAATGGAGATTGCCTGGTCTGTTTTTTACCCCATCAATATTAGGATTGGAAGCAGGGCAGCAGGTAATTATTAGTGTTCAAGCACTGCAGTTGCTGTATAAACAATGCTAACATTGCTGACTTTTATACACAGCTTTTCATCTGCAGATTTCAAATGTCTTGTATATTACAATTTTCTGTAATTTCCTGGCATAACCTGTCTGAAACAAAATCTACAAGCCCTGAAATAATATTTGATATTACAGAAAACAACCAGTATATTTTTGCAATAAAATGTTTCTGGAGGAATGAATTATGTGTGATCTATTCTGCGTACTTCACCATAGTAACAAAATGAATTGGTTTCTTAGAAGCCAGCAAGCAAGAAGGCTTCTTTTGAACTGCCTGACCTCTTTCACAGCACTGGAGATGTCAAATATTCTTCAAATGCAACATTCAGCTAAACAGCCTGTCAATGCAGCACCCTTCCAAAGCAATTCAACCTTTACCTATTTGTTTGTTTCTGTTTGAAGAAGGGTTTTTTTTACATCCAATGTAAAGTCAGTTTGATTGTGAAAGTGATGTGAGAAGAGCTTTCTTCCCTGACCTTCCCAAAAAATATTAGTTTGGAAAGTAGCAGAAATATATAAATGCTTCAAATGGAGGGGCTGTACCCTGTAGCTGATAAATAAACTGATAATTTTTTGAGGTAAGAAACGGATGACTCCAATGCAAAACCTGCCAGACAGAGGCTTTTGCAGTATGAGATGCACTCCCTAATGATTCCAAGCTCTTTCAGAGCAGGCATTTTCAAACCTTACTTATATTTCACTGAATATTTAATGTCACAGTTCTGCCAGAAGCCTCTGAAAATAAGGAGAATTAAAACCCATCAGTCATTCCTTAGCAGAAGAAAGTTGATGATTTAGAAAGTTTCTCTTTATCATATTTCAAAGTGTGACCTTGAGGAGTGCTAGGAATGTCCTTGTGGTGCCTGTAGAGGCAGTTTAGAAGTCATGGCTGGTGGTATTTCACCCAAGCACAGTTAACTGCAAACATCAGTCAGGGTTTGTCATCCTCTAACCAATCTGCCCTTAAAGACTAATCACATTAAAAGTCATGTTAGAGATCACACAGTGGAGCCTTTACTTAAGCAGGTTTTGATGTCCTTGCTTTGCTGTGGCAGCAGGGTTGGTTTGGAGAGCAGCACCCCAGCCAGGCAGTGTTTCTAGTGAGAGGTGGCTGCCTGGTTCCTTCTGATCTATTCTTGTCCTCTTTTCCAAATGCATTTTCCAAGTCAAGCTCTGGATTTCAAACCCATCTTTTAAATAGAAAAATATGGAATCCGGAGAGAAAACAGCAGCAATATCTGTGGGTATAGAGCACCAAAAAGAACTTTCTGTGCTCAGTTTGTAGGTGTTGGTGTGTGCATGAGCATAGAAATGCAGGCTGAAATGATAACTTGCCCATGGTTCAGTATAGGGGTTTCATTAATGTTGCCTTTCCCCATGTCCAACCTCCCTCTGCATCACCCAGTCCCTCCTTTATCACAGACCTGGGTTGAGGGGATAAAAAGGGATGGATTTGTATGTATTTATACATTGTTTTCCCTGTTATAATAACTTCTTTGCAAAAATGAACAACAGTTAGTGAGGAAGGCAAAAGTATGAGGCATCCTCACTTAAGTCAGCTTTGATGGAAATGTTTGTACTTTGCTTCTGAGAGAGGCTTAGAACACATCTATTTATGTTGCAGCTCCCTTGACTTGAACTGGCAGATGATCATAGATACCACAGTACAAAATTCAGCTGGTTTAATTTGAGAAGAAATTTTCGAGATTGAAAATACCCTTTAATTCTCCCCTTCAAAGAGCCCAGAAAAGGCATTTGGTGCAATCTCCTGCCTCTCAAAACCAGCACAGTTGCAAGTGATGGGTTTGAATGGAAGTCCCAACAGCAATATTTATCTCCAGTACTGCAGAACTGTTGAGACAAAAATCTGACAATAAATTTCCCAATTTTGTTAAGTTCTAGTAAGACTGCCAAAAGGCACAAAACTTGAAAATCAAAGATTTTCTTTCTCGTATTTTTGTACAAGTCAGTGGCTTATCCCATTTGATCCAAAAGAATTTTTATGGGAGCATTTTGAGATTCCAGGAGGAGGTAAAAGTGTGGCCATATGTAGGCACACTGGAGAGCTCTGCCTTTTTTATTCAGTGGTTTTACCAGCATTTACAAATCCTGCTGCATTTTATTGCACAACTGATTTTAAAATATGTGTATATCCAGGAGCTCTCTCTTATGATCATTGGTGAGAACATCCCTGAAGTGTTTGACGCAGAGGCAAACTGTTCAGGGCTCTTCACATGCACAGTTAATTTTCTTCCTAAGAAGAAAACACCAGGCCTTAAGGGGTTTTAAAATGCACTGGGGACAAGAAAGACAAAAACCAATGGCCAGACGCCGAAGCCAAGATGAATCCAAATGAGGAGATTTTAATAGTGAGTCAGTCATCCAGAGAAATGACGATTTGCCAACTCTTAATTTCTTCAGAGGGAGAGCGTGCCTTTCTAGAAGATGTGCCATACTAACAGTACAGTTTATTCAAAAGTGGGTTAATTGTGTGAAGCATAATGACTTGTAAAGTAAAAGCTGTATCAGAGGATCTGCCTAATGGTCCTTTGCTTTTATTTTTGTGAGATTTATCTTAAAAGGGCATTGCTTTTCTTTTTGTTTTTCCAGCTCTTGCACAGACTAGGTCAAAGTATTTTAATTCCATTCCTTACAGATTTCTACCTTGGAAAATGAAACCATTGAGCAAAGCAAAAGTCATAACAGCAACTGTGAAGTGATAACAGTTTGCAGTTACTGCTCAGCCAGTGGGAACTAATTCACTCATTCACAAAGCTACAAAGCTGCCATCAGATGCATTTTTTTGGTCGCTATCAAACAGATTGTGATTAGATCCACTGACAAAGGTGAATGGTTTGATAGTCATAATTTAATCCTCTTCTATCAATTCAGCAAGACAGTCACTAAATCACAAAGTCCATCTTTGCCAGGTTATCCTGAATTTATAGTCAGTGCCACAACATTTGAAAATGCCCATTGCTAGACGGTTGTTACAGCACAGTTCATACCCGTGTGTACACCTAACCTGAATGGCCTCTGGGCCAAAGGTGTGCATAAAATTATCGTGTATGTACCTGTATATGCACATGTATGGAATTAATAAATATGGGAGTAAACAGAAGGGTATTGTTGCTGGAACATGAGCATGTTCATGTCTGGTTTACTCAGCACTGTTTCTGCGAGTCATGCACATCTGTGCACAAGAAGCTACTGCCTCCTGCTCCTCTAATGTAACTTCATAAAGACTCCTAACATTGATGTGGTATCTGCAAAGAGAGGCTCAGCGAGTCAGTGGGTGCCCTGTTACCAGGTGATCCTTGTCAAGAGTTCATTTTCCCCATTCAGAGATGTTCTGAGAGTTAAAACACAAATATTGACATACCTGCAGAACGTTATCAGCATCATTCACTCAATTCAGAGCACCTGAATTTGAAAGGTGTGGATATTAGTTTGGCTTTGGCTGTGGCTTAGGGCATACATGATCATATGTAAGTCATTCAATTTCTCTGAATTTATATTATGTATTAATTAATTTTGTATTTATTTATTTATTATTTATATTTATGCTCTTTGTTTACTATGTCCTACTTCTCCCAGCTCTTGTGAACTGCTACACTCCTGTGTCTTCATGTGGATGTAGTTTCAGGAAAGCTATGTGGTTTCATTATTGCCTGTATAAACAGAAAGCAGTGCCTGTATTTTGGCTGGTAAAAGTGAAGCAAAAGTGATCAGAGTTTTTATTTGTGCATGTTTTAAGGTAGGGTATCAGATATACCCATGTTCAGTTGTCTTTTATGTCTTCTTTTCGAGTATCTCAGTCGGCACTGCATGTGCTTAACCCCTCTGTGATCACCGGGAATGGTTCCAAAGTTCTTAACCTGAGGCTGTCAGGGCAGGGGGATGGTGTGAAAACTCCCAGATTATGGAAAGGGTTACAAACCCATTACCAGAAATTCTCAGATTTCTTCTCACTGCTGTTGCAAAAGATATTTGCTTAAAAGTTCTTTTCTCTGTCAGGAAGAAAATTTCAGGGAGAGATGAAGTATGGTTTTGCTCCAACAATATTGGAAGAAATCTAAGAAAACATGCCCCAGTTGTATCCTAGAGGTGAAAGGGACAATCAATCAATCAAACAAACAAACAAACAAAGTAAGTAATGCTTATTGCTTTGAGACATCTCATAATTTCTGAGCTGATTTCAATTATTTTTGAACAGCTGCAGGCACAGGGATGCTCTGCCTTTCCTGAACAGCTGAACAGATGATATATCAGTTTTACATCAGTTCCCAGCTGATAGGGAAAGGATTGCAATCTGCTAATAGTGTCGTTGCTGCAGACAAGTAGACATCATTTCTGAAGGAACAATATTGGGAATGCTGCTGTTTCCTGAGCCAAAGGAGACTTGCCTGCAGCCACTGCTTCTATCTGGGAGCACCACGTCGTGTGTGCAGACTTAACCCCCCACCAGCAGCCTTGAGTGCACAGCTCCAGCCACTGTCAGCTCTCGCCTCAAGAATTTTATGTGCTGTAAAAGCCACGGCTTTATTCCTGCCCTGGTCCTCATCTCCTGCCAGCACCTCCTTCTCGGGAAGCTGGAGCAGTAGCACACAATGCACAATAGAACACCTCTGCCCCTGTTCCTTCCCACAGACCAGCCACTGAGCCCTGCTCAGGAGCCACTAGCACCCGGCTCAAACAATGTAAATTCTATGGGAGCTCATTGTTTTTGTCAAGATCGCGTGCAATCTGTTGCCAAGCAGCCTACACAAATATTTAATGCTTGCCTCTTTCTTCATACAGTTAAAAAAAAAAATAAAATAAACCAAAACAAAACAAAAATAACAAGAGCTTTTACTTTGTAAAGGCTGAGGTGGATTTAACCTCTTCCTGCACAAGCACCAGGCACTGGCATGAAGAAATTATTGACATGTACATGCATTCCATGGGGATGATGCTGGAGAGGACTTGACTTGGAGACTGGCTATGTATTTATATATGTACTGTTATATATTTTGCCAGCACAAGATAGGTCTTTCCAATTCCCTCTTTTCTTGAGAGGTAACATTTTTCTGGCTAACCCTAATGTAACTACCCAATTTCTAAGGATTACCTTCTCATCCCAAATATCTCCAGGGTCCAGGCCCACCTGGGAAGAATAGCCACACTTGATCATGTCTTCTCTCTCCCTCCATTCCTGCCATGATTCATATCTAAACACATGCTCAGTTGCTGTGCTGAAATCATCAGACAGGAACAGTGTCTATTCTGTAAAAATGTTATAGGAGTGCCAGCTCTAGATTTCTGTGTAGAACCTTGCAAGTAGACACATATTTAAAAATACTTGTTATTATTTTTACTCCTATCACCCTTCAGTCTCACCAATATGAGTTATCAGGCTGGGTTTGTCTCTGGGAACAGTGTCCAGGCACAGAGCTGTCTAGTCAGGCAAGAATTATCATTGGTATCACACTGCAGAGACTTCATGAAAAAACAGACCAAGTACAAATATAAGCAATGGCTCAAATCCCAGCAGCACTTTTCCATAGGAACAGGCCTTCATACAGTTTGTACCTTTGTGTGTGCAACTGCAATACTCAGGAGTCAAATACCCAGCCAAATGAAGCCTTATCAGTGACTCCAGGCTCTGATTGCCAAGGAGACATCTGTGACCTGTGAGCAGTCAGGATTATGAAGGTAATTAACATGCCCCAAAGATCTGTCTTGGAAGTTTGCCATTCATTCATGCCATACATACCTATCCCATAAGAAATATATATGTGCTATACATACCTATCCCATAAGAAAAAGACTATCTTCAGGACGTTTTCTGACCAACTCTTTCTTGCATTTGATTTCTGAGGTTCACTTATTATTCTGGTTTTTGAAACCAAAGTTTCATGTTCAGAGTAGAACCACATAAATGTGATCTGAGCTCCCTGAAGTTGTAAAATTTCATGATACATCTCATATAAGATCTAAATCAATTCTTCCAAACTGATTTCATAATTGCCTTAAACACCATTTAGTATGGCCTGACCTATTTTTGCTAAACAAACTTTAAAACTGGTTGGAAACTATCCCCATTTTAGCAATGACCTTGTTATTTATAACCAGGTCTTGATCTTATAATATCTATTAATTATAATATTTTCCCTCAAAATGTCACTTATCCACATGTTCATGAGGACATAAAACCCTTTAACTTGCCTAACTTAGGTAGAGCTGAAAGACCTTATTGTGGCTTTCTATAAAAATGCAAATACTTACAGCAAATGTGCCACAATGGGATTATCAGGGTGGTAACATCAATTATATGCATAACTGTTTTCTGCATCGAGACATTAACGGGTGAGAGCACAAACAATTATCAAGATTTATCTTACTTTTAAGTGTATTTACTGACTGTGATTTACTATGTTCCTTCTGCGAGAGCCACAGACCAGTATACAAGTTTTTCTTTTGTTGCCAGTTTGCTTCACCTGCGGTTCTCATGCATTGCCAATGAGACCTGCAGTACACACAAACGAAAAGGATCATTTAAACTCAGAAGAAGCACTGAAAGTAATCAAGTAGGAGTGATTTAGAATAATTTGGATTGGAAGTGACCTTTAAAGGTCATGTAGTCCAAACTCTCTGCAGTGAGCAGGGACAACTTCAGCTAGATCGAGTTGCTCAGAGTCTAGTCCAATTTAGCCTTGAACGTGTCCAGGAATAGGGCATCCACCCACCTCTCTGGGCAACCTGTGCCAGTGTTTCACCACACTAATGGGAAAAATGTCTTCCTTATAACTAGTCTAAATCTACCTTCTTTTAATCTGAAACCAAAAAACCTACTAAAAATGTTGTGCCTCGCCGCAAAGGTCCTTTCCGGCCTTAAAACCTGCATGCCCTTAAGAAATAGCTTGCACTGTAGTCGGGGGATTGCGGAGGACTGTCAGCGTGTCCGGTGGCTCGGGTGCCGTGTGACCGGCACGGGCAACGCGAGCGGCGGCAGAGCAGCACATCCGAGCCCCGGGGCGGGCACACAAAATCTCCTTTGCCGCTCTCCGAGCCCCGGGGCGGGCACACAAAATCTCCTTTGCCGCTCTCCGAGCCCCGGGGCGGGCACACAAAATCTCCTTTGCCGCTCTCCGAGCCCCGGCCGAGCCCCGGGCACCGCCGCCCTCTCCTGGCGCCCGCCCGCACCTCGGGAGGAGCCGGGCCAGGGCACCTCCGGCATGGCCGGGCACGGCGCCGGTCAGAATGAGCTTTCCCGGATATAACCCAATTCACAGGGCACTCCAAGGGGGGCGAAGGACTGTGGCAATAAAGATGGTTTCGGTTCTTCCCTGCTTTAGGGGACCGCTCTCACTCCTGCTCCCCTCCCCGCCTTCTCGCACTCCCCAGCGGGACGTGCCGGGGTGCCTGCAGCCTGCTGTCCTGCACCGAGGAAGGCAGTAAATGGGAGAGCTTTTCATTAGTTAGAGCCCCTAATTTGGGGATTGTGTAAAACTTATTCCCATTACTGTAGTTAACCTGAAACCTCTAACACATGCGCTGCCAGTCTCGGTGGAAAACAAATCAAATGTTGAGTGTTGCAGTGCTCCACAGAGACATCGGGGAGAATTTGTCAGCCCTGGACCCTAGAGATACACAGGGCCTTTTTATTATTTCAACTTTGAGCAGTCATTTGTGACTGAGTCAAGAGAGCATAAAACTGTCACATTTTCCAGGCACTTTGCATCGGCACCTTTGCCTGTATGAGATGCAGGGAACTCAGAGCAGGGTGCTGCAGATCAGTCCCTGCTGCTCATCTTCTGAAGTGCAGGACTTCAATATTTACCACATCTTTTTTTACCACATCTCTCCATTTTCTCATCTGTCTCCATTCCTGGGGAACTCCTGAGGGTACAAGAATGCTGCACACCTGCAAAACACTCATTGACTTTCTCTCCAGCCAAGCCCGTGTTCAAGGCTCCTACCCTGGCTGGGCAACTTTCCCTTGCAATACAGGGAATAAAACGAAGAGAGAGAGCAAAGTCCTTCAAGCCTTTTTCTGGCCAGGGGTGGAACCACAGGAGGATGAGCAGCCTGAGCATTCAAGAAAGATCAGAGGAGAAAGGGGGAAAAATTCCAAATGTGGTACAGGGCTCTTGTGAGCATCTCACAGCCCTAACCTGCTGAGTTGTAAAAGAAATGTTCTCCATTCCCTCTGCTTTTATTTTCTTTCTCAGGGAATTTTGCATAGCTGGAGGAGGAAAAGAAAAATAACTGTCTTAGATATTATTTCAGTACTTTAATTTCTGTTTCAAAGAATCCAATTTATTAGCAGCAGTACCTGAGATTATACTCACCAAACAAATTCTCAAAGGAAGCCTCACCATCTAGGTGTATTTTTCATTATACAATAAACTCTGAACTCCACCAAAGGTGTTTTCTCGTAATGTTAAACTCAGTGCCTGACAATTATTGTCCAGCTTCATTTGGTGCCAGAAGTGCATTCAGTGGAGAAGTAATAAATCCTTTCATGCTGTTTAATAAAACGAGAAAATGTGTTGCTCACACTTGGATGCTAGACTTTATTACACAAACACAGCTAAAAAAATAAATGGAGTATTTCCTGTTTAGAAGTGCCTACAAGTCACATGATGTTGATTTTCTCCAGGTGTTGCAACTCTAAATGAAATTTTCACTTAAGTTATTCTTAAAGAAGTGAGCTATTTCAAAATGCAATAATCAACATGTTGTTAAAGGTGCAAAAACCATTGTAAAAACCCCCAAAACATTCAATGTGCTGTAATGAAATTAGATGTGGAACACTGCGGTTGCCAAATTATTCAAGATATTTGTGGGACACTTTGCCATTCACTTGAGTGCTTTTCTAAGTTTCTACTGAGAGGAAAAAAAAAAGCAAGGAAAATTCCTATGAGGTCTGAGAAACCCTTTCAACTCCTCCTGATTTTGTCTCTTTGTAGGGAGCTGGGGTTATTCTCTGCTCTGATGGCCTGGTCTTGGTTAGAGGTGCCACTGCCATTGTAAAGTAAATGCCTGATATAAATAAATATCTTCAAGGTGAAAGTGCTAAGTGAAAATCACTCCTTAAGCAGGATTGTCTGTTCTTTCATTTACACTAATTTAAATGAAAAAAAAAAGTCAGCCACACATTGTCTTTTAATAGATTAATCCTTTGGTTTTGGATGTGTTTGTGCTCATACTTGCACAACCCATGTGAACCTCATCCAGTGATGCTTTAAGAATGTGATGAATATCTGTCATGCATGCCTTATTCCTCCTCTCTCTTGCCTTCCATTTACAGGCTTGTGTGGGTGAGTCTCTCCCCTTTGGGGACTTGGTGGGGGCATTTAGACGTGCTCAATAGTCTGTATTTCTGTGGGAGATGTGGAGCAAGAAGCACTGAGCATTAGGAGGGGTCTAACACCTCTCTGGAGTTCCTCCCACAGCTTCTGAACAACCACCAGAGTAGAGACCCCTGCCCAGAGTAGCTTTATGCACAGTGTAAATTCCCTGCACACCTGAGAAGGATGGATCTCACCCCAAAACTTCAGAGACATCTAGAAAATTCTGAGCTCCAACCATCTGTTATTCTCATCCACAATAATTTTTTGATATTCCATTATATGAGCTTAGCATTGCCTCTTCTGTAATTAATAGCTGAAGTTGTATCTCCCTTCTGTTAATCTCTTGCTCAAGTCTTTCCCAGTTTAAAATGGCTGAGCACACTTACACCACTGGGGTTAATGACTCCTGTTGGTGTTTCTTACAGAAAAAAGCAGATCTCTATCACTGGGTGGCTCACACCTTTTCTGTAGACTAACATTAACCTGAATATCCATAACAGGCACTGACACTGCACCTCTGTAAAGGACAAAAAACAACACCTCCTTAGATATCATCAAAACAGCTCTTGTACCTGGAAGAATGACTCAAACAGCCACAATTTCATACACAATGAAACTGGCCAGAAGTGACTGCAAATGCTTTCCAAATGATGTGGACTTTGCAACAGGCCCTCAGAACACAGAAGGTTCCTTTGCAGGAAGCTGATGGCTCTGCAGCCACCAGAAGAGGTGGGATCACCCTGTCCTCCCACCCCTCCATTCTGTGGGACAGCACCTGTCCTACATATGAGTCAAGGAACACACCCATCTGAAAATTATTGGGCTTTTTGGAGGATTGTTTCCTGTCTAGATCAGTTTGCTGCTGCAGTTGGCCAAACAATGTGGTTGGTTGCTGTGCTGGGGAAGCATGGCAGGGAGAAGAGGTGGGACATGCCTTTTTTAATAATTGCTCAGTCATTAGGGGGCTGGAAGGGCTTGTGAAACCATCTCATAGGGTTTTGCAAGCCTAGTGTGGTGTGCATCTCCCTGGGGTCCTTTTCTCCCAGAGGTCCCAGTTCAACATTGCAGCTAAATGACTGAATTTCAAGCTCATGAGTAGTTCCCAAGGCATTTAATATTTAATTTCAATTTAATTGTAGTCTTAACTCAGATTTAATGATAAGCATAGATTTACTCATATGTGCAGAGCTAGGTATGTGTTCATGTCCTTCTCAGGAGGAATATCACAATTGCCTGTATGGAAAGTAATTGATTTTTCCTAATGGGTGATTCCAGTTATGAATTTATTTGGCTCATTAGTTGAGAGATGATTTATTCACTCTTGTTCTTTACTGACAGCAGCAGGTTTCCTTCCACCTGGTTGTAACTCCACGACTCAGAACTTTCCACTTAACTCCCTCTGCAGATTTAGTTAAACTTTCTCTTATCAGAGTTGGTCTTACAAGAGGGTTTTTGCTGCTTAAAATTTTCAAAACTCAGCAGGATCAAATGTAGGCTTTTAAATCTGCATTTGAGCTCCTCCATACACTTTGGGGGCTGTGAGCTTCCCACGTCATCTCCAGTGAGAGATAAAAAAGAAAACCTCTGAGTCTCCCCCTGTGACTCTGGGAAGCAGAAGGACCACTTTGCAGCAGTCCTTTTTCCTGTTGGGCAGCAGGGTCCTGGCATAATGCAAAGAACATCTCTGTAGCCTTGTGAGGTCAGACAAGCACAAGTGATGTGGGGAACAGTGATAATAGTAGAAAAAGAAAGGTGAAAAAAGTTGGGATTTAAAAGAGGTTTCAAAGACACTCCAGGAATACTAAATATTGGTATTACACAATTAAGTGAAACCTTGTGCTGGTCTAAAATATATACTAAAAAAATCAGTCTGTCTAAGTTGAAGTGTGATGCCATGCTGCTTACATTATATATGAATAGTAATTGGAAACAGGACATCTGCAGAAATTAACCATTAGCTGTTGAGCACTAAAATCTCTAATTGAGTTTGTAAGCCCTTAATGGCACAGTTAACCTTAAACACAGCTCAGAGCACACACTACCTGGTTAACACTGGTTAATAACTCTAACAGCTGATAATATTTCACACCCATGAGAGCACCAGATTAGCAAGAGACTTGGTGGAATGAGCTCAGCTCACCGCTCTTTTGGACCACAGACATAACAGCTTAACCTTTCTGAGCTTAACCTTCTGCTGTAACTGGTCTTTCTGGGCTTTCTTCCTTCCAGACCTGCACGTGATGAGAGCACCCCTGCACGTGTGGCTTGGTGAACTGCAGACACTGCCGTGTCCTTAGAGCACTTCCCAGCATTGCAGCAGCTGGAAGCTGCAAGGATGTGATGGATAAATCCACCTCAGGTGGCTGGAAGAAGTGTCTATACCTTGAAAGGGAGCAACTGTAAATTACACAGGAAGGGCAAATTCCACCCCAAAGTATCGATGGGAACTGGAGAGATCAGAGCTGTGAGAACAGCTCACTACAAGCTCGGCTGGGGATTCATTCATAAATCTTAATCCCACGTGCTTTACCACTGAACCCTGTGCCCAGGAAACCCTAGGACTGTGCAGCCCAGGCAGACCAGCTCAGGAAGGGCAATCTCAAAAGCGTGGGTGGTTTAAAGTGAATGGTGCAAGGGGCAGAGCTGACAAGCAGGTGGAAGTGTTGTTGAAAAAGCACATAATTCTCTGTCAGCAATGAAAAGTAAACTTGACAAGTGGATCCAAAGCACTACCAGCTTTAGGTGTCTTAATTCATAGGCTTGTAAAAAAAATACTTTGTTATTGCCAGCTTCCAGCACATATCTAAGCAAATTAATTCTGCAGCTACTCCAGAAGAAGCATGTGTATGTATAAATATGTGTGTGTGTGTGTATGTATATATATATATATTTTTTTTTTTAAGCAAAACCCCTAAATGTGGATTGAATAAATATTTGAAGAGACACACAAATCTCTGATAATCTGTGCTATTAGGTATGCCACAGCTCCTCTGAGGCTGGCATTTACCTGGAGAAAACCAGGTGAAGTCTGCACCTTGGGTTGTCCTGAGGACATCCCTGCAGTGCCCAGGCAGAGCTGTCAAATGCTGCCCTCACCCACTGATGGCAGAACAAGGGGCAGTGCAGAAAAGTGTGTGTGCAGACCTGCCCCTCTGCAGCAGGGTGTGCTGGATTGGCAGCAGCTGAGAGGTCCTGTCCCATCCTGTCCCATCCTGTCCTGTCCTGTCCCCTGTGCTCCCCAGGCAGTGGCACAGCCTGTATTCTTCACCTTTCCACGGCGACTGCTCTTTAATGCTTGAGACCTTCAGCATGTGACTGAAGCCAGGAAATGAAAATCACCTTCTTTTCTCAATTTACTCACTTGCCTTAAAAAATCGTGCTTGTTCTTATGAACCCTTCTTTTATATAATTTTCATTAACAGTACTTAGCATGACAATGACTTTGATGATAATTGCCCATTTTTCTGGCTGCTTTTGTGGTACATGAAAATTCACAATAAGCGGGTACAGATCGAACCTTTGAGCTAGCAGATGTCTCTGAAAACTATTTTTCCTGTGCACTTATGATAGAAATTTTCTAGCATTTTTTGTACTTACCCAGAAGTTTTGCTGACCAAGATAAACAAAACAAAAACCGCAGCTCCGTGCAATATGGGCTTTGGATTTAAAGTAAATCTTTCTCCCATGCAGAGATTTAGCCCCTCCGAGGCTGCTGTTTTGTCACCTTTTACAGCCTTGTCTCCTAGGCACCCTCAGAGTTTACTGCAGCTGACGTGGCTTCCTGTGGACTTTCACCTACACACTGCCCTTAGGTACCTGCAGGAGTTGATCACTTTGCAGCCATTACCCTTTTCCTATTTTCCCATGTGTTTTTACGGCAACTTGCGGTGATTTTCTAGACTAGCTGGGGTATCTGGGGCTTCTTTGTGCCTTTGTTAGATGTTTTGTTTTTCTTTCTTTTTCCCCAATGGCAGCTATTTTATTACATCCCAGCCTGTGTCTCCAGGCCTCATGCTCTGGGATTCTTGTTTGGTTTTCTCATGGAGCAGCCCTTTTCCCTTACTATTTCCCTGATGCCTTGTATTGCATTTTTATTACAGCAGAGGCTGTGTCTACAGGTCCTTCAGGCTATTTGTTCTGAGACTTTTATTGGATTCTCAATAAATATGTTTGCCATTGGGGGTCCTTAGCTGGTTTCCTTACCTATTTTTATTGAAGCTGTGCTTCCAGACAAAATGTTAACCAGCTATTTCAACAGCAATCTGGTTTCTCTTCTGAGCCCTTGCAGAGTTTCTTACATGTTTGCATTGGCTGAGCTACATGTCCTGCTTTTTTTTTTTCTTTTTTTTTTTTTTTTTTTTTTTTTTTTTTTTTTTTTTTTTTNTTTTTTTTTTTTTTTTTTTTTTTTTTTTTTTTTTTTTATGTTTCCCTCATGTTTAAGACCTTTTGTTGATGCAGTCTGGGTGCTTTTCTGCAGCCGCCTCCATTTTACCTGGCAGCACAACTACACCTTTGTGGCTGGCAGCAGGTGGAGTGAAAATGGTTCTCTGCAAAGCTGAGAAATCCTAGGATTTGGGTAACAAAGACAAGCAGGTCACATTCCTGCAAAAAGCTGCTGTTTGCTAAATTGACCCAATGTTTTTTGCTTGGGTAATCCGTGCTTCACTGAGGTACATGAGGGAGCATCATCTTCATGAGGAGAGATGGATTTGGTGCCTTACAGGATGGTGGGCTTGTTTTCCTGGGGAAGGTCCTGTGAGGAAAGACTGACAGACCCTTGCAGGCACGTCACCTAAAGCTGGAGGCTCTCAGTGGGCCCTGCCATGAAGATTTTGATCCAAATTTTCGCAGAAGTTCCGATCTGAGTCTTGGTTTAGTCCCATTTCCATGGTCATTTGTGATACCAATATATATAAGTGAGAGGACAGTGGCATTCCATGGAGACAGTCTGTAGAAAGGATGTTGTGGCAGCCTAGATATAAAGGCAGGACTGGCAGCTTTTCCTCCCCAAAGGCAACATTTGCACTCCTGTCCTACTCCTTTCAGAACAGGGTTGTGGTACAACTGCCTGATGTTCACATCAGAGCACACTGCCAGGGCTGGTGGGTTACCCTGCACCCCACCAGCGTGCTGAGCCCAGACAGCAAAACACTGGTGGGTAATACTGGAGAGGGGGAAAAAAAGCCTCTCTCCAGCCTAAGCCTAAGCCTTCATCTTTTCAAGTAGTTTTTGTGTATTTCATTGGTTTCTATTTGTAACGTGGGTGAAAAGGCCTATGTATATGTTAATGTATATGTGTGTGTGCATCTCTAACTGCCCTTCTCATAGTACCTTTTGAACTTATGGACCAGTTTCAACCAGATTTGACTGAGAAGGAGAAATCATAAAGATAGGATGCTCCTGCAATTTCTGTCTTAAAAAACCAGCTGGGTAGAGGAGAGAGTATCAGAGAATCCACACAGGAAAGAGCCAGTCTAAATACTTCAACTGCAGGAAAAGTTTAGATCACAGTTAATGCTTTATTAGACATAAAAATCCACCAATCATTCAAGTTGTCTTTCCTGGATGAAGACCATATCCTGTGTGTAGTAAAAGGTAATTCTGACTGAGCTTTTTCTGGTGCTATGGACATTCATAAAGTCTTCTCTCACAAACACATGCTGCAGATTTAGCCTAATGCAGTTTTTAAAAAAGAATCAACTACAAGATGCAAATTCATTTGAAAGCGGGATCTGCTCCTTATCATACAGATAGATGTAGATATTTGCCTAGAGGTAGATATAAAGCTGTTCTGTGGCATTTATTTTGTCAGTACTCTAGAAAATATCAATAGGTATTTTTCATTTAATGTGACACACACATTAAATAGCCCAATTTTTTAGAGGGAGTATTTGTATTTTGGGACCAGAGGATTTGTCTCAGAACAGTAAGACATTGATGGTAAAGAAATGAAGACAGTCCATATCAAACAAGTCCACTGTCTTACCTTGGAAGAATATTTCTCCTTCAGCATGAAGCTGTTTTCCAGGCATAGAGAAAAGTGGAACTATCTAATTCTACACTATATTTTACCTCAGAAAAGGCAAACTGGGACATAGTGAGACTGATACCCTTGACTTGTCTGGAATGTACAGGTGATCTGATTGAACCATTCCCAGGTCAGCAGTGAGACTGGAAAGACCCTGGGAGTCACATCCACACAGACAAAGCTACTGGTGCATTACTAGCTGGGAAGAAGCTCATTAAAAAAAATATTTGTCTATTTTGGACATGAGAACTAAAACTTGAACAGAACAAAAGAAATGAAAACAGAAGGTGTAAATTCTTAATTTTTATCCACTGTATTCAGATCAACAGGGAGAACTTTGTGATGCTGGAGATTTGCTTGGCCCAATAAATCAGTGGTTCTTCAATGTTTTGCAGAAACCCTGCTCCTGCAGAAGCCATGGGGATTGCCATTTAATTCCTTCAAGAGAGTCAGAAACCAGGTTTGTTTTGCCCATGGCTGGGGCAATGCAGGCTGCAGTGCAGCACAGGGGGCAGGAGGATTTGGCATCCAGGTGCCACATCAGGCATCTCCCTAGAGCAAGAACTGCCTGTCTCCCTGGGGCAGCGTTGGCTCCAAAGGGATGCTGGGCTCGGGAGAAGCTCTGCCATGACAAAAACTGGATTTCTTGTGAAGGATCCATCACACCAGCTTGTCATTCTGAAGCCCTTGAACTGCCAGGTAACCCCCTGCAAGGCAGCCCATGGCTTTGGGGATGATGACACAATCCTTGAAGGGGATCCTCTCTCAAGTATTCCTGATTATTTCCAGGAACATAAGGAGCTCGGCTTGGGTCACTCCAGGTTCTGCAAAAGAACTTTCTGGCTCCATCTGCAATGAGAAGCTAAGAGCAGCCTTAATCATGCCAAATCCAAATTATTTGCTGCTGAAGTGGACAATTTGTCCCCATCTTGCTTCATTTGTATTGAGCAACAGCCCTGACTTGTACTAAAACATGCTCAGATTTTGCCCTCTTTCCATGTGCCAAAAGGATGGGTGGGAGTTGAGGGTGGAGCTGGGAAGAGCCATGAACTTCAGCCTGGTGATGACACTGGGATTCTTAGGCCAACAACAGCCTGAAACATCTAATGTGAGTACATGCAAAAGCTCAGCTTTCTTTGTCAGAAATTTAGGGAAACCACAAAATGACAGTGATACCATGACTTCCTCTGGAGCGTGGTGCTTGTGGGACAGCCATTAATGGTGTGAGTGTGGGGCACTCAGTATTTCAGCACGTTGGAGAGGTGATTGTAACTCAGTTCCCAGCAAGAAACATTGCTTTAAAAAGTCAGAACATTTTCCTGCATTTCTTGGACTCTTTTATTGCAAACTCTCTTTCTTTTTTTTAATGTTCTTTTGTTGCAAACCTGCAATTGTCTGACAGAAAATGCACACATGGATGGTTGGTGTTCCATTCATGGGACTGAAATGCCTGGATGTTTTACAGCAACAATAAAAACCTGAGTACCATTATGACTGAATAAAATTTGGGACACAATAACAGTAGCAATTTAACTTTTTTCTTAAATGAAAGCAAGTAGCTGTATTATTAAGGGCACAACTCCAATTTATGAGTTATTTTGAGCAAACAAAAGGCTCACTCTCTTAGCCAAAACAGTGGATACTTGCTCGCTCTTAACAAAACCATAATCTTCTGTTATTGTATCATTAAATGTATCATGAAGCAAAGCCCTCAAATCCAGGTTTTGACATCAGAGACCAACATGCTTACCTGAGTTTGGGATTCTGAGATGCATTTACAGTACTACTTTTTGCAGTGACCATTGACATGGCCATGTGTTGATAACCTGTGGGGAGGGTCCATGGCCTGGCTGTGGTTGATGCCAGCCAGCATTGTGTAGCTGGGTTAGAGGAAGGACTGGTCACAACTGTCCCCAAAGGCACTGGGTGCAGCCTCCCCACTTCAGATTGCTTCTAGCATTTGGGGGTTATTGTGTATCAGGAATTATTGTCTGATTTCAGACAAAGACCTATCAAAGACCCAGGTTTTATGCTCTACAGTACAGCTGGCCAGGAGGACTTGAGCTATGATGAACTTTTAAATTTGTTTCTGCCTTTTTGAAATGCTTGTCCCAAAAGCTTATTTTCTTTTCACTGTTGATTTCTTGCAAAAAGAAACTTCAGATGGTGTGAATTAAAATAGCTCTGGAGAGACTTAGGCTCAAAAATTGTTGTCTCGTGCCTTCATGGCCTCAATGAAATCAACAGCAAAGCTCAAATGTATTTTAGTGAGAGAAGGAGCAAGCCTAACACTTCCCTCACTTGGGAACAGGAAAGTAATTCTGAAAGAACTCTTAAGTTTTGCTTACTGAAGTAAATTTGACATGAACTACTGAATAAGCTGAGTCCTATGACTAAAGGCATCCTGAAATGTGATAAGGGAGACAGAAGAGAACTTACTGCTTTTCAAAAGAGCACACTGGAACTACACAAGCAGAAAATGTATTACTTGATAATGGACACGCTTTTTGGCAGGGATACCTCATGAGTCTACAAGGTCATTTATGTTCTGCAATAGTTGTTTCATAATGAAGAGGGGGAAGAAAAGAGTAATTAGATCCCCATGCTTCAGGAAGGCAACAGATCCCTCTTTACTGGCAGATTTCAGATTCTTTTATCCTCTTGTGAGTGCCTAATATCCTCACATTTCTTTTATATTAAGATTCTTCTCCTCATCCCTTCCATGTTTTTTCTTACAGGGCAATGCACACAGAACTTTTATCAGCTTTTGTCTGAGCTAAGCAACTCGATTTCATTTTTTGTGCTACTGACAGCTGTGCGTGACACTCCATGGTTTTGGAGTGCATGGAAAATGAGGACTCCATCCCACAGATTATCTGTGACACTCTCAAGAATTAAAGTAAACACTGTTTTGCTTTGCTATTTCAAACAAAGGAAGAAATAGCAGCTGGTTTTGGCTGGTTGAAACAGAAGAGGTTTTTCACGATGTAATGGAATTTAAACACAAATGTTTCAGGCTGTGGTTTAAAAGGGGCAGAGGAAATGGAGTCTGCCACCTTCCCTTGGGAAGCATGCACAGGCACATGCACACACATGTGCCCCAAAAGAGTTTCCCATAGCAACAGTGCAAATTAGAGATGTAAACTCGGAACTCAATTGCATCCAAGGTCAGCACATGGGGCCTTCAAGAAGGGTCCTATCAGACAAGTCCTTCAAACAAAAATACTTAAAAAATCACATCATCTCTTATTCTGCAGATCACAGTCCATTCCCAGCTGCTCTCCTGTGGCAGCCTTTTACTGAGTGAATGCCCAGCACTCTGGGGTTACACCTCTCTGGAAGGGATCTGGGCTCCCAGGTGGGTGGCCCCAGCACACAGACCTCAGGGACTTCTCTGCTTGTGAAACTGCCCAGCTTTTCTCCCTCTGCCTGCCTGCCAGGCTCCTCATGGGTGAGATCTGGCACAAATGGGTTTAAAACAGAAGTGATCCTTTTTCTGCCAGCTGCTGGCACTCCCACCTGCATTCCTCTGAGCAGAGAGAGAGCAGCATGGCATGCATGTCTGGCTGTGATTTCTGTTCGATTTTAGATGTGTTTTAGGTGCTAGAAGGTAAGTTCTGGCTTTCTTCTCTCTCCAACATCAATAAATTTGCACAAATGCAGGAGCTGTCTGTGCTCTAATGCAACTGGTGTCCATTTTTATGGAACCCAAGTTTTTCCTCAATATAGGCAAAGAAATCCAGGGCAATGTGACATCCAGACAGCAATAACATGACACCTGTATTCATGGTAGCTACCTTGAGTTACCAGCTTGATCCAACACAGCTCTCCAGGATGTTGGCTTCCATTTTCCAAGGCTGGGAAGAAAGTGGTACCAAAGAAAACACATTTCTCCTCCTGCTCATCACAAATATTTTCCTCTTGACCCTGCTTTTGTCATAACAGATTAAATCCCTTTTGCTGTCCTGGAGGTATCACCCAGCAATGCACACATCAGCCATTCCCCCCTGCATGGCCCATCTGCCATCCCACAGGGTCATGCACTCTGCCCTGTGAGGTGAGCATGGGACAGCAGCACCAAACACACCACTGAATATTGTTGCACTGTGTCTGGTTCTTTCTAATTGCTGCATTTAGCTCTTCCCACTGCAAAACCAAGGTGATTGACTAGTGGTTAAAATGCTGTAAAAATAACTCAGACAAGGCGTGGCTTTTATCAAGGACAAATACAAACCATTTGTCACTGTCTGAAAGGGCACTGCACACAAGAGCAGGAATAGCTCCTCTCAAAATCTGGCCCCAGGAAGACATCTGTGGCCAAGATTGCTCATTCTGGGATGAAACCTTGTGTTTTGGGACTGCTGTGAAGTAAAAGGAGGTACCCAAATTCCCCAGCTGCCCTTCCAGCACAGCAGGCAGGCACTAACTGTGGTTAACTACTTTCATACAGAAATTTCTCCTTGCTCTCCATCAAACCTTTCCCTCTAGCTTTCCTGAAGCTTTGCCAGGTGCCCCCTGGAGAGGACTGTGCTGCTGGCAGGCAGCTGTGTTGCCCAGCACTGTCCAGGGTGGCTGGAGACAGCCCAGGAGGCAGGGACAGTGTGTGGAGCCCTGTGGCAATGGGCATGGCCAGAAGCTGATTTTGGTTGGTTTCTGCCTCCAGTACAACACTGTCCAGGTGGTTTTGGAGGGAAAATGGGTGTGACTGCTGGTTGTAAGGATCCCTGGGTAGGGGTTAGCTCTGTCAAACCTCTGATGGAGTCCACACTCACAGGTTCCCTGCCAGCCTGCCTGCACACAGGGCTGGGGCCAGCAGCCTCTGGCTCCTCTGCAGGGGATTGGGATTCTCCTGTGCCAGGAGCACTTTTCCCTGCCAGCTGCTGTAAGAGAGCTGGAGAGCCAAGCACAGCAAGAGAGTGACAGCGTGGAAGAAGATCAGTTTGGAATTTCTTACTGTAAGGAATGTGACTCTTGATTGGAAGTGTAATTAAAAAGTATCTCTAGATGTGATTATTAGCAGAAGGCATTTGGTTTTTCTGGTCAGTGCTGAGGAAACAAGCTGAGGTGTGGGCATCAGATCCCTGGCATGGCTGTGCCCAGACTGGATCCTCAGTGCCTGAGATGCTGCCTTGCTGCCTCCTCTGCCCTTGGAAACCCAGCATAGCTTCAGGGCTTGGGAGTTTCATAAGATCCATAGGCAGGTCTGACTGCAGAGCCCTGCTTATCCCCTTTCTGCAGATCAGCTGCTGGAGGTCTCTCCTCAGCTGTACAGGATGGGTGGGAGTTGGATCAGCATCCCCCAGCAGCAGCAGGGTGCAGCTCCCATGTCCAGTGGGTCACATGGCTGTGCCTGAGACTGTGCCTTTACTCCAACCCTGCTTCTCATGGATCTCCTGCAAGTCAGGTACCCCCAGCTGGCCATGGAAAACATCAATTTTCTCCCAGTTCCTCTCCACTTGTTTAAAGCCAGATTCCCAAAGTGTGAAATTGCCATTGCACTGTGAAATGAAGGAAAGACAAGGGGAGTTCTGGCAGTGACTTCCAGGGGAGAGTAGGATTTGCCCCCTGGTTCCCCCTGTGACCAGAAGACACCCATGACCCAGCTGGAAGCAGAACAGGAATCCCAGGCCTGTCTGGTGCCTACACAAGGAGTGTGTGATGTCTTCAGGCTGTCACCTCTGTGTCACCCTCCCCTGGACCAGCCCATGCTCAGAGCCATGCATAGCCCTGTCCTTCCTGCCCACTCCCACTCCCTGCCAGGTCCCTCCTCTTCCTCCTGGAGCAGCATTTTCATCTGCAGCTCACCCTGCTTTCCTCTTCTCTTTTTTAGAAAACTGCCACTTCATTTGTCATTTCTGCTTTTTTGTTTTCTGTACATAAATGATATTATTCTTTGCTTTTGACCTTACTGCTGCATCTTTCCTTTATTTCCATTTTCTCATTTAGCCTTGGAAATTTGAATTTGAATGATTTTTGGTTTTCATTGAATTTGGTTTTAGTTTTCTGGGACCAAATTGCCACCATGTGTAAATTAAGCAACAATGCCAAAGCAATCAGTCTCATTTCTCACTATCATCTAATTTTTTGAAGAGTAGCAAGAAGGGCTGAGACAGAGAGGAGCCTACACTGGTTTTACTTAGTAACCTCTTGCCTAGAGTCTGCATTTACCAAGACAAGCCTGACACTACAAATTCTGCTGATCATGGGTATCATCTATCTATCTATCTATCTATCTATCTATCTATCTATCTATCTACCTATCTATCCAGCCTTGCAAAAAAAGCCTGCTGCATAGACATAATTGCACTAATAAAAACACATTTCTGCCAATGTCTTAGTTCTCCACTGGAAAAATGAATTGTTGAAAAGATACAGTTCTGCTGGTGTGTACCAAGTCCTGTCACTGAATCTTTTGCCAGTATTTTATATATATAAAAAATTACACTCAGCATTGTGGGCACTCTGCAAAGTATTTTATCTGCTATAGATGAGAAGGTGGGAGCAAAAAAAGAAATACAACCATCATTTACTTCATCCCTGGTGAGCTGTGATGGTCAAGTTGAAAGCAGTAAAGCAGCTGTGTTAGCAGAATTTGGTCACTCAGTCCCCAGGCAAGCACACTTGGCTTGCTCTGCACAGCTGAGGAGCTGTGACTCCTTCTCCAGAGCTGGAGGCTGCACTGCTAATGCTCAGCTCTTCCCAGCCCTTGCTCAGTTCAGGCCCCACAGTGACCACGTGAGTCAGGCAAGGTGAGTGCATTTGCCATGCTCTGAAGAAGAAGGAACAGAAAGTGGTTGTGTGTGTCTTCTTCACTTCTGCACTGGCTCAGAGGAAAGATATTTGAGGGTCTGATGCATTAAGAGGAAGAAGTTGATGCTGGTTCCTACAAGTGCCAGGGACTGCAGGTGAAGGTCTGGGTGCAGCACATTCCATTGATTTCAGACTGATGGCAAGGTAAGCTTCTCCTCTGGAGCCTTGCTCCTTTTCTTGCCTCCTTTTCACCTCTCTCTGCTCCAACAGAGCCCCCTTATTACTGCATGGAGGAGAACGTTTTTCTCCCTCTGCCAGAAATTTCGATCAGATGTCTACAGAAAACAATTTTTAGAAGTTTGCAGCATTTCCCTCTTCTGCACAATATCACTTTCTGAAGAAACACATGACCTGGTGCAGAATGAAAACCCTTCCGTGGGTACCAGCCTGACCTGCAGAGTAAACACGAGCCCTGCCAGCTGCCATGGACCAAATTCATTCCTGCTGCAGCTTCAGTGACATCCTTGGAATTACTCAGGGAGGAAATCTGATGCTTACAGCCACACAACCAAATGGCTGTTCATGAGGATGTGTTACTAATTACAATTACTGAATGTTAACAGCACTACAGAAATATTGAGAGTGCCCTATATATAAAAATATTTTTGTAGCGGCTAAAGTCGTAAATGAATGTACTAATTTCAATTTAGAAGCAGAAGCCAAGGGTCTGTAAGCTTGCTGAGAGGCCTCTTGTGGTCTAACACAAATGAAGTAGGGGCTGTTGGCACTTGGAAAATAACAGATGAAGAAGAAAGGTAATTGCTAGTCCTGACCTGTCAGAGCTGCTCCTTTGTGCACCAAGTCCAACTTCCCCTTACACTTCCAAGTTATCTACAGCAAATTTTCTTCCAAACTAAACAAAATCAGAGGCTTTTAGGAACTTAGAAATGTCTGCTTAATTTCAGTGTCGATAAGCCCCTGCTCCAACTCATTCTTAATGTATCAAAATTAAATGTTTTAAACATATTTATCTAGTTGCTATGGCTTTGCCTGGTGTGTCAGACACTTTATCCATCAAATATGACAATTGAATAATATTTTTACTTTTAGATATGGATCACAGATCCTTCTCATCATGCTGTTCCCTTCCCCCCTTTCCTGAGTTTTGAACTCACTGGAAAATCTGTTCCATAATACGGTGGGTAAATGAATTACAGTCACAGATGGCCTCTGGAGATTTCATACATGCTGCAATTCATTTATTCAGGAATGGAGAAAAAAAAGAGACCCTTGTCTTATGAGGGTATTATCAGAGACAGCAGATCAGACACTGTAATGCTGCCTTGCACTCTGGATTTGACCCATTTCCTAAGCTTTTATGACTCGGCATTTACTATTCCCGGATTTGAAAATTTTTAAGACGAACGTCAAAATGATAATGAAATGATGAAATGATAAAATGCAAGGAACTGTGGCCATTACAATTTATTTTTACAGTCCTGAGTGAAACTATTGTGTGCTGTTGTAGAGAGATGCTCAAGAACTTTAGCAAACTAAAGCAATCTTTAGCCCTGGCAATAGTATTTCAACAAATAGAACTTAATGCACAGATGACTGTTGAGAATTAGGCAAACCTTGCAGTGGGCCTTGAGATCCTCATAAGGAAAATGCTAGAAGAATCAGAAATATAATATAGAAGCCAGTATATAATGTTACTGCTTGGGTGTCTTGTTCATTGTAAGTCATAAAGCCTATTTGCAGGCAAGCATTAGGGTCAGGCCCCAAGACTCACTTCTGCCTCTGAATTCAGGCCAGCGATTGTGGGAGAAAGGGATGGGGAGGTTGATGCATCAGCCATCGGGGAAAAATTAATCCTGCAATAAATGCAAAGAATTTGCCTCAAGAGTGGATCAGACAAACTCATTTCTGTTTGTGCAATGATATAAAAATACTACTATGTGCTCAAATGTAGCATGGTGATTTAACCATCTGCACTGACACACCGCCACTCCATTGCAGGGTCAGGCTGCAGCAGGCTGGAAAAAGGGACCATTTCTATTTTCTTGACATTTACTCTGCTCTCGTGAGACCCCACCTGGGTCCGTGTCCAGCTCTGGAGCCCCAGGGTGCAGACCTTCTGGAGTGAGTCCAGAGAGGGACACAAAGATGGTCTGAGGGCTGGAGCACCTCTCCCATGAAGACAGGCTGACAGAGTTGGGGTTGCTCATCCTGGAGAAGAGAAGGCTCCAGGGAGACCTTTTAGCACTTTCCAGTACCTAAAGGGGTCTTATAAAAGAGGGAAAGGGACTTTTTATATGGATAGATAGCAATAGAATAAAAGGTAATGTTTTTAACTGAATGAAGGTAGATTAGATATTAGGAAGAAATTCTTTACTCTGAGGGTGGTGAGGCACAGGAACAGGTTTCCCAGAGAAATTGTGGATGTCCCATCCCTGAAAGTATTCAAGGCCAGGCCAGATGGGGCTTTGAGCAACGTGGTCTAGTGGAGGGTGTGTCTGCTCATGGCAGGGGCCGGGGTTGGATTGAGATGATTTTTAAAAGTCCTTTCCAACCCAAACCATCCTATGATTCTATGAGTATCTAGCTCTTTCTGAGGGTCATTTCACACTTTCTTCTCACCCTGCAATTAGGCCTCAGAGCTGACACAGCCCACTGGGTGCTCTAATGAAGATATTTGTCCATATGCCAGACAAACCAGCCAACATGGCCACTCATCAGCCAAGAGGCCTCGCTCTGTGCCCTGGCTTTGGGTTGGAAAGAAACCTCTCAAAACCTTCTTCCAGCATGTCCATAGGCCTGAGGAGAGACTGCACATCCCCCAAGGGGACTCCTGAACCCCTCCCCACCTCTGCCCTGGGGATGAAGGTCTCTGTGTAGAGCTCTGTCCAGAGCTACATCCATCCCTCTGGACAGAGACAGCACCTGCTGCTGGAGATGCAGAGTGCTCACAGGAATGCCTTCACTCATCCACTTCAGTGGGAGTTTAGGGAACCAGGGGGTTAAAATGTTGGCTGAATCCTCCCAGGGCTGCCAGCCCCCTCCTTGTAAAGAAGCAGCAATTTAAGAGACTTGTTGCCCTGAGGTTTAATGGATGGCTCTGGCTGCAGTGCTTGGGGACCCTCTGACAGGGTGCTGTGAAAGGGCAAAGGGGGACTAATAGCTGCTGTGTTTTCCAGCAGCCCCAGCCAGAGATAGCTCTGTATATAGCTGACAAGCAGTCAACGTCTGCTCCCTGTCTCTGTTTGCACTTCATCGAGTTATCTCCTTGCAAGCAAAGAAATCCCAGCTGATTGAACAGCACATTCATCATCTGGATTTCCCTCATATCTTTTCCTGTATCAATGGTGCCATAAAAAGCCCACCAGAAAAGTCGACGGAAATCTGCTCTATCTTCCATTAAAAGCTTTTGCAGAGATCTGAAGTAAAGAAAAAAAATCAAAACAAACCCAAAACTTTTTTTCCTCCCTGAAATGTCAATCAACGAACATTAAACAAAAAGATTAGTTCTGCTCTTATTTGTTTGTAAAACAAAAAGCATGAAATATTTAGCAGTATTGTAATGAAAAGCAGATGGGAATAATGCTGGCTTTCAAGGCCGCTGGTAACCACCTCCTTTTCATGCTGTGGCAGCAGCAGGACGAGGCAGGCAGCCCATTAGGACAATTTATGAACTGGACTTCCACAGAGGGAGTTCTAGCAAGAGGTCCACAGCTCGTACAGAGCAACCCTGATAACATCTGTTAGGGTTATTCATTGAAGAGGATTATATTACAATCCCTCTTAATACTACGAGTGCTACAGTAAAACTGGATGAGCCTTCAGTTTCATTTGCTCCAGCAATATGTGTTTATCAGAGCATTTTTCTGAAGTTGGAAACCTGGGCTGCATTCAGGGTATGTCACAGAATGAAGTTTAGAAAGCTTGAAATATTAGCCTAGGAAAAAACCTCAGTTCCTGCTTTTAATCTCTCACGGCTCAGCTTCTATGTGCAGCATCAACACACCATCAGCCTTTTTCCATAGAAAGCCACTCCCCATTAACTCTCCAGGGCTGAGATTGATTTTATTTAAATAGTTCTCACTCGCTAACCCTGCTCCATCCTTTATTTAAGACTTTGCTAATGATGTATTTTTTTCCCCTTAATTTACCTAAGCATATAATGAACGCTCACATCCGAAATGACCTCATTATACCAGCAAGGACTTTGTGTGGATACGATTTAGTGCACAGACATAAGGCAGAGAACATTCTAAATGGAGAGTTTTTAAACATTCTGTAAAATCCCTGTTGACTACAAGCCAGATTCTTACTGCTGTAAATTGACTTAGTTCCAACAGCTTCAATGAAGCTACACTGATTTACTCCACTTGAGGGTCTTACCCTATTATTCTTATTTATTGAACTTGCCACCTTTTGCTGCTACAACCCAAACTTCCATCCTCTAGCAGCAGGGTTGCTATCTAAAACAGGTGTTTCTGCAGTAATATATGACTTCAGAGATTTATAACTACCTGGAGTATTTCATTGTTCTCTAAAAGTGTTTATAATAATTCTTGTTGACTGTCCCAACTCCCACCAATCAGCTGTAAAGTTGTTTGCAGGCTGAACCTGATCAACAAAATATTCATTCCCTACACAAGCATGAGCTGTTTTATCTGTTCATAGGCACTTTTTTCCTCCCTGCTGGACAAAGGCCTTTCCTGTCTCTGTACAGTGTCTGGGACAAAATGAAACCCCAAGTTTTTTTGCTGGTTCCAGAAGAAGAGGCCTGATATACACAAAGCAGGAGACTTTCTGGCTCCACAAAAAACAAACTGCAAGATGAAAAAATGCATCGCAAAGGAGAAACAAAAAACCTGTAAAACCATACATTTCTTTCATGCACCAGCTGTAGCCCTAATGGGAATGTGACTGTCCCACCATGAGAGTCTGCTCTTCCTACAGCCCTGGGCTTCTTGTACCCCATTCTCTCCCAGGGGAATTCGAGCTGCTGCTTCAACCTTGACCCAGCTATGATCACCTGAAGTGTCTGCATTTGTACTTTTGGGGACTTAGCAGGAGACAGCTCATAGGAAGGCACAAGATCACATGGTTCAAATGCCTGAGAAGTCAAAGACCTGCATAAAGCCCTGCGTGTTCATAAAAGCAACAGGGAACCTAACCCACAGGTTCACCAAAAAATTGTACTGGTTTTCTACTTGTCCAGAAATAACTGCCTGTGGAGCCCCTTGATATCAGGGATACTGGCAGACTTTTTCTCATAAAGACTAAGGAAAGAAACCAGCAATTACCTGCTAATGAGAGTTGTGCATCCATACATGCTGCAGTGATTGCTCTTCAGAGAGATCAGCAGTGCTTACACCAACAAACTGCAAGCTCTCTACGTGAGATTGGTGTCAACTTCAAACCTGACTTCACAAAAAACTCAATTTGTCTTACCAGGTTTGGATTGAGGAGAAACTCAGAGTGTCAGGGGCCAACACCATAAGAAATCATACTGAATCAGAATATGATTTAGCAAATTCACATTTTTCTTCAGGTCCAGTAGAATTCTATTTAAATAACTTACAGAAAAGCTGACATTTTCTGTTAAATCTCAAAGGACTAGGATGAAGTAGCTACATTTAGCACAGCCATCTTCCAGTGATACCTGAGCAGGGAGGCAGGCAGCAGCAAATTTTATCCGTGCTTCACTTGTTCTGGTTGTTTCTAGGTCAGCCCAAATACTCTGATGGTATGAAAAAAGCACAGCAAAAATGTGTAGCCACCACCCAAAATAACTTAGAAGTCCTTAAAAAGAAATGCACATGTGTTTATTTACTGCACTTTAACTCCAACATCAAATACAACTATATTTTCATTTCAAAAAAGGACACATGCAATAAAATACTCTGATATAAAATCCAATTCAACACAGTTCATTGGTAACACTGGAGCATCACAGAACAGGCAAGGGCTTGGGGTGATGAATTTCCAGTCTCTTGATCCTACTTGCAAACAGCAAAGTCACATCATATTTTATTTGTCATCAAGGGATAAACTTTTGGAATAATGTTGCTGGATCACAGAAGGTTCCAGCTGCCCCTTAACTCCCATATGAGCCTTGAAGAATCAGATTTTTTTACTTGGGAAACATTATGCTTTGACAAGGATGAGGAATAGACAGTATTTTCCAAGCAGAGAGCAGAAATCCTTCCATGTTATACCACAGCTGAGGTACAAAACAAGGGCCTCTGCTTCACAGGTGCAAAGAAGCCAAGGCTGTGAGTTACTTTAACTATTGCTCTGAAGAATGAAATCAGGCCATTTTCTGCAATATTTCACTGCAGCTTTCTATTATGTTCATCTGCTCATGGGGCTTCAATCAATTTAATCTGGCATTTCAGCTATGGAATAAATCCACAATACACAGGAGGAGTTCACAGCTCAGAAAAGAACACAAAAAGTTGTCCCAAAATACTCAAATCATAGCCACTTAACTACTTAAAAGGCCCTGTTCTTCATTAGAAAAGGTCCTTATTCTATCTTAGCTATTAACACACCACAGGCTCTTATTTTTAATATTTCCTATGAAGTTTAATGGGACTAATTTTCAAATAAGATTCTAAACAGTGTAAAAAAATACAGACTCAGGGCCCAAAATGGTACCATTTCTAGCATAAACTCTCCTGACTTTCATCTGGGATTTTTAGGCAGTGTGACATAACACTGTCCAGCCTTTCAAAACAATGACCTGATTTCTTTTTGTACATCTTGCGTGGCATAACACTCGGGATGACTTAGCTCCAACAATTTACATAAAACATAAAGTCAGCCTTTTGATGCAGCTGCGTTTTTACAGAATTTCAGAGAGTCAGTATACAGAAGCTTACAGCTTTTTGAGCTAATTCTAGCAAACAGGAGGATTTATCTGTGAAAACAAAGAGTTCCAAAAGTACATGGAAATCTGTAGAGCAAAATATATATCTCTATATAATTTCCCAACACAAGCAATAGGCAGTTTAGAAAAATATGATTGTTACAGTCTTTCTGAACCAGAAAAGAAAGGATTTAAAAAATAAGTTCAGCTTCTCACAAAGCCATATTTTTAATAAGAAAATAGAGTGGTCCACATTTCCCTGAATGAGCCTGAAAGGTTAAAGAAAGGTCCAAGCAAAGCAAGGAGTCGGACTTGGACTTGATATCAGCTGTGATAACATGCACATGTCCAGAGACAGCTGCTTGGCTCCAGTATTGTTTACCTTAGAAACGAGCCTAATTTATCACAATTTGATTCAAAAATCATAAATAACATGACAGAAGTGGAACTGGTCCCCGCAAGGCAAATAATTATATTCATACAAGCAAAAAGTGACATCAATCCAGTTATTTTCTTGTGACAGTTAAAAGGTATTTTGTACCCAACTGTTACATTGTACAGCACATGTATAAACACAGATTATTATTGCAGACTTTGCTATCAGCTACTATACATAAACTAGAAGAGATGTTCATGCTGTAATTGCCTCTAAGGTTTTTGTTCTACTTGAATATTAACATTTACAAAAGCTGAAGTGGAGACCTGAATTCAAGCCAGGACTTCAACATGCAAAATGACAGGGTTCACAGGAAGGTTTCAGATCCTCCCCATTACTGACATTTGGAAGTAGATAGGAGCTCTGAAGAATTTAAAAACCATTCATAATATGAGTTTCTCTTGTGAACAGCCTTTGGTTTTCCCTATGCCCACAGGCAGGCGATCTAACATGGGACATGCTGGTGAAATTTAGATTCACATCAATAAACCTCCTGTTAAGGAGAATTCACATTTTAGTTTCAGGTCACTTCTAAAAGAAGGCAGCAAAATGTAAAAATCAGTATTTGCTGATTTTTAAATTAAAAGCAGAGAACAGTTCGTTTGCAGAAACTTTGCTCCAGGCTGTTCTTAATAACTATTTAATTTATCAGTTAGAACTTATTAATTCTGTTCAATGTGAGAGCAAATCCCTTCATTTTGTCATAATTTTTGTGTGATATATGGGTATTTACTCACCCTATATGGGAGTCTTAGCACATTTCTTTAAACTTTCTTCTAGCTTGAAACTAAACAAAAGCACAAAAACTGATGGAAGCAAGATTGATGGAGTGTTGGTGAAGGGATCCAAAACTGTTTAAAATCCTGGCTTATGAATTAAATTGGGCCCAAGACAGCCCACTGCTCTGAGGAGTGAGGACCTGTGCAGGAACACTGCACATGGGTTATATTGCCAGTAAACAACAGTGCAGCTTCTGGGGCTCCTACCACTTTTCAGTGTCAATGCAGAGTTATGTCTCATGAAAGGCAGTGACAGAAAAATGCAACACCTGCATTATTGCTTGTGTAACTGCTTCACAGTGGTCCAGTACAGTCAGGTAAACAAATGAGAAGAAGGTATGCTGCTGAAAGGGAAGCTCTGAGGCTGGGCAGATGGAGTGTGCCCTCCTGGAATCACCCGATAAACTCAGTTAACACAAATCAAAAGGGAAAAAAGAGTTTAAAGAGTCACACTGATCAAAGGTAAAACATCTACTGAGGCAAAAATTACCATCAGGGTCTTGGAGCAAGACAAAGGTGTGTCTTTTGCCTTCCAGTCAAGCTCATATACAAAATGGAGGCTGGTGTTTGAGGACAGACACACATGTAGCATGTGCAAACACCTTCAGGAACAGCCAGTGTTCAAGCAATGCCTCCCAGGTTAAATTCTTACAGGGTTTGATCTGGGAATTTGATGGAAAAATCATCTTGGGTGTCTTTCACCCTAAAGACTGAAAACCAAACTCAAAGCTTATTAAATCTCATCAAAGCTCATTATAACATGTACCTCTAAACTCTTCCAGCTCCCCTTTAAGACATGGCTTCTCTTAAAAGCTGCACTTAAAAGTTACATTGAAGTGGAATGTCACCTTTCTTTAAGTGGAGCAATAATTACGCTCCCCATTACATATATATATATATACATATATATATATATACACACACATATATATATACATACACATATATATATTTCATGGCAATGGAAAGTACCGTACAGAGGCATTCATTCATATCTGTAGTGAAACAAAGTCTGTGGTGTTCAGTGCTTATTAGACTTGACAAAAGAAATAATTTGATTTAGGTGGGAATCACTTCAGGAGAAATAACAGCTCCTACCCCTGAGTTCTAGCAGGAGGCCTCCCAGCAAAGTGCTGCTGAGGGTGGTGGCACTGCTCTCCAAACTCACCTCTCCCTTTTAACACACAGCTTTTCATGCAGCAAAAAGGAGCTAAAATAAATGGCTTGCTATAGGGCTTGATAAATGAGTTGTGAAATCAGTTCGTTAAAAGCGATCCTTTTAGTTTTCTTTCTTTCTTTTTTTTTTCCTCCCAGGTCAGAAAAAAGGGTTCTGGCTTATTTAGGGTGTATAATAATGACAGTGGAACACTCCTGGCAGCTCAAGGGCACAGATCCTGGCTGAGCAGCACCTGGGAGCTCTTATCCCCACAGTGACAATGAGAGGGTAACAGAGCTGCAGCTGAACCACCAGCCCTCTGTGCTGACTGAGGGGCAAGTTCTGCACACAGAAATTGGATTACACATCAAAACCTGCTTAGAGAGGAGAAGAGAAAAAGGCTCTGGGCAGGCTATGAACAATGCTAATAGCAAGGCTTTCATTATTAATAATTGTTTGTTAAGTGACACCTTCACACTCCCGTCTGCAGATGTGACTATTAAGGGCACTCCCTGAGCCAAAACTAAAGGCAGATGTGGGCAGGACATGGCCAGGAGACTTGGAAGAAATGGCTAGCCAGGACTAGAGTCCCCCCAGATAGTGATGAAGGATGGTTTGACACAGGGGACAGCAGAAACAAACAGAGCATCTGCAGGAGGAACTGCAATGGGGGAAGGAATAACTGGATTTTAAACTTACTGAAATTGGATCAGATTTTTTGCTCTAGGTATTGAGAAAGAACAGCCACTGGAAACACTTAAAGTGATGGGAACGACCTAGGCTGTGGAAGAACTGCAACAGGAAAAGAAGAATAAAATATTGCAATAATTTACTTTGGAAAGGAAGCAAAGCCGAATCTCCTCTGCTCTCATTAAAGAAGGAAAGACAAAACATGGCCTGGAAAGGATAGTGCTGGTCTTTCTGCTTCCTTGGATTTAACACAAAGTGGCCAGAAGAAGGAAAATCAAACCATCCCCACTCCCCAGACAAAAGGTTTCTGATCCAAAACCAGTTCAGGGTTTATTTATTTACCTTTATCACACAACCTGGAATAATGTGGAACTTGCTGATGTAAATGGCTCTGAAGCCAGAAAGCCACTAGCATTCAGTAAGGCACTGAATAGGCCTGCCCCCAAAATCCAGAAGACTAAAGACAAAACCTGACATTTACTTGAAAAGAAACAGAAAAAGTCCCACTTCAGTTCTACAATGCATTTCTGCCTCCTGAGGATTGAACAGAGACTATCATGCTTAGCTTTCCATCTATAACAGCATTTCCTGTATCTTTTCCTGGATCATCAGCACCCACCACCTACCATTAACCTGTCACTGAGGGGTTTTAATTTAGCAGTTTCTTCTGCATTTAATGAAAAGAAAAAAAAAAAAACACTTCCAGGGCTCAAATCTCAGCTTGAGTGAATCCCCCTGAGGGGAGCCTCCTTCCACAGTCAGGGACATGAAACTGAACTGTGCTGACGGCCGCTGTCAAAATTCTGTCTGGCAGAGCAGGATGGCAAAGCCCTTGTTCCTGTGTCCTTAGTCCTGGACTGCTCTCATTGTGCCAGACCTACAAGCTCCTCTCTTGCCTGGAGATATCAGGCTGCCTTTAGAAGAACTAATGTTTCCTGCTGCTTCCACTGGGATGCTGCACCTTAAGCTGTGCAGTTTCACCCTACCCACAATTTACTAGGAGGAGGGTTGTTATCTCATGGGTGCAGTGAGGTAAAATCTGCTGAAGCAGGTTAGAGAACAGAAGTGCCATTTAGGCTACAGTTTGAACTGGTCTATTCCTGATATATATTCCTTGTTTTCCAGATCTACTGATAACTCTCTAGTAGACACATATTCATATTTTAAATTGGATAGAAAAGATATAATAAAAAAAACAACTGTGTGACAGATTATTCTGTCCTGGTGTTGTTTTTTTTTGTTTGTTTGCTTTTTTGTTTTTTGGTTTTGTCGGGTTTTTTTTTGTTGTTGTGGGGTTTTTTTGTTTTTGTTTTTGGTGGGTTTTTTTTGTTTTTTTTTTTATATTCAAGAATCTTTGTTTTGTTTTACTATTTAACAAGTGTAACATGATCCCACAATTCATAAATGGACATGAACAGGTCAAAATGCCTCATGTCTAAAACATCCTGCAGTTATACAACACCTACAACTAACCTGTTTGTATTCCAGTAGAACCAATAGATATATTTTTTTAAATATGGCAAAAGTAATAAGACTGATTTCTCAATGAATCATGTTGCCTGCACCAGAAATATTATCTATAGTATTTTAATAAACTGGTTTCAGAGAGTCGCCAACAGCTGACAGATAAATTAGTGCAACAAACTTGTAATGGCTCAGAGCAGGTCAGTGGTCTGGGAGCTGCTGAGAACATCCTCAACAGCCCCCAGTGTTTCTGGCAGAAGCTGGTATAGGTTCTCTGGACAATTCTGTTTTCAGCTGCAGCCTAGCAAATGATACTGTCCATGGGGTAGTAAACTCTCCAAAAGCAGCTCTTACAGCCAGCTGGGTACATAACCTATCACTTGAAAGACATCAATGATGTCTGGCAAAGACATGTTTATCAGGGGTTTCACACCAGCATTTCTTGAAAGGCAAACCTATTTTTCCAGTTTCCTATAGTGGATAATTTAGTTTCAGTCTGTAATCTTTAGTTATTCCAAAAAGCTTTGTGTGGTCTGGGAATCTCTGTCACACAGCAGTTTTGGTGGTTTTTCCTGAAGAAAAGAGGACAATGTACTCTCTTGTGTCGACACAAGTTAAAAGAATTATTGTACATGAACTCACTCTTCAAATCTCTTTAGTGCTAATGAGATGTGTATGCACACACATCAAAGTAAAACATTCCCTATTTAATATTGAAAAGGAGATCAGATGTAGAAAACTCCTGAGGTCTAGAGCAGCTAAAGAGAAAATACAATTTCTTCTGATGTGCAGAGATCACCATCTGTCTGTCCAGGAATGGCCAGTTTTTGGAGACATTTCTTCTCTCTGAGGTCTACAAATACTCCAACAAAATGGATTAAGGAGAAGCATAGAGCCATTCTAAAAGCTATCCAAATTATTCAGTGATCACTAAGTGGTTTTATTAGTTAGCCTAGTAGCTTTATTTACAGCCTCAAATGTTTGAATTTTCTAAGTCTCTTGGTCAGTACAAATAAAGTAGCACTTGGTAGAAATCATGACTGCTCTGGAAATTGAGTGCTAGCAGAGGAATACAACATTTTTAAATGTATGTGCTTAGGACTGAAGATGTTTTTCAGACAGAGACTTCTGGAGAGGGCATATATAAATAATATTTAATTTAAATTGCTGGCTGGAATCAGAGAAAGGGCTGTTAATAGACATGGGACACAACAGCAATTTTCTACCTCAATGTATTGCTGCCATGGAAAATTCTCTGGAAAGCATCAGGCTTCAAAATCAATTGCAGTTTACAAATGAGGCTTGCTTTCATGCCAAAGGTTGGGTTTGAAGTGTGCCTTTGGGTAATGTCTTCCTGCAATGCATGGGCAATGGAGTGCAGGGTTTTGCCTTCAGCCCTGCAGGGTCATTGATGTGCTCAAGCAGCTCCTGGGTCCAGCAGGGCTGGCAAGAGCTTGGGCAGAGCCCCGTGAACAGGCTGGGTGTCTGCAGGGAGTGTGGCCAGGGGCACAAACCACTCACAACCCCAAACATACTCCATATGTTTCAGAGGGTTTTAGCACCCTTTGACAGTGGCTGCATCTGCACTGGGGCAAAACAGTGAAAGTCCTCAGCTGCAGACACACCCAGGGCTCTGTGCATGCCATGGTTTGGCAAGGGAAGGCTTAAGGCAGTGGCCCCAGTCTGAACCTGAGCTGTAACACATCTCAGTTACATCTGGATATCAGAGATGTATGAGCTGGGGATTTTATAGGCACAAAAGTGAGCATATAACCACCAAATCATCTGTGAGCAAAGATGAGGAACTGTGCTCAGGATTTTAAGGACTGGTTTGGAAATCAGTCCTTAAAAACTAAATCCAAAGGATTTAGTTTTTGTTTTGAGGCATCTGAGCTTTGTACAGTTTCCTGGAAGCTGGACTGGGCGGTTTGTTTTCATTATTCCAATTACTGACTTGATTAATATTTACACACACTTCCAGGAACCAGTATTGCAAGCTTTTTAGAAAAAAAAAAACAAAAACACAAGAGAATAAAAAAGAAAGTAAATTTTGTATTTACATCTCAAGCTTACTTTTGTGATTTTTTTTCTTTCTTTGCCAGAAAAATCTCACACCTGCCTTGGACAGGTGAGGTAAATGACATTATGGAAGACTTAAATTGTTTTCAGTGATATGAACATTAAAGCCCTGTGCTTTGGATAGTTTTCGTTGCAAAGAAGTAGAAATATTCATCACTTCTGTGAGATATTCAGATTATTTAAGTTAATGAGAATGGATTGACTGAGATTTAAAGCAAAAATTTCCAAGATTACAGACAGGGGACGTACAGAATAAACTGATTGCAAACCCAGCAGCAAAAGTGTGTTTCTAATTTAGTTGTTTGGATTCTTTTTTTAAACCTGCCACCACAATGAAACATCAAGGTGATGATGCAGTTGTTCTTGTAAGATCCTCTGGGCAGAAATTTTTTTCTCCCTGCTCTACACTCCTATAGTGTCAAATGCATTTGTGAACCCATACAAATCACCCAGATCAGAAAGGCTCGGCAGAAAGAAATCTGATGTGAGATTTTGTGCTTTCATAGAAAAAAAATTTCTATCTCCCTACTGACTTCCATTTGCAGCTTTATTATTCCTCATTATTTTTACTTTCTCACTGGTATTTAACCTTCATCACCTGGATCAGCCCAGCAAAACCCAGAGAACTGCAATGTAGCTACTTCACAGAAAGGTGTGTGCACACCTACACACATCCACAAGCACACAGAGCAGGTTTTGTTACTGCCCCTCTTCCCCCACACTTCTTTTCTAAAGGAAGATTTAATTAGACATGGAGATGTGTGTGATGATTAATTCCCTGCTGGGCAGCCACAGGGGTTTCTTCCCCCAGGGCTGGCAGCAATTTCTAGAGGAATGTGCATGGCACTTGCACAGCTAATCAGGAGAGGAGGAGGTACGACCTCTGCCACCAGAAAGAATGGTTGCAAAGAAGGAATTATGAAAATACCCTATTCTCTGACAAATTATAGCTCCTCTCCACCTGGCTCCTTCAGGAAAGAAATCACAGGCCTGTCCTATTGCCCAGCACACATGGACTCTCCTCACCTTTCTGCTTCCAGTCCCTTCTGTCTGCTCTGAGAGCTCTTCTGCTGCCTCCTGACAGTCAGGTTTTTAACCCACATCAGCTCAGCTCAGGCTCTGTGCTCCCCTTGCACTTTGAGTTATACCTTCACCATCCTTGCTGTCTCTCCTTTAATTTCCACTCTACACTTTTAGCAGACTTTTGGCATTTTAATCCAACACTAGCAAACCCAGTATAGTCAGGAACATTATTAGGAACACAGTTCCAGGTTTCCAGGTGGTGGAAGAGTCTCCTCAGAACACTGGTAGAAGCCCTATTAGTCACCCCATTTTAAACACTGAAAACTGAAGAAAAGCTGTTTAATATGCAATATTACCAATACTGTAGAAGGGAGGGGGAGCCAAAAAGATTCTAAGATTTTTTTCCTCCATAGAGCCTGTTCTCTTGTCCTCTGTGTTAATGGTGACTCCTTTTCTAAGGCTTTACAAATTGATGGACACTTCTCCTCTCTATGTTTAGCTGCTCCTCTTTCACACTGCCTGCTCTCCTCATCCTGTGCCTAAACTGAGCTCCATGCTGTTAGGCCTTCTGATTCTTCACAAGTTTGCTTCTTGAACAGAACTTTAATGATTTTGTTAAATAGGTGCCTTCCTCATTCAGTCTGTCAGCTACAATATTATTTTAGATCTTATGCAGAAAAGAACACAAAGTGCCCCATACTGACAGGCAGAACAGAAATTCCTCCTGCAACATAGCCAGGAGAGGGAAAGTAACTGTTGCTTCTGTTATTTTTTTTTCATGGTTACTACTGTGGCTAAAATCATGAGACAATAGGGGATAGTTCTCAGAAATGGAAAAAGGAGTCAATTAGGTAAAACACCACTAAAAATGGCTTCATCACACTGAAGTGAGAATTGCTTTTACATTAAAAGGCAATGTATAATGTACATTCTAAAATTTGATAAATCAGACATTGGGTTAGGTAAATAAATGACAAGGTACCATAATTTTAGAGTTTAGATTACATAGAAATCTATGCTTGACTATCTTTGATACAATCAGTTTACACAATTTCAATAAACCATTAATACAAAAGAATCCTAGGTAGGAATCCTGTTTCCAGGGTGGTATTATTAAAGTACTTACAACTTTTGCTTTACTGACACTGAGCCAGGCTTCATCCCACTGTTCAGGCTTTATAATCCGTTACCAAATGCCTCTTTATAAAGTAAAAAAGCCAACAAACCAAAGCACAGAACCCCACAAACAAAAAAATCTAACAAAAAACCTATTCTTTTTCATAGACAAGACTGGTGACAAGGTTTTGTTCAGTGCTCACAAATTTGCTCAGAAAATTATGACCTGATTTTAAAAGTTCTCTTGCTAGAGAGATGCTAAAAAAATATATTCTTTTTTTCTAGCTTTCTTCCCACTGTATTCCACCTCTCCTGATTCAGGTGGGCTGGAGAATACAGTAATTGGAAAAGAAATCTTGTAAAAAATAAGTACAAGAGGAGGTCCACTCCCACTCCTACTGAAGTCAGTAGAAACATTTCTATTAACTTCTGCAATCCCTGTATCCAGATACTGAAAAATTAGCTCAGGATTTCAAAGAGAATAGTCGAAATCTTTCTTGAGCTGTTAACCACTCTATTCAAACATGATTCTACTGTGCCTGCTCTCCAGTTTACACTCTGGTGCATGACCACATGTTCTCATACTTGCTCTGACTTCAGTTGTAAAAAAGAATCTGATATTAAAAATCACCCAGAAAATCCCACACCACCTTCCTTCAGTATTGCTTGCTGAAAGATGGCAGAAACATTGCAGAATTATCTTTAAACAGTGGATGAGTGGATGGTGGTTGCTAGTTTGACCACAGATATGCATTTATATATATATATGTACATACATACACATACACAGTCTCTATATACATATTACAAATACAATAATAAAAAAATGCAAAAATATTAATTTTGCTCAAATACCTGATTAAAGTGGATTAATCTTATGTTGCATTACGTGATCCATCCCACTGGATGGCCGTGTTAGAAGCAATAAAACCTACATGAGCTGCAATAAAAACAAAGAGTCTGCCCTTCTGCCGTCACCTCGCGCTGTGCCAGGGAGTTATGTTGGAGGTGGGCCCTCGTATCTCAGCATCAGCTTGAAGGAGCGAGCGAAGTTGTTGGCCAGGGTGCAGCTGTGGGTCTCCTCTGCCAGGGGCAGCAGGAAGGCCAGGAGCAGCAGGAGCAGCAGGAGCAGCTGCAGGGGCAGCGCTGCCCGGCACACGCGATGCAGGTACGAGCACACGCCTCCAGAGCGCTCCTGCAAAACACAAACCAAAGAGCAGCTCAGAAAAACACATTGCTGGGCAGGGTCTGTTCCAAATACATCAAACTGCCTTGGAGAAGGTCTGAACAGCCCCTGTTGGCCTTGGCCTAGGATCCAGCCTGAGTGCTGGGCACACTGAGGGTGACTGAAGTTAAATTATGTCTTTTAGGAGAATATTTCACTATTTTCAAGAATTCCCTGCTGGAAATGGTTGTTTTCTAGAAGGAAAACACTCCTGACTTTCTAGAAGAAAATGATCTCTTCCAAGCCCATTTTCCAGAGTGGTGGTTACACATGCTCATGCCCAGGGTGCTGGCTGGTCCCTCACAGCCACCACACGGCCCAGAAGGTCTGTGTTTGCCACTCTCCAGTCAGTGAAATGAGAGTGCTGGTGCCTTGAAGAGAGGAACAGCTTCTGTTCTCCCTCAGCCCAAAGGAACTTCATTTGCAGCTCATCCAGCTCCTAGCAGCACCATGCATTGGCTTTGGGGTCTACAAGACTGGAGGTCAGAAAAAAGGCCCCACAGTGCAGCCTGCCTCAGTATACCTTATACCAGGCCCAGCTTAAAACTTTATGTGATGCAAAGAATGAGAGAAACACAACACTGATAGTGAAGGAGACATTAAAGCCTTTTCTGTGCAGCACTGGGACACATACACAAAGGAGTCCCATTACCCCTTTCTTTATACTGGTGCAGACCTAGAGTAGGTTAGGTAGCCTCATAAATTTGATCTGGTTTAGCATGACCAGGAGAGAATCTATCTATGGCTACAGAATTCAGAAAAGATTAATTAAGAAGGGAGATTTCCACTGGCAAGACTCCCGGGTAACTCCTGCCAATGAGCTGAACTGTGTGAGTTTCCAAAAAAAAAAAAAAAAATTCTCTCGAAAAGAAATCTGATAAAAAGGGCTCAATAACCCACTTATTTCATCAAACAAGGATTTATACAACGAGCACAAATGCAGTGCTTAATCAGCTACATTAGGTACCAGCCTACATCATAAATGTCAGCACAGAACATCCACTGAAATGGGACCCACGTTTTCCACAAAAGGAAATTTATTGTGCTCAAGTCACAGGCAATGTCAGTCCTGCAGCAAAATTAGGGCTTCTGCTCACTACGGGGTGTTTAACAGGCAATGCTTTGGTCCCACTATAGCACTGTTGCCTTTTTCCCAACCTGGAAACGAAACTTGAGATAATTTTGGTAAGAAGGTAATACAATGAACATAAACAATCCATGGGAAACATCAGCAGAGAAGATATGGAGGAGAATGATGGTAGAATAAAGTAATTATGCCTTTCACTATTTTTAATGATCCCTTCCACTGCTTTCTAAATTACTCAGTCCCTTGTAACTCCATATAAATACTTACAGAATTAATTACAAAGGTAAATATATAGCTGCACTTACACATCACAAGACAGTTGTGCTGCAAAATCCTTCTGTTGTAGTTGGTTTGCTTCCATTGCATTGAATAGCTGATGAGATTTAATTATTGTGTCAGGCAGATGCAGAGGCAGCAGAGCAACAGCTGCTTGCTCTATCATTTCTGGCCCACAGTACCTGGGCTGTAATTTGTTCCCTGAGGCCAAGGAAAACTCAGATCCCTGGACACTGGAACTGTCAGTGGATCAAGTGTACATGGCAGGGTGTGAGTGGGACTGACTTTGAGCACCACTGGGCAAGTTCCCTGGGTACAGTGATTATTTACCCATGAAATCAAAGCTTCACCAACCTGGCAGCCTTGCTGATGTCATCTGCTCCTACTGTGACCTGTTCTCAAAGTACAAGGAATAAGTAGCTGTACTAATGAGACTTCCCCTTCTCTAGTCCAGACCTGAAAACCTTCTGCCCCTCTGGATATCATCTGCCTATGGGCTGAACAAGACTTTGAGGGTCCTCTGTGTTTACAGTCAATGATAAATCTACTATGCACAAGAGCAGCAGCCCCAGCTCTCGGTCAGAGCTCTCTGGGCTTGTCTCTGCCATGCCATGAATCAGCCACTTCTTTGTGTGTTCAGTGTAAACCAGTGCACTGTCATCCACAGTCCTGTTTTCATTGACTAAGATTTCTCATTCTTAATTCTTCATTGCATCCATAATAGGCAGCAATATGACAAATATATTTATCAGAGTGCCCTATCCATAAGGAAAAAGATCCTTGCCAGGTTCCAGAATCCATGAGCAAGTTTGTTTGTAGATATTAACAGGTGAAGTTCTGTCAGTGGAAGATCCAATGTGAGTTAATTCTGCACTGGGACGATTCAAACCAAGCTCTTTGTCCTACCACTAAGGCACAGTGAGTCTTAATGCTGATGTTGTTACAGGGTAGGATCCTGAGAGTGACTGTTCAATAGCTCATTCCAACTAGAATCCTCAAAAATGTTCCCACAAATGCAAACTGGGACTTAGAAATCCACCTCTCACTGACACAGCTGTGAGGACCACCAGTCTTCCTACAACACCTAAAACTTCTGTTTTACTGCTGTCAATCCTTTAGAATTGGTTTTGAAAGCTACTTCAATCTGAAACTATTCCTTCATTGCCAGGCCAGCTGCAACACATCTCTTCCCTGTTCCATCTTTCTGCCTATGAATTGGTGGGAAATGTGAGTGTTTCCAGTTGTGCCTTGTCTCTGTTCCTGCCACAGCCCAGGGAGCAGAGATCTTATGGTCACTCAGGCCTGTCACTGGTTTCCTGTGATGATCACACTTCCAGTTATCCACTAATGTTTTTCCTACCCTGATTCTTCTACCAATCCAGCATTTTATTCAGAGCACTTCATTGACTCTGCCTTGATTTCTACAGCAAAGACTATTAGTAACTTAAATAACATTTCAATCTCATCCCATTTCTCAAAGTGCCTTGCTTTTAGATACACTGGAAGAAGCTGTAAAACAGTATTACTTTTCACAGCTCATCCTCCAGAAAGAATTAATGCAAAAAGCATTTTTATATAATGCATATTAACAAGCTTTCATTTGCACTCCTTTGAGCTTTCTGCAGAGAAGGATACTCAAACTAACCATAGCAGATCCTAGCACTAGAAAAATCTGTGGAGAGACAGTAACCTTGGAGCAGAACTCCAGAGAAGGAGAAATATTTTGTCTTTATCTGCTGCTTCTCTCCCACCTGCTTGCTGGGTTTATAGGTATTTGTGTTCAATGAACTTTTGTCTTTGATGCCCAGCTTCTCTGTTTTGTTTGACCACACAGCAAGGTCAGAATGTTGTATTTTAGACTCCATTTGTTGTCATGGGAATGACTCAGCTGTAGCAAACATGGTATTATGATGCCTCTGCAGGACTGAAAATGAGGCCCACATGAGCTCTGAGGGTTTGGTGTTTTCAGCAAATTTGCAATGATAAACCCTTAATAAATGAGGGCCTCAACCTGCACTCACTGAAATCCACAGGAGATTTATCATTAATTTCAGTGTCTGCAGCAGGATTATGCACAGGAACAACTAAATAAAGTCAGGATCAGGAACTACTTGTCTGTGGAGGTCAGCAGGTATCTTACAAATGGATTCATTAGTTATATGCCCAAGTTGATGTGACATGAAACCTGTATTAGTTCCATTGCTTTGTGCTCGCTGGAACAATTGGTGATTTTTTTTTTTGTGGTCTTTGTGGGTTTGTTTTGATTTTTTGGGGTGTTTTTTTTTTTTGGAGTAACTATGAGAGGTGTTAAAGGATAAAAAGATTTGAGGGAGACACAGAAAATTTTAATATGAAAGATGATACATTTGGAAAAAGCATGGAAAATTTGAGGCACTGACTCCCTTTCCGAGTATGAAAAAAATAGCTCTTTAATTTTACAAAGTCAAGATATTATTTTAGATCTGTGATGTGAAAAAGAGATGCTTTCAGGATGTAGTGACCTGAGACCATGGCACCAACAGGAAATTCAGAAGGCCAAGGTTCAAACCTCTGCTCTACTGGACTCAAAGTGATCAGGGTCCTGGAGTCAGGACACACTTCCAACCCTTTAGCATATCATTCAGGGCTAGAAAAGGACAGCCTAACACAGTTCTACCTTTGCAACAGACAGTTTGAATATATCATTTCCATATGAGATGGAAGGTTGATGATGAGAAAGATGAGAAGGTTGGAACCACAACCCTTGCTACAGAGTGGAATTTCCCTTTCCCAATCACTCCAGCTACTGGCATCAGTACAGCTACCACCCAGCACCCACAGTGCCTGCAGTGCATGTGTCAGATATAGGCTCCACTAAAATATTCTGAAATCAAATCTTCCTCTGAGAAAAACTGGCAAAGCTCCAGTGAAGTCAACAGAATTTTAATTTCCACCATCTTAGAATAACAGTTGGAATACCTGGGTATTGAGCCAAAGTGCCAGAGATGTTTTCGAAACACACATGGAAAAGGAATAGGTTGGCATTTAAAAGGAAAATATACTTTTAAAGTTCATTGTCAGGAATAAATGTCCTCCCCCTTCTCCCTCAAAATACCCGGACAAGCAAGGACTGTCAAGGGGTGGACGGCTGTGTTTTGTGTAATGCTAAATGCATGCTTGTTCCAAATGAACTGCACTGGCTGTGAAAATTCACATTTGTACTTGATTCATGTTGGGGAGTTTGAATGACAAGCATTGGTTTAGATGGAGGGAGTCCTCAGAAGTCAAATCTGTTTGCAGTTAATAACTCCTGACCAAACGCACCGTGAAAAATCACTTGGATGGGAAACAGCAGAAAAGCACTTTAGAACTTGCTACATAATATTCCTGTGTAAGCTGCTGAAGTGTTTTACTAAAAATCAGTGCCCCCCCTGGTTTGCTATTGACCACATTCCAGGATATAAGAAAGCACACAGTTAATCTGGCTATTTGAGAGAGCAGAGCAATATAGCATCTTACACCAGCCTCATTAGCGGGGTTTTGCTGCTCCTTGTATGTCACCAGCGTGCCTGACAAAAATCATACCTGCACCCTGAGTCAGTGATCCAGCAGAGAAAAAATATTTAGTCTGGATTTATTCCTCTTACCTCAGAGTATTTCCTGAAAAATGCACTGCTGCCTGAAAACTCCTGCTCTACCTAGGGATAAAGAGACCAGTGCCTTAATGTCCTACAATCACTACACACAGACACCAGCAGCCATTCCACTTCATGCCAGGGCTGTACCCAGCCCAAGTATCCTCTATCCTACAGCAGCTGGCACAGATGCATAGGTAGCAATGCAAGTATAAATAATTTCTCCTTAATATTCTCAGCCTCCAGCTACTTTCAGTTCAGGCACTTTCCTGAGCCTGATAGGGCTTCTTCATCTGTTTAACATTCAGGGAATCTTTCTTCCAGATACTTGTCCAGTTTCCCCTAAAGCCTACACAAACTATACAGAGTCCTCAATGTTCTTTAGCAAGGAGTTCCAGCTGGCATGAAGAACTAATCCTTTGTGTTAGCTTTGAACCTGGCTCCTAGTTCATTCTACAACAAGAGATGGAGAGTCAACCATCATCTACACTGTCAGCACAATTCACAATGATGTGAAACCCTAAATTAAATGCCTAGGCAGGATGAATCCAGGCCTACCTCCACAGTGGGAAGGTCACAACATATTGGGCTGCAGCAAAAATATAAATAACTATAACAGAAATAAATAAATAAACTGCAGCAATAGGGACAGAGGAAGAACTTCTTAACAGGAAGAATAGATAGGCCTTGGAAAAGATCACCTACACAGGTAAGGACTCTAACACTACATTACTCCTCTGAGAATAACTAGAGCTGCCAGGAAGGCTGAAACAACAGCTTGCCATACATTCCTTTCATCCTGGAGAGGAGTATGCCTGGACAGGAGTATTAAGCACCACCAATTGTTTTGGTGAAGCAGCTCCCTTATCAGAGGCATTTTGCCTTTGAGAGGCCCTGTGTTTCTGCCACTTGAGATCCCACCAGGTACTGACTCAGCTGCCACTCACAGAGGCAGGTTACTGACAGCAAGAGATCAGTTCCAGGGGGATCACAGGTTGCTCTCTCAAACCAAAGTAAATTGGTTTTTTTACCTCAGTGTGAGATCATTTGGAGCTGGGCTTCACATCCATTCTCAACTCAGAGCCATGAATGCCCCTCTCCAAGATAAACAACACATGGCAAATCACAGCTGGCCTTCTCAAGAAGGAAATAATTTAGGGAAGTCAAATACTACTGTCACCACAGAACTGAGCATCCAACATGCTTCTGGGCAAAGCATAAACCACAGCAGGAGCTAAGATCAGCCTCTGTTGATTAGAGGTTGCTGATTAGTAGTTATGTGGCCTCTGCAAAAGGACAGTGAGACCCTGAGCTCAGAGCTGTATTTTCCTAAAAGCAAAGACTGCCCAGGGTAGGCAAACAGCAGTGAGGAATGAGTAAGGGGGGCCTGGGACCCCATTCATCCCTGTGCTTATTATTCTCCTTTGCATAAAGCTACCAGAATGAAGCAGAATACTGAAGAGAGGTTAACTACAGCCATACAAGCAATTTTAGCTCTGACAGTTTCCATCTTCAGACTCCTTGACTTTGCAACCTTAATGTTCCTTTCAGTTCTGAAGTGCATAAGCATATGCATGTAAATAGGTAAGTATATAGGCAAATTAAAGACTGTTCTCTTCCTTAGGGCAGTTTCTGGAGTACCTCATGGTACTGGAGTACCATGGCTGGGGGATAATCTAGAATCTTCCATGGTACTGGAGAATCTAGAATCTTCCCTGGAGGCTTCATTTAAAAGAAACAGAAAACAACCCAGCAGTTCATATCTGAGGTCTCAACAACCACATATGGTGGGTATTTCAGAATTTCTGCAGCAAAGTCACTTAGAACTAAGCACTGTGCCATATGCTACTGTCACACAAATGGATTTAGAAAGGTTAGCTTCTGTGTGCATATACAGCATGACATGTTTCCAGGAGGTGCATATCACTGGACAAGAGCTACAGACTGATCTGTTAAAAGTAGCACTGATTTCTATAATTCTCCAGACCTAAGCAAGCAGAAAAAGACCTCAGTCTTCTATATTCAGGCAAGCAAAACAACTTTTCCCAATTTCCAACTTCCATTCATCCTTGCAAGTTGAAATAAACTAATTAAAATAGCACAGAAAGAATAAAAACTGAAAGAAAGACAAAATTTTCTGGAACTTGCAGAAGAAATTACTGACATCAAAATCTGGTTTATCATGACAACAACAAACCAGCTGCTTTGCCAGTGACTTCTTTCAAGTCAAGATCAAGCTTTTCTTAAACTTCAGCAGTCAGTATACATCATTTAAATATATTTGCATTTTATTAAAAAACTTTAAAATGCGATGGCTTACTTTTAAATAAATAATAGGTATAAAAATAAGAAGCAATGATTAGAAGTGTTTTTCCTACAGTGCCTTTTACAGTTGTGTTAAAAACATTTTTTTCAGCTATATACTGAAAATTGGTTGCATTCTGCTATTGCTCAACAAATCTTTCTCTCTCTCTCTTTACCTTTCAGTTAGGACATAAAATTATATCTGCTGAGAAAATCATTCTGAGCTATCTCCTTAGTGAAAATCTGCATATACTGCAGCTAAAGGACACATCTCTTCACATAAAGCAGGGAGTACCTGCCTAGCTAATACCACATGAGCATGAAAAGAAAGGAAGAACCAGGTGTCCTGGGAAGCAGGATGGCACCTCCTTGCAGCAGCACAGCTGCAGGCAGAGAGCATTGGCAAGGCACAGGTGTGGCAGGACCAGATAAACAACAAACAAAGAGCCCCAGGTATCTAACATTAGAGGACACTGTAATGTAAATTGGAAAATGACATGAAACCTACAGAAATAAGAGCACACAGGCAGGGAGCCTCCAAGGTGCAGTAATGTGAAGGGAAGCTTGTGAGCCTGCTGGAAAAGAAAGGGGATGCTGCTGCCTGGCTCAGCATACTTAACAGTGGGTCTGAGTTAGGACTGGGCAGTCAGGATTTTTCTGGAGGTGAGGTTTTTGGGTTTTACTAGGTTTCCTTTCTGAGCAAACTGTAGGGAGAAAATAAGTCTACCTGTTAATTTTTTATGCTAAGATGCCCTTCATCCTGTGTTTGGGTCATGGTATAATTCCCAAAACAGGAAGCACAGGCTTATAGGCAGAGAGATGAAAAACTTAATGGAGAGATATTATCTTTATCTATAAAAGAGGTATTGAAAACTGAGGAAAAGATACCTTTTAATAAGTCTTCTTCATTTTACTAAGACTGTAATTGTACAGAAGACTTCAAGGGGGTAACACCTAACAGGACTTGGGGAAAACAAATGGGCCACACACTTTCAGTAGAGAGGCGCCACTACCACAGGCACTAACACAGAATGCTGTGTTTTTCTGCCATGAGGAACTCCCACCATATCTGCACTTGGGCAGAGCAGACCACAGTACTGTTTTCTTCCTAGCAAGCTGTGGCAGCTCTTGCTTTGCAGTTTCCTGAATGACTGCATTAATTTGATTGACTCCAGATCAATGGTGTCTCTAAATAAGATTAAATTACATGTTCCTTCTGTCTGTATGTTACAGATTACTCTTAGCAGAATCTCAAAGGAAGCAATTAGCTGACCACTGATGTAATGAATTCTAATTATTTTGTTTGTACAAACAATAAAGCCAGATCGTTTGTTTAGCAAGGAAGTAATTACTCTGAGAACTTGAAAAAATAAATCAAACAGCGCTACCTAGACCTGTAAATAATGAACCTTCAACTTCCTATTTATGCTAAGAATGCTCATGGAATATTTTCAGGTAGCTGGGAGCCAGCCTTTGAAAGTAACATTTATCATAGTTATTATTGAGTACTTGCTTGATGATGTTCTTGAGTGTGCTAGGTACCTGCAGAAATATCCATCTACATTGGCTGTCACTGGCACCTGCTAAAAATTCACTGCAGCCAGTGCAATTTCCTGCAACTGCTTTTTGTTAATCAACAAGAAGTCACTCACATCACAATCATTAGGCTGTTCTGCTCCTAAGGGCACCAGTGGCAGGGGCATGTCCTCAGCAATGGATGAATGATCAGGAAAAAAAGCACATTACTATACATGGAGCAGGCTCTATTCTGCCCAACATTCGGCCATGGAGGCTAGAAATGGAATAAAATCAGAAGGCAGTCAAATGAGAATGGTTGCAGCTGGGTCTTCCCCTTCTCCATGTTGATCTGCTGCTGCTGCTGCAAAATAGTCACAGCTCAAACAGGAGAGACAAGCAGAGTCACTGGGGACCTCGTGCTGCAAAAAGCAGAGAGCAGTCCAAAAATACCTCAACTTCTGCCACTTCTGCTGATTTTGTGTGACTCAAGAGCATGAGGGAGCTAACAAATTAGAGATAACCTGATTCTATTTTATGCAACCTCACTGGTTGTTGCAAGCACAGTGATGCAGCCATCTGCACTTCCTGCAGATGCCAACTCCTAAGATCAGCCATTCTCTTCAAGGTAGCTGGCTTCCTTTACCATAGCTTTGAAAAGATATTCGTGCATACAAAAATATTTTGCTTAATCTTTATTTAGTTTCTAGCCACATTTTAGGTGTTAAATCTGAATTTAAAGTAAACTGCACAGCCTAGAATTCTGCAGTTGGCCTGGTTTTCCTCTTTTCTTAGTCCAAACAGTGATACACCCAAAAGGGATCAACATTATTTTCTGGCTCTCTTAAGTGATGCTCAAAAATCTTACGGCAACACCGTCTCATATCCTGATAAAACCTGAATGAAAAAAAAGACACTTCTGCTTCCAGCACTTGGATTCTTGTTGTAGTGTTACTGTTTAAACAGAGAATAAAAGTGCTGAGGTCAGTGAAATCTCACTGAAGTGAGCAGGGTATAAGTTACAGCAACATCTGTACTGGCTGAAGGGAAACTGCAAATCACTTGTTAGTGCAATGGGAGCCATTTCCCTCATGCTTATGAGGTATTTCAGTTCTTCAGTCCTTTCTACCCTGAGCTGTTTCTCTTTGTGTTCAGTAGCTATTAAAAACTCACAGAGTGGGGTTTGTTTTGTGCTCTTGCTGTAGGCCTAATTGACAAATGTTTGTTGCCTGCCATTATGTTAAGCCAGTATCTTTGAAAATTAACTGAAGACTTTGGCCTAATTTGGAGAATTTAAGGGTGAATAAATACCATGTACCCCAAGGCAGGTGAGGCAGATGAATTAAAAATGGCATCTAACTGTAGTGGAGTTTATGCCTAAAGCTTTTGTTTTGTTTTTCCCTACAAACAACTTGACCCAACCAAACAACATGAAATCAGAGAATTCCTTGGTCAGTCTTCTGGAATATATCCCTGTGAGCCTCTTCTAGGGAAAAGAAGCACTACTAAATGTTTGGCTGCCTCTACACCAAGTATTAAAATGTCATACTGTTTTTCCAGCCTGAAAAATTCTGGTGACCTTACTGGATGAAACAATTAATGGTGAGCCAGACAGGCAAGAACAGAAAGTCTTTGGGGGTCTTCAGCAAGGCTGAACTGCAGCCAAAACTATTGAGGAAGGTGTGAAAACTGACTCAAAATTGGTCAGTAGTTTGCTGGGTAAAAATATTGGAGCTGCTACTCCCCATTTGGGAATAAGAGGAAGATCTCATCAGAACGAGGAAAGTCTTGATTTCTGGCCATGCTTGAAGTGCACTGCACTGCACCCTTTAAATAATGGTCTCTTCTACAGAGGTGTTGCACCAGGAGAAATCAAGGGTTTGATTTACCTTAAAATGACTATGTGATTATGATCCTGCAACACATTACTCATCCAATCTCATTTGTGTTGGGCAAATAAAGACTTATTCTATTCCTTCTAAATACAAATGGAAAGTGAGATGACAGTACAAAGTAGAACAGCATCTATAAACAAAGCAAAATGTGACAGAAAAATTTGCTGACTTTATGAAAATGGGATCAGAAGTGCTGCTTGTTTTAATAAGAAACTGGCAGCATTTTGTTTTCTTTTAGCTTTTCCTTATCATCTCCTGTACTGCTTCTGTTTCTCATGTCATCACTTCAAAAAGAAAATCCATCACAGGAGAAATTCTGCTGCTTAGAATAAGGATTTAGTCTAATAGCATTAGACAAATCTCTTGACTTTCTCTGGCTTTCTGCATTAGAAAGAAGGTGGGCTGATTGATCCAAAGCATTTTTTTCAGAAGTGTCTGAAGAATTAGAAGTCCCATTTTCAAAATTATTTTAGGCCTTTTACCACTGAATCCTTTAGAGAGATATGTTGGCTCTTCCTTAGTCTCTTTTGAAAAATGAATTGAATTCATATAGCATATAGATGTATAAAAACTGAGTTTCCTCCTCTCCCAGGAGATGGATATTTAGCTTCTAGAGATATAGTAAGCCTAATTCAAGAGTAAAAACTCTGGAATATTCTTCCATTTAAAAATCTAGAGAAAATCAACAAATTCTTTATGAGTGGCTCTTAATAAGCAAATTGATTTCAGGAATCTTTAGGAAAGTTTAAAAAAATTTTCTGCAAAATGTCTGGTCAAACATTTTTTAGCTTAATAATAAGAAACTGTCTTGCCTTTCTGAATCTGTCTAGTTCCTCCAAAGATCCAGGACTCTGTTTAAAAGAAAAAAAAAAGAAAAGAAAAAAATAATTAAGATCCCAGAGAGCCTGCAAATGAGTATTCACCACATAGGGGGACATTTCTTTCAAATTCATGGTCACCTGGACAGAGTGAAGCAGCAGGAGATTTTTTTAATGGGCTTTTTAACAACATTAGGCAGAAAGATGATATGTTTTTAGGTTCTTGACTACTTGACTCAGATGAGCCGTTCTCCCAACAATAGCTTTGACTTTACTGACACCTACTGACTATGTTAATGCATGCAGAAGGTTTTGGTTAAAGGTTTGGATGAGTCACTACAATCAGTGGAAATCACAGAAATATGCTCTTTATTAATAAAATTCATGCTTACCTTCCATGCATTTTAAAGGATTCGTGTTCTAAAAAAGCTTTGGATTTCAAGACAAGGTTTCCCAAGGCAGAAAGTTTTAAAATGCCTCAAATTTTAAGTGTTCAAGTTCAGATACCTTTGAAAGCACTCATATACAGAAAGTACCAAATGCAAACCTGTAAATTCTAATCCTTTGATTATGGTGTCTTGAAGCTGCTCAGATAATGTGAGTAGTTAAGCTAGAAGAATATTAATTAATAATTATATATGTTTATGCTCAGAACATGGGAATATCTTTAGCATGCTCTGGAATATCTTATATATGATGATGAATTCTGCCATCCTTAGCATGTCTTATATGTAACAACTCAGTAACTTCTTTAATAATTTGGTTTTTGCATTAAAATACCTCCTCTTTTTTTCATTCCAAATCATTAGCCTATAAGGACAGTTTCAGAAAAGACCAGGACCTTCTGTGAATCAGTTCAGAGAGTGACTATTCTGTCTCACAGCAGGAAACACAAATAATGAACAGTGAATATATTCTTAATGAAGGAACTGTCAAAAAATAACTCGATGGAGAATTTTGTGTGGAGAAAGGGCAAAAAATAGAAATCCATGTGCCCAGAACCAGGCACACACCTGAAGTATCCACACACACAAACACCTCTCAGATCCCAACTGCATGCCTCTTTGCCATTTATTATTCAGGCTTGAAACTTCCATCTCAAGAAATATTTTGAGTATAGCGTACAAAGGGAAAAAGCACACAACTCTTAATTAAGCAGATTACACATGAATACTGCTGAAGTAAGACTGGTAATATGAAGCAACCTGAAAGAGCAATGGCAGAGCTCAGCAGCTGTGGACTGTGTGCTGTCACCTACCCGTGAGCTCAGGGCCTCTCTCAGCTTGGATTTGTAGAGCATCCATCGGTAACGCAGTTCCTCCAGGTCTTCAGAGCTTCCCACTACAGGATGAAGATGAAGGAGGTCCTCAAAGAGATGCTGACCATGAGGCACATGAGATTGCAGCTCCTAAAGGCAAAGACAAAGGTCAGCAGCAATTCAGGATTCAGAAAGGCCCCACTTTTTAAATGATCATTTGAAAAAACAGTGGTTATGCAGCACATTTATTTTTGTTATTGCTGTTTTGGTCTGAAATTATATGAAACTCACGTGCAGGACTCCTGTAGCCTTGGATATTCTTGTGTTTAGATTCTAACAATGCATCAAATCTAACAAATTGCCATGGCATTTTGCCTATACTCAACAGGAAGAGTGAGAGCAAATACTGATTTGACACTGATCTTAATCAGTTTCTTTTAATGAACACCTTTGCCATACCACACTGGAAATGTCCAGCCCCACAGCTAAATGCTCCCTTCTCATTTACTCTGGCTCTAGCAGACCCTTCCTAGTAGAAGGATGAAATTTGTCCTAAATTCCTGAGCTTCATCTACTCTAGATTCTCATAAAGCAGAGAGCATAGTGCTTGAATTTTATTGTCTATTTGTTCTTGAGGATTTTTTGGAGTTTTTTGGGGGTGGTAGGTTTTTGGTTAGTAGGTGGAGGGGTTCTAGGTTTTGTTGTTGTTGTTTGGGTTTTTTTAATTCTGAAAGAATTCACACTTACTGCAGTATTTTTCTCCATTTGCCCCCTGAAAACCAACCTCAAGTTTGCTCTGGTGTGCTTTAATTTCTTCTGTGGAAGATGGAGTCCCAGCAAGAATTTTGGTCAGTTTGGTGTTTTCTCCTCGTAGCCACTCTTCAAAGTCATGTAGGAGCTTCAAGTGGCTGCTTGTACTTTGCCCTTCTCCCATCTTCTCCTAGGACACAGAAAAACAGGAACAAAAAAGCCCTTATTGTTATGTCAGATGTTTCCTCTGAAGGCCTGACTGTGAAATCTTAACCTCCAACTTTGTAACCCACAATATCAGATGAAGGCAATGAAACAGTTGTTGTGAAGCTGATATGAAGGCAGACACAGAGTCCCCATCTCACCTGCTTATGGTTGGGATCAACATCAAAAAGGTGGAAAGCAGGTCTAGACGTCCATCTGCTGTCCACAAATGCTCTTTTCTTCTTCCTGTCAGCCACTGGTCTATTTAACTGCCACTTTCTGAGGAGGCTTGAAAACACAAAACCAGAGATATCAGTGCAGTGAACATCCACATTTTGACTGGAGCTATGGGAGACAGCTCTGGGGAAGCAGCACTATTGTAGTTATTATTATATCATTATTAATACTAATAACACTATTACTACTGAAGTTATTCCCAACTGGAGTGTCTCACAGCTGCACTAGTTCTAACATTTCAAAGTGTTTTGTTTTCTTTTATTTAGAGGACTAAAAATAACACCTTGGCAATATACCTTTCTTTCTGGTTACAGGAGGTAGTACAATCAAGCCTTCCTCAATTTTATAATTTAATTTTTGTGCCTATTCTGACAGTATGCATGAATATAATCATACATGCAGCACATCATTAAATATTAATAGAGACTAGCAAATATGAGCAGCATTTCAGTACTATACAGTGGAGGCAAAATAAATCAAGTTTTCATTTCCCAGCTAAAGAGAAGATTTTTAGCTCTGCTTATACTTCTGCAGGTTTGCAAAAGGCCCAAATCCCATTGCAGATACACCCTCCTTGGAGGAATCTCCAAGGAGAACAGGAAGATGAGACAGAGCAGCACAAGTCACCCAGTCTATGCCAAATTTCCTCTGACACAAGCTGGCCGTACAAAAGTAAGCCAGGTCATAACTTCCAACACGAGGTAAAGGAAGATTCACAGACATTGTGGTTTACAGAGTCTTTAAAAGGTTTTCATAAAAGTAACAATTTTCAGTTTACAAACAATTAAATAAAATCCCGTCTTGCTTCTAGCATTATGGTATGGCTGTTCACTTTCACAGCACAGAGCAAAAAGCCTCAAGTGTGTCTGTTCTTATTGCAGTAAAGAGAACCCCATTGAAGGGACATAAGGAAGATCTACATGAACATTTACCCAGTTGCCATCTCCTTCAGTGATTTCCATGACTCCTTCAGCTGATCCAGCTCTCCCTGGACATGGGCAGTCTCCTCTGGAGAAGAATTGTCCATGACCAATTGGCCACGAGCTTCCACAAGGTGCAGCTGGATCTCCTTATCTGGAAACTCAGCCAGCAATCTCTGAAATGCAAAGCCCTGATAATTACTCCTGGGTATCCTGGGTAAAGTGAAGGCTATGTCAGACTGAAGGCCATGTTCAGTCCAGGGCTATGCTGGTTTTGTTGGCACTAGCTAGAACACACCTAGAGGGAAAAAAATATGTTGTGGATGCTTCCAAAGAGCCAACATAGGTCAAAGAGCTGATGGGAGGACTTTGAGGGTGCAAGCTGTCAACACACCTCCTTCTCTAGCCTTCCCATGAAAGATTTTGGCCTCCCATATGAAGGCAAAAGCTGCCAGCTGAAGTATCCTACTAGAATGAATTTAGCATGCAAAGTACTGCTACTCAGGGAAAACCTGGCAGCTTTGGAACAGCTCAGTTCAACAAGTAGAAGGCCTAAAATGGCAGGAATGTTCAATATATTGACAAGTACACACAGGCAAAGGCAGGTATTGTTCAGAGAGATCATCCTGACAGGAACAGACCACCTATCCTTGGTGGTCCCATCTCAACACTTATTTTCACTGCTCTTGTCTGTTACATGGCCCTACATCCCACAACACAGGGCAAAGAGAGGCAACAGCAGCCAACAATTATTGAAGGAGAAACACACATAATTACTGTCCTGAACCAGGAAATCCTCACTAGAAAACCTCACTCTTAATGTCTGAATGCTGTAAAGTGAATAATTAACATTTTAAACTGAGATGCTTTTCTCACCTCCAGGTCTTCCAGCCTGCCCTCGGTGCTCTGCTCTCCATCAGCACCCTGGCAGGAGTCAATCTTCTCCCTGGTTACTGAGATCCACTGCTGGAGGTCAGACAGTTTGTCATTATATGCCCAGTGCTTCTGAACGTGGTCTTCACTCTGCTGTATCATCATCTACAAATGATAAAATATGTCAGCAAACAGAGACAGACCAAAAGCACTTTCTTTACTGGCTCTAACACGATGATGGGCGCATGGGCAAAAAGGAAAAAAGCAGCTACTAATGAGAGACAAAAAAACCATCCTTTTAGCATCAGTGGTACGGAAAATGCCTCCAAGCTCCTGCAGGCCTGAATTCAACCACACGGGGGGGTATTAAGAACTAGAATAGCTCCCCTCCTTCTCAGCTGAAAGGGATACAGAATTTACATGTCTGGAGTTTTTGTACCCCAGTCAATATCAAATACATCTTACACTCCCTGAATCAGAAATGACTGTACAGACTTGCTTGGCAAAATTTCAGTTCAGTGATAAATGGGATGACTGAAATTGAAACTAGAATTCCACAGTGCATGTTCAAGTAACACTTTAACACATGTAATTTTATAGTGAACTGCATAGCTAAGGTAACTTTATGAGCTCTTCTTCTGAGAATCTTCTGAGATTGCTCTGGAGGTCATTTTATAGGTATGTTTGCTAGCTACAAAATGCCTCAGGACAAAGCAAGTATTTATGCAATTGCAGCACTTTTCTCTCATTAATTTTAAGGTCACAAATCCATAAAAACCCCAAACGCTTTGGTACAAACTCCATCTCCCATAATCTGTGAAGTGCAAGTACCACCATGATAATATGAGTTCTTTTGGTCAGAACCACTCCAGAAACAGGTTACATAGACATAAAATCTGTATGGATGACATCCTGTCCCCAAGGGAAATCACTTTAGGGATAATCAGAGAATCCTGGAAGAGTTATCAAAGTCTTAAGAATTCAGAGCTCTCTTTCCCTGAAATGAAAGTATCTGTCACTCAACGCATGTAAAGTCCTATGCTCAAAGATGTTTTAAAATATTTTTAAATAGAGGCAACTGACAACTCCCCAGGCAACTAAAAACTTCCTTATGTTACCTCCAGTGATCTCTTCAGGGCCTGAGAGTCAGATGAAAGTTGGTTCATTTCATGCCTGTGTGTGGTGTTTGACTGAACAAGCTTCTCCACCTCCTCCATGTGAATTGCAAGCTCTGCCAAGTCATCTTGGATCATCTGCAGAGGAAAAGACAGATTCCATATGTGTAGTGTGCTAGGTATGGCAAGGACTGTCAAAAACATACACCAAAGGTAGCTTCATTTGACAGTGTGAGGACAAAAAGAACCCCAGCAACAACCACTGTCAGTATGAAAATGAATTGTTTCGATGCCTAGGAGTAAATGTTTCTGAAAAAAATAGTTGGATGTCCTTTACATGTTACTGGGAGATAGCAAAGAAGACAAGTTGCTGAGAAGTGCCAAAGAAGCCATAGTATAACCAGGAAAGAACTGTGGTGATAACAGCCCTGTGGTCAGCAAGGATGAAGTGCCACAGTACAGGTGAACTGTCACAGCTCACCATGGCAGTCACATCCCTCTCTCTTCTCCTCCTGCTTTTCTCTCTCCTCCCCCAGGTATGTGATCCCCCTCTATGCCTTGAAAAGGCTCTACTGCATGTTGGACCCTTTGCTGAACCAGTTCAAAACACTAACCAAAAAATTATCATCTCTTCCTGTTAATTTTTTTTTTCTTATCTTGGACAGCTGAATCAGCCATGGAGTAAACCCAGCATGTGTCACAGCTAAGTGACAAGGTAAAGAGCAGAAAAAGGAGGATACAGAAGGAAGGGGAACAGTGGAAACTCTTTTGAGGAAGTTAAACCAATCTATCTTGTGCAGTTTCACTGCCAGTGGGAAGTACCAGGATGCACTTTCTTTAGCAATTAAACTAGCCCAAGAAGGTGTACCATACCAACAGCTTCCAGCTGCTTCTTCCTTCCCTCAAGCTCAGTTTGCCAGTGCTTCATCTGCACTGCTTTAATTTCATTCACTCATGCTATAAAACTAGACCAAATGAAATTATCTAACACACAATCGAGGGGGAAGATACTGAATTCCCAATGCTAATAAAATATGAGCAAACAGGAACCACAGTTAGCTGAGGATAACATGGTCAAACAATACTGCAATGTACCTGGAGTCTCTGGAGCTGTGTCTTTCTACCCAAGAGGTCAGGCCGTGATTCCTTCTCCAGATCTAATTTGGCTTTGATGGCAGACAATTTCTTCTGCAATGGTGCAAAACCAGCATCAAAGTTCATATGTTGCAACATCATATTCTAGATGGAGAAATAAGAAAACAGGTCCAGCATTCAACATGTACCCCTTGGCATTATGTTTTGTCAATATCTGCTTCATATTCAGAACAAACAGTGAGCTACACTATGCAACAGACCACAAATTTATTTGAATATTTGACCAACCCAGGAAAAGGGATTAGTACTAAATTTATATGTATAAAACTGGCTCAGTAAAAATTGATCTTTTTCTTTATCATAGGCAAAGACAGTGTATGGGTTTTGTAGTTCACCTGGAGTTTGCTCTTGCTTTGCAGCAGACTTTTGTGTAGAATTTCTCTCTCCTTTGAAGCTTCAGCTACTTCTTGAAGGAAAGACTCTGCTTTTTCCTCACCAAGGACATTGTTCAGCATATCTTTCTTTAGCTGTACTGTCATCAACTTCTCTTTGAACTGGGAGCTTTCAGCTAGAGCAGCCTGAAGGAGAAAAGTTCTTCCAGTGAGATCATACCAAAAAAAATCCCAAAAGTCATATAACCATATTATTCTCACACAAGTCACACAACCAAAGCAGTACAACAAAGTCAGGTAAAAACAGCATGCTGGGCCAACAAGGGGTAACAGAAGGTACCTGGACAATGCCCAGTTAAAGGAAAAATCTTCCTGATAATGTTAGAGGCACCAGGGCTGCATTCATTTTGTGAACAGAAAGAGAGGTAAGCTGTACTATGGAAAGAGTTGTCTTTGCAGAGGAGAGGCCTGAACAACCAACAGAAAGGACAGCTTGAATGCTCATCCTGAGGATAAATTCCATCCCTGTTCACAAACACATTTATTCTGGAGATCACAGGGATAACAAAGTAACAAACACACCTTGCTGGGAACATGCACTAATCGTGCATTTTAATCCCACATCTATATCACCACATAATTCTTTAACAGCGTCCACAAACTTCCCATCCAGGGAGATCTGGGCTAATGCTAAACACTATTATCATCATTGTTAAAGACATCTAGCACTTTCTGCAGCCAACTCAGCTGAGAACTCCAGTTAACCAAATGGAAGGCAGAAAATAAAACAATGTGCTATAGCTGGAGCCAAGTAAAGACCTCCATCCCAACTGTGGGGTTTCTTGCCACACTGGCAGGACCTTCCAGCTGATGCTGCCTGGCAGCTGTATGCAGGCCTGGTCAAACCCACATTTCTGAACTTAGCAACAGCTTTGCTACCTCAATGTGATCCAACTGTGGCTCTGGAGTCTCCAGGAGCATCTGGACCGATGGCTTCCACTGTTCAAAACTTTGGAGGGGATTTTGGATGAGTATCCACAGCTGTGCTTCTGCATCAGTGCTCATTTTAGAAGTCTTGCTTCTAACACTGTAAGGATAAAGGGACAACCACGAGAAGGATTATGAAGAAATCCAAGCCCAAACATTTTATTCTTCAAGGCATGAACTAACACAATACTGGGGTGTAAACCACACACAACACAAAAGCCTCAGTCTGTTTTACTGCCTGAGCCTGGTGTTGTGTGCCAACAGCTGCTCTGTCAGTCAGAGACATCTGACAAAACTTTATTTAGATGCCGTAGGACACATTTGTCTTTTGTGCAACTGTGTATCAGGAGCTACTTTGCTTTTCTAGTAACCAGCAGTCTTCCCCTGTATGTGATCTTTCTTGGCTGCTGTCACCAGTGTGATTTAACAAATCATATTATCGGAGCAGTTTCACTGACTCATGGGAGGAACAAGTCAAGAGTGTCTAAAATATAACTACAGTTGCCTGTAAAAAACAAGGTTCTGTTTCTTAAAAAAATATACTAAAAAGCCTTTGATAACCTTATGTTAACACAAAAAGTGAAAAATACATTTTTATTTCAGATACAATTCTTTTAAATTTTGCAGAACCACTTGAACTTATATTAGTACATAGAGGTGATTCTGATAAAAAAAGCTTTGTATTTATGTGTATGTATCCACATACATACACAGCTCTATTATTGGGAAAAAAATTAAATCAGCAAACCTTCAATGAATATCCAGGCTTCTCTTAAAAAGAACACAGCCCAAACACAGCCAAGTGACAAGGCCCAGCAGTGACACACCCCATGCAGCTGCCTCCTGTTTTTCTCAGCTTGCCTGACCTCCCAGTTCGCAGAATCCTGCCTGATGTGGCAAAATGCAGCCCAAACTTTGTGTTCATAGGGAATATTACAAACTCACGAGACAAGCAGGTGAGAGCAATGCCAATCAGGATCAATACTGTCTTTCTATGAACACAGAAACAACAATCTTACCTGTGCCACTGGGCCATGACGGGGCCAAACAAAGGCAAGTCTGCAGTGGCCTGAAGCTCTGCAAATAGCAAGCTCTGACTTTACACATCCTCTGCCATTTGCTCTGCTGCCCCTGCCAGGCTCAGTGGGAAGCTGCCAGACTTCCCAAAGAAGCTTTGGAGAGAAGCTGGCAAAGGAGCAGCTGCCATTTTCTACTCAGAAGCAAGTCCCCTGCCTTCTTTGCTCCTCTTTCAACATTGTTTACTTGTTAGTTTTTAAAATGAAATTCTTTCCCACAATGACCTATAACCCTTCCAGCAGAACAGCATACTGTGCACAGAGGGAAATAAGCTGGGATACAGGAAAAGAACTGACCTTCTTTTTTCCCTTAAAAAATGATCCTTTCTTCTAGTTTGCAAAATTTGCTGCAGCTTCTTTACTTCCTGATTCCAGGCAGCCTGGAAACGGAAACACTGAAGTCTGGGAGAGGCTAAACTTTCAGAGTTTCCAACCCAAGGCAAGTTGAAAACAGGAACATGCATATAAGCTGCCAGGAGAAGGGGAATGAACTGTGCCAAATAATTGCTAAGGCTGGTGAGTCACCGCAACAAACTCAACAAGGGAGGGCCATAATTCTTCTGAACCGTTTACTACCACAGCTCCTGTCCTGATTTTCTAGTTGCTGGCATGAAAGGCAAGCAAAATACATAAATTATTATTATAAAATGCTAATTAGATCAAATTAGCTGCCAACAATCTAATTTTCTTCAAACCATACACAACATTAATGATGTAAGATCATTGCTTGAAAATGACCAGGAGCCTCCAGCTCCTAGTAAATGGCTAAAATTACAGCTTCACTGAAACATGGAGGCAGATGTAATTATCAAAAGGGTTTTTTTTCTACCCATCACCTACAATTGGATGGCATGTCACTTTTTTCTTAGGCCTCTGACAGTCTCTGAGAGAAGATTTCCCCCCACCTGCCCACTGTAATTGGACTTCCCAGTACCTTTGATACTGCTGTATTGCAGAGACAACACTCTCAGCATGTGGCTGCACATCTTGGGAAAACCGTAGCAGTTCCTTAAGCTGAGCCTTCAGCCTCTCAATCTTTGACTCTTCTGCTGCCAGAGCTGCTCTTGTTGCCTTAATTATAAAAATAATAAACAGATCACACCTTATGTAGTATCTGGCATATGAAATAAGAAGTAAGGCTGTGTCTCAGGGTATGTACAAATCCCCTTTCAGTGGCTTTTTTCCTGGTTATAAGGTATACGGTCTTTGTGAAGACAGAAAACGTTCTCAGCAAGTTTTTTTTCCAGCAGGCTCTGTCTCCTCCCCTCACACTGCCCAGCCTCTGCATCTGATCTGCAGGGTTCACTGTTTGAACAGAGTGAATCCCAAACAGGCCTGGTTTCAGTTCACTGATTGCAGTATATAACATGAGCTGCATTTTTGGAGCAGTGTTAAAAGCATCTGTTTGCCTGAACAGATCTTTCTCAGAGACTCACATATAGAGAATGTTAATTCTAGGGTGACTCAGGGAAACAAAAACAACTAAAACCCATGCAAATGTAGCTGGATTGAACCAGTCCAAATTTTTTAAATCCTTTTTGCATATACTTTTCCCAGTTAGTCCTGCATAGCTCTAGACATACAAACAGCAATGAAAGGCATTTTGAGAACAGATAATAAATGCAAAACCAGCCCTTGAGAGAAAACGAGTAGTAAAGATTCTTATCTACTTAACATGTGACAATTTTTTTGCACTCATTTGTGCAGCAGATTGGTTTTGGTCTAAATACTGGATTGTTACAATCTTGGGACTTCTTAGTACTGATGATGTGTCTGCTAGTAAAGGAAGAGAGGTACCTATCATACAGAGATGATGGATATGATATAGCAATGGTCTTACCAAATACCTCAGAAATATGTGTAATTGTGTCTGTGAATGCACTTGTGTCTATTTATATTCAGTGAGGCATTAATTTCCTGCTTCTTTTTAAGTGGAGCAAATTGTGTTATTTGCTCTGTATTGTGCTCTTTTTGCATATGATCCCTTTGAAGTCTAGGCACAAACTTCAGCACATCCTCCAGCCCTGTTCCTTCTGCACAGCATAAGATGAAGGTTGGGGCAGTTGATTCCATTGTTGGCATTTTCCAACACATTTTCCTCAGTGTGTTTCACACACACTCTTCCCTTATCATCTCTAACCACTGGGACAGGCATCTGTTGGATGTGACTATGCATGTTCAGTCTATGGGTGCACTTGATCCTCCACACAAAGGATAACAACTTACATTGCATTTTTTCCACAGAGTTACAAACTCATCTTCAGTCTTTTCCCCTTCCCCAGGGTCCAGGTCATTTTCTAGTCTCTGTAGATCTTTCCTCAGCTGCTGGATGTCTGCTTCTAATTGTCTGGCTTGGGACTCATAGGCACTTTCAGACTGTTGGATCTTGAGCAATCTCTCCTCCTCCTCACTGCTCAGCAGTTTCAGCTTCTCCAAGGCTTTTCTTAGCTCTTCAAGTTCATCCTTCAGTCTTGCAGATCCAAGTGGAGAGGTATTCTGAATCACCTCTGCACACTGATTTTCAAGGTGCTTCCATTTATTTCCACCACTCCTAATGTCTTTGGCAATTTTCTGCAAAAAGAAGTTAAATAAATATTATCTGCAGGAATGGAAAGCTGGGAAAAAGCTGAAATCAGCAGGAAAAAAGACCACCTCTCCTTGTTGTACATATTTTGGTTTTCACTTCTTACTTCAAAATATATCTTTTTACAAGTGACCAGAAGCCAGGGTTAGTCATCTGAGTAATACTAATTGCCATTGATTCTGAAAATACTGGTTTTCATTAATGCTAATTACCTGAGATCCTTGACAAAGAGAACAGGAGCTGCAGGCACTAGACATTTATTAATAGTTGTATCTCAGTGATTTTAAGCTAAACATTAAAAGCATTGGCACCAAAATAAAGGATATTGTTCTCAAAACTGGTATTTTCATCACCAGCTCTAAACTCTCAAAACCTGTGAAGCTTCAGGGTCTATTTGGATCACGTTTACCAAATCTGATTTATTTAAACAAGATTCTCAAAGAATCACATAACCGTTGGAGCTCAGGCTTTAAGAAAAACAAACCAGACCAGTTTGTGACTCATACTGGAAGAACCATAGGTACAAACAGTTTCAGGGCCTCACACAACTCATCTGCTCTAGCCCATGCTAAAATCACCATTTTGTACATGTAATTTTTTTCTCAAGGACACCCTTGTCTTGCTTGAGCAACACATATGGGCAGGAAAAACACACAATCCTAACTCCTTGTTAGAGCTATATTGTTCAAGGACCTTCAGTGCCTTTAGCTTGTCCTCTGCTGAAGACTTGGTTGCTCCTCCAATGCAGCAGTTTAATTTCTCTGTGACACCATTCAGCCACGATTGGAACTGGTTGACACTGGCGCTGTACTGCTCATGTTCCTTGGTTATTGTTTCAAGCAGTTTCACTCTGTTCTGTAACAAGAGACATCAGAAGTGATGAGGACTGTGCTTGTGCAGCTCTTTTTCCATTACATTGTAACCCAGAATTTATAAACAAGACTCCCTTTTTCATGAGGCCCGATAACACTTGGCCTCCACAGGAATGAAAAGTTTACCTCAAGAAACAGAACACAAAAATACACAAAGGCTTGCTCCTGTCTGGATTTTGCTGCAGGCTCTCAATGTCTAAGTCTCCAAGCACACTAACTGCAAGGCCCTATCAGCCTAATTTCTGGCTTTTCAAACCTTCCTACTCTCTGATTAGAAAAAGAAAAGAGACAGAAGTTTGTTTCTGGTTTTCACTTTGACAGACAAACAGTTACATTCCTCTTGTGGGTTAAAAATAAAGATGAGCCCATCTTCCTTATCTTTCAAAATGAAAATAAAAGAATACATTAGAGGCATGAAAATTGTTTTAAATTGTTCATTATTTAAACAGACTGCATTGAAAATAACCATCACCTTCAATTGTACAGCCCAGACACTTTTGTACTTACTTGGCAGATAAGCACTCTGGAAGCACATTCAAGCCAATGGAAAGCAGGCTTCATTTTTCAAGTTACTGCCTGTGCACCCTATAACCAACAATCCCTGAATTTAAAGGGCCTGCACATCATGAGTTACTGCCTGCTGATGCAGTCTGGTACTCCTCACAAGTCAGAGTCACATTTGCTCAGACTGGCCTTGTTTGCCAGCCCAAGTTCAGGCCTTTTTGATTTTGACAAAAATCACCTGCTCTGCTGTTTCACTAGTAAAATATTCAACCTAAGTATTATCTTCTGAAATCAGACTGATTTTTTCTTGCCCTTCTCCAGTTGGCATGGAGAGCAATTGAGGCACACTGTGGTTACATTAGATTAAAAAACCCCATTCCTTGTGCAATCCATTTAGTGCTTGCAGCACCCTTTGCTCTCACAGACAATGGGCCAAGTTTCATTTTGTGTAACACAGGACACAGCACTGGCCTCTGAGCAGCTGCCCTCCACAGCAGGTAGAGTGGCAGCTGCAATGGTGGGTAAAGCTGAGAAATCCCCCTTGCATTTCCCCTGTCCCTGTGAGGCCCTGGACAGGTCCCCACACCTGCCAACCTGCCTGAGGTGGCAGTGAGCCATCTCCAGTGTCAGCCTGCTCTCCAGCCAGGCCAACAGGACCCCCTGTGTGCTGGGGGTGGCAGTCCCTCTGGGGCTTTGCCCTTCACTTTGGGACAGGGTATGCCCTGGTGCACCACAAAGCCACCACCCTGTGAGTGGAACACCACCAGTCTGTTTTTCACACTGCCACTTCAGTCTCTGCTGACTTCTGCAAATCCTGAGTGACTCCCCTCAAGTTAGTTGACTTGCTGTGGGACAAAAGAGAGACAGCTAAGGTACAGTTGTTTCCCATGGAGGATGAAATGCTGCCCATTTATTAGAGAATGATCTTTAATAGCACCAGCCATACACAGGTTTGGATGAAACCAAAAGGTAGAATCATGACTGTAGACTTCTGTGGACAAGATGTATCCAGCAGAACACCTCAATTGCTAAATCCCTATGTGTCAATTCTCAAATCTGCAGAGGCTAAACAGTTCATGCTTCGACCTCAGGTCAAGGACTTGAAGAAGACAACCTTATAGCAGTGTAAAAGGGCCACACATCAAAGTGACCCAAGTCAGGCCAAGCTTATTGACTCCAGGGAATTCGATTGTTTTACTGGCAGAAGCTCCAAAAGGCATAAATCAGAGTAACAAAGCAGAGATGTTATTAAGCTCAAAAATCTTAGGCTGATATACAGGGGATTCAAAAGGAAGTCAAAAAAACCTACCCTTGGCCAGCTAAAATAAAGGGATAAGCAGTTTGGGTGAACTGACGATCTGTGAGGTCAAGGAATAGATGCCATGGATCTGGACAGACTGTGCTAGTTGTCAGACAAAAGGCTTACAGAGAGTTGGCTGAGCCCTCCCTACAAGAGGTTAAGCAGCAAAACTTTCCAATGATGAAAAATAAGGTATCACTTGCTCCTGTTAGGTTAGCTGTTTGGGGAGCAGCACAGTGTGAAATTCAACATCCACATTCACTAGGCTAACATGGGGAGACATGAAGCAAGGACATGGCCCTGCAAAGAGTAAGGGCACAGACAGGAAAGGAATGGGTTTGCCATGGGCTGCAGAGAAAGGGATATGCCTGGGCAGAATATACCCAGCCCTGGGTACTCAAGGAAGGTGGACAGAGGCTTAGGAAGCTCTCTTCACAGTCAGTGAAGGCAAATAAGCCTCCTCTAAAAGGCAATCTAGAGCACATATAGGAAGTTCCTACTTTAAATCCCTCTGTAGTGTCTCAAGGAGAGTACAGAAAGCTCCTGTAGCCCTTCCTGGTGCTTTTAGTCTTCCCCTTGGGGTACCTTAGCAAACTATTGTAAGTATCTAGGTTTTAGTTAACAGAGTCAACATGGACTGAAATTAATCTGATCTGCTCAGAAGTATTTAATATATTTCCTAAATATCAACATCCTGTATATCATAACTTTTCTTACCATCTTCAATCATTATTTATGCTGAAACATACCACCATTTACCTCTGCATATTTTAATTATCTGGGCAAGGGAAAGCATGTAGGAAATGGCTGCCACATCTAAAAATATTCCTGTCCTGTAATTAAAAGATATGCTTTAAAAATTTGGGAATGTTAAAGACACATGTTAGCAGTAAGAAAAAAAAAAACAAAAAACAAATCCTCTCACCATTTGCTCATACCAGAGAAGCAATATCACAGACAAACCATTTAAGAAACACTGTCCAAAAGCATGGCTTCTGATAGAGCTGGACAACTGCACAGGGTCTAAAAATGCTCTTCAAACACCAGTGTAATCTACAAACACCAGCGAGCCTCCTGCGCTCAGGCATTCAGCTGGCATCTGCAAGTCACACTTAGTCTGGCCTCTCATCATGTGAGGGGCCAGAGCAATCCCCTTACAATCCTGTGGCTCTTTCATTCATTCCTCCTGCCCTTTGGAAGAAGTGGCAGGGTTTCCCTAACATGTGTTATACTTTCCAATGCAATTCCCAAGGTGCCTGTAACCTTGGCATTAGATAATAAACTCCTCATTTACTTCAGTTGCAAAACCCAAGCTTTTCCAACTCCCTTCTTTGTTCCATACCTCCTGAAAGAGGGATTTCTTAGCTGGATTCTCTCACTTCATCCTTCTATGAAATGTGGTATTTATAACCAATGCCAAAGAAAAGCTTTTTCTAGTGTCTCAGTTGGCTGGAAACATAAAGACATATTTTGTCTAACCAGTATGAGACACTTCCTGATCTCATTTACACCAGCACATATCCAAGTGGGTTAGAGAAATCACACTATGTAAAATCAGTCTCAGAGAGGTCATATTCTGGCTTTAAGTATTCAAATTACTTGTCTAAAAGAACAGCTTTATTAAAATAACTAATGACTGTCTCCGGCTTCAAAACCAAAGACAATTTTGGCCAGGAGGGAGTGAATGATAATTTTAAATGGCAATCTAGATAGACAACACCTGAATTCCCAGGAACCTTCTTATTTGTATATTCAGCTGTCTTGTAATCAAGGGATGTACCTTTAAAAATAAATAATCAGTGTTGAGACCCAAGTCTGCTGGTGGCTTCTCTGTGGCAGCTGCAGCTACAGAATTTCCAAACATACTCTAGATTTTGGAGAGACATTAGCAGTAGTTGTACATTTATGGCTAGAAAAGTACCTGAACTACATGCTCACAAAAAACGCCAGCTTAGGGGTTTTTTTGTCACTGTTGGGGCTTGGGGTATTTTACTTCAAAAAACAAAAAGTATCTGTGGGGAAAGCAGGGCAATGGAACAAGCATCCCAATGTTGTTGTTCTTCCAGTGTGATCTGAAGTTAACTTTGTACAACGGCATCCAGGGAGGGAAAGCATCCATCACTGTCAGGCTCCAGTTCTGTACTGGTGTGTAGGTGTGGGAATTAATAGAAGGCAGCATTATAACAGAGGCAGACAGCAGAACTAATGCAATTAAAATTATTTCTATTTGCACCAGGTAATTCCAGTCACTGGAAGTCACTATGAGAAAAAACTACTTTTTAATTTTTATATGTTTGGTATAGATGTGTCTATATATATTTAAAATATCCCTTTGAGTATTTCTATTGATTTGATTAGTAAGAAATTGAATTATTCTGCCCATCCACAGATGTCTGCCCCTCAGCCATACCATATGGTCTAATCCTGTCTTTATTTGAATTTTAGAAGTGAAAAGTACAAGCATTTTCTGAAATCCTTATGCAATAATAGGGTGAAAGGAAATCACTGGTACTAAAAGATGAAGCAAGATGTCCTACACCAGCCTATCTAACAACTGTTCAAGCTGGAAGATTAGTATTGGGCAAGAATTAGTATCTGTGTGCATGAAAATCTTTCAGATAGTGGAAGTGGCCACTGAGCAAAGTGTTGGGCCAGAGCTGACTCCTCCTCTGTGTTTCCCAGTTCTGCAGGCAGGGAGGGCAGCTCTGGGTCTCAACTAATGGTGCTTCCTCCAGCAAGGCTGTGTCCATCTAATATTCCCTGGCTCCTGGCATGGGTACTCTGCATCTGGTTATACATGAACCACTAATGTGCTGAAAGATGAGGAACAATTCAAACTATATACAGAGATGACCTAAAGCAATATTCACTAGGTCACAGCAAGCAGCTTACTTTACAGCAACATACTATAAAGCACCACATAAGAGCATCCCAATTAACATCACCCCAGGACAACAGCTCATCTTGGGACTTGAGAATTGTTTCAAACAGTCCTTTCACTGAAAAAACAGGAGTCCTCAGCTCCGCTTCCTTTTGCAGCCCTACCAGATAAATCCTATCACTCAAGGAGCAAGTAGCAAAAAAACACCATAGATGGGAGGAATTTGAACACGTCCCACTCCTTATAAGTGTACCTGAGCTTCTTGTCTGATTCCTTCATATTCCACCCTCATTTTCTTCTGAGCATCCTCATCAACGCTGGGGTCACCTATCCTGCTGAACAGCGAAGCAGCTTCCTCCAGCAGCCTTTCCAGCAGGACTGACTGATTTAGGACATCATTCTGCAAAACCTGAGCATGGCTCAGCTGCCACTGCTTCTCCTTTAAGCTGAGCTGCAACTCAATGTCAGGCTCCAAGGTCACCCTCATGTTGTGAATCCACGTGTAAAACTCATTCTGGGCTTTCAGGTACTCACTCCAGTGCAGCCAGACCCACTCAATGCGGCTGTTGGGGAGAGCAAGAGAGAGGAGTTAGATGAAATGATAATGGGAGCAGTGGAGACCAACAATTTCAAAAGGTCTTGAAAGCCTTCACAAGGTTCTCAGCAATTTTAACTTGTTCTGACTTCACAGGGTTTGGATTCACTTCCAAGGTCCTCTCTGCTTTGGGGAGGAAATATTCTGTATAAGGTCCTGACCAAACTCATCATTCCAGCCATGGGGTGAGTGGGCCAGGTTTTGAAGGCAGAACACTGAGGTGTCGCTGATCCTCTCCCTCCACACAGTCCCCAAAATGCTCATGGGACTGGGATTAGCAGGGATTTGCTATCTACAACCCAGGGAGCAGAGAGAAACAGGAAGCACTTTATGAAAGCACTGGAGGAAATAGCTGCCTCAACACAACCAAGAGTGAGTTTGTCTTACCTGTGACAATGAGTAATGTATATGGCTGTCTCTTCCCACAAGGCTTTAATGTCCTTCAGTTTAGAGAGCACCTCGTGCTTCTTATCCTCACTGATGCTGCGAAGAGCAGCATCTGCCTTCACAAGAATCAAATCCATTTTCAAGCTGCCTTCTGGTTCCAGAGCACGTATTTTCTACGAGAAAAATAAATTATACTGAAAGCATGGAAAGAACACAAGCATAATTGATGAAATGTAAACTTTGTTTTTACCCAGGAATCATGAACTCATAGAATCATTTAGGTTGGAAAATCATTGACTCCAGTTGTTAACACAACACTACCATGGGATGGAAACATTTCTATACAGCACAGACAATTAACCCTTCCCACTTAACTCCCTGCTGCAGTTTCTCCTGAAAGGGAAATAGGAATGTTTTTTCAGACATGTTTATTCTTTAGCATCCTAAAGGACTGAATTTAATTGAAAACCACACAGCAGTTGAAAAACATTGAAGTTAGCTACAAAAAACAGACCATCCTCTATGAAATGCCTGTGGCTGAGTTTCCATTGCTGTTATAAGGTTACAGCACTGTGTTGCCACTGGCCAGCTGTTCTTCCCCATCTGCCAAAGCACAAAGAGGCAACCTCCACAGGCTACACTGCAACCTCTCCATTTTAAGCTCTACTATAAGAAATCATGAAGCATATTAAAAAGGCTTCCTAGTGCAAATAAAAGTTGGCTTAGAAAAGAAGCCAAGAGAAATTAACTAGTGGAATTTTCTGCCTGCTACCAAATTTTGCTTGAACCCTAAATTGCTAAGTTATGAATTGGTGAAAATGTGTATCTTACACAAATAGGAATGCCAGGAACTGAAAGTGGAGTCATCTAATTTTAAATATCCAGAGATGGAAAAATAAGCACAAGTTCTGTACAATTTAACAGATTAATTATCCCCCAATTAGGATGTCAGCTTTCAGCATCACTTTATCCAAACTTCTGATACTATCAAATTAGATTTTCTTGCTTCTCTTCCATAAACTCCTGGCAAACTGCAGACTTTCCAGTTTGAAGAAAAAGGCTCCTACAATGAAAACACCAAGGTTTTCAAAATCAGTGATTACTTTTGGTAAAATTAGGCCTATGGGATTTGATCGTGCCAGTTACTGCAAAGGTGAGACAAGTACAAGGCCTTTGGATCTCCAGTCCCACATTCTGGGAAAAGCAAAACCTGTTCTTTTGGCATGCAGGCAGCACACCTGCATGTGATGTATCAACAGCTGTTTGGAGAAATTATTTACTAAGAAAGGTGTGATCAATAGAATCCAGGGAAGCCGGGCAAAGGGCAGGGCAAAGCAAGAAAATACAAGCCACAGCTATCATCCAACAGGTAAAGTGTAAGAGTAAAGCTGCATTCTAAGCCTGATATTTTTCCAGCAATTAGAAGCAAACAACAGCAGGAGAGAAAGCAGTGGCTGTACAGTCATTTTTCTTTTTCAAATCTGTTTTTTACATGATTTGTCTCATTGGCTGACATTTTCATTAACAAATTAACAGAAAATAAACCACAGGAAGGAAGCGTGAAAAAAAACTGGCAAGCCAGGTGCAAAGAAAGAACTGAAAACTAAACACTGGATTTGAAAGCAGCCAATAGGTGAAGCAGTGAGCACATCATGAGAACATTCGAGCTGGAGACAGGAGCCAGGCCCAGAAAGGAGGTAGGATGAAGGAGCAGGAGGTGGTTAAGGTACATACAGAAAGAAAGAACTTGTTAATCTTTAGAATGATGAATCTCCAAAGTCTGAGTTGAAAGAATTTCTTAACATGACTTTTTGCATGTTACAGACCTCCTCTAAAGCTCACAGAAGTAAACAGGCTTCAGCAGTTCAGGCCATATCACATCACCACAAATCTCTAGACCTTATAACTCGTTATCTCTGCCATGAATGTTCCCCCTTCGCCAAACTACCACTCTTCTCCTCGATTCCTGTGTTTCTTGCATTTTTCTTGAGACTGTACACATCACAGTTTCCCAGACATAAGAAAAGGGTGAAAATAATTCAAGGTCAGAAAAATAAAACTATAGACCAAGATAAAATGCTTCAGATTTTTATGACTGACATGCAAGTCTAGCCACCATCCATCACTCCATGAACAGTCTCTATATTATGCCACAGGCAAGATCCAACCTCCAGTAAACCACAGCTAAGGAAAAATGCTGAAGACAGCACTGTAAACTACCTCATCATCCATGTAAGCCTGCAATGTTTTTTGTTAAACTTCAGAAGAGGCAGAACAATTTTAAGTAGACACACAAAATGAGAGACACTGGGGTAAATAACAATGGGAAAGATCTTGCCATTTAAATTAAAGAACAGATTACTTGGAATTAAAGGTAATAAAAGTATAAAAACAGTTTCAATGTTAGTCATAGAAAGATCACCACTCCCTCCAATCATGAATGGTACAAATGGGACAAACAGGAGTGTTTCCTTCTCTGAGATTACAAGACCTAGATAACATCTAATGAAACTGAAGTTAATGAATGTGAAATCACTGTAAGAGAGCAGGCACAATCTGCAACAGGATCTCACTGAGAAGAGTTATAAAACCAGGAGATTAAGAGATTAAGTAAAACCAGGAAAACAATAAGAACTTTTACCTTTTCATTGAACAGATCATAAAGGGGATCTGTAAACCCTGTTATCATCAGGGTTATGGAAAAGGGCAAAGGAATTACTCTAAAACATCCCATTACCAGGACACTGCAATCTTTTTCTATCAGTGCCAGAGTCCTGGAGGGGATGGAACACTAACATGATCTGATTCTTTTATACTATATGCTGGTTGTCTGCAAATTACTATGGTAATTGCAAGCAGCAACCAAATTGTTCCAGGCTTGAGGAGAGTGTAAACATTTTAACCTGCCAAACCTGCTGCTAGTGTTCCAAATCAATCTGAAAAGCTTGGAAGCCTGTGACAGCAAATTGCCATCCTCTTTTTCTACATCTGTAAACAATTTGCAAATAGAAAGTTTAAAATAATACTGATGTGAACCCATCCACACAGGCCCAATGCTCCAACAAGAGGGGCAGCTGACAATTTCCTGATGGAAAACTCTTGAGCTCCCAGCAATAACTGCTGTGACAATGGCAGCAGTGAGAGCCACCTCTGAATTCCATCACTCTTTCCTTACCTCAGTCTCTCTCAGTCTGGCTTCTAGGGCAGATCGAGGTCCTTTGGTGTTGTCATTGATCCTCAGTCTCTCTTGGATGGCCTTCATCCAAGCTTCTGCATTCTCCACGCTGCTGTCAAATTCATCCTGTAGCTGCTGAGTCATCGCATTGGAAGAAGCTGAAGGGACAGGAAACAGGGAGGTTAGCAGGATTTGGGTAAGACCTGAGCAGGAATGAAAGGCAATCCAAAGGAGAAAGGAAGAAAAGCTAATGATGTAGTGGCTTTCCTTTTGAACAATAATACAAAAACTGCAGCAGTACTGCTGGTCAGTTGAGCACAGAGAACATATTCACACTGCAGCTTTCCCAAATGAAAATATACCAGGAAACAAAAAGAAGGTGGAGAACTGTGGGAGGCTCCTTTACAGTAAACAGACTTAATTCAAAGCTTTTAAATGAGATTAATTTGGTGTTTGTGTGTATTCCAGATTAGCTACACCAAACACAAACACTTTCTGTTTCTTCCCAGAGTCATGTCAGTGTAAAACTCTCCCAATGCCCTTCCAGGCTCATGTACTGAGCACCTGACACCAGACTAATGAAGTACTTTGGCACATGCTTAACTCAGAGGTGTATAAATTGCTGTTGCAGAGGTGTTAAAGCTGCTGAGAACAGGATCAGATGCTTAGACTCTCAGTTAACTTCTTCTGCTGAGACCATGCAGAGGTTACCTGAATGCACATGCAGGCAATGGGAATTGGCCAGCAACTTCCAAGACAAACCATAAATAAGCCTTCACAGGGGATTATCAACACTGGTGGATGTCTTCTTTTGCCATCTCTTTTACTCCATACCAGGCTCCACAATTTTAATTTTCCTCTCCCTCTCTCCTGTTGCCCATTCCCAATCAGCAGGAATGTATGATGCCTGGTTGCTGTGTTGATGTCTCTGTTTAGAGCACAAGCTCTCCACTGCCCAGACAGCCTCCTTTGTGCCTGTACAATAGAGCAGAGCCATCCTAGGTTCACCCCTAGGACTGCTGGACTAAACTTCACTAATAAGGATGAGCCATAACAGAGCACCCTGTAGGTCAGCTCCAATGAAATGAACAGAACAAGAGCCACTGACATTCATTTGGTTTGGATCACATCCTACAACTACTGCCAGCCAAGCAGCCAGTGTTTTGTGGAAAATAAAATATTCTTCCTCTTTGTTATTCATCACTGAAAGATTTTTTTCAGCACAAAGTTTGAGACTTAATTACTGAACCCAAGTTCGTTGTGCAGGATTCAGTTCCACAGAGCCCCTCAGTTTCCATGAAACAATTGATGTGGAAGGAAGTGCTCAGTGTGAGGGCAGAGCGTGGCTCCTGGTGAAGATGGACCAATGGTGTTTTGCAACCACCAAAGCCCTCAGTAGCTCAGTGTTTACAAGGGAGAGCCATCCTTCTGCTCGCAAGCAGAAAGCTCCCCACCATCCTGCCAATGTTCCTTTCCACAAGGCAAAAGGATTCATGCAATATTAGAGGTCCATCCCTGCAGCTCCCAGGGAGTTTTCTTCCACATTAGATCAGAGAAAACAAAATGTCAGCATTCACATCAGTCTGAACTGTTGCTGCCTGGCTGTCAGCAGGCTTTCAACTCAACAGGTCCCAGAACAGAACAAAAGAACTGCAGAGCAGCTACTGCACCACCCATGGGGACAGCTGGAGCAGAGGATGGGGTCAGACCTTGTGTGCAGACCAGCAGAGCTGCATTTGTGTGAAAGAGGGAATCCCTCTAAGTGAGACCTGTCAGACAGGGCAGAATCTAAGGCTGCAGCTCTCAGAACCTGAAAGTATCTTTAAAGAGAGTGACCTCACCTTGAAAAGTTTTTAAAAATAAAACAGGATGTACCGGATTTAGCGAGGATGGTGTGGCATGAGGCAGCTACTCCCTCTCTCAAATATAAAAAATATGACAGGATATATAATTAAAGCTAAAATTATTTACTTACATCAAACAGTACTAAAAAGGAAGCCAGCTAATGGAGTAATGTTACTTTCAGTGGATTGCTAGATAGCTGTGTCCTTCTCCAATTATGACTGGTTCAGAACTGACATTTCTGAACTACAATAATCCAGTTCTTGGAAAAGAGCACATATCTCACTGCAGCTGAAAAACCAACTCATTTTCACATTAACATTTCTCACTGTATCTGGCAGTTGTAGAGGGACTGTCCCCTAAAACTCCCCTTGTTACATACATACATACAGACATTTCTAGGCAGTTTCTGAATGTTCAAGTATTAGCTGTGGTGGTTCCAAATTATGCTATTGTGAAACAAAAACTCACAGTGCATTTGCTGGATAGACCCTGACGAGAAGTGGCATTCATTTCCTAGGAGTGGTTTCTATTCCTGGCAACATCCATATCATATTTAAAATTGGCTTCAGTACTCCAGTCATAGAGTAGCCAATACAGAACATAATGTTATCCTAGTCCTATTTTTTACAAAAAGTTGAGGGCAATCTTACATGGTTAAGAAGCAGTGGAAAACCTACTGTCATCCAACAGGAAGAAAACCCCACTCACTCTGCCCTCATGCTGCTGCTCTCTGAGCACAAGGAATTTCTGTCAGAACCTCACAGTAACACAGCTTCCCCCAACCCACACACTGTCAATCCACGTAAGCAGCCAACACAGGAAACCACAAAAAAAGTTATTTCAATATTAAGATCACCAGCTTGCAAAGGAAGATAAACACTTTGCTACTCCAACTACTGGCACAAAACATCATTGACTGATTTTGACCAAGCAATTCCTGTATCTAGTACCACAAAGATGATTAAATTTAGCATGGACTCAATGCCCAGGTGAATTTCATAGTAGTTACAACCTACAATATCTGACACGGATTTGGACTGCCTTTTGAGACCTCCTGTCCTCCCTCTGTGCAGGGCAGCCAGATGCTGGCTGAAGCAATCAGCTACAGCGCCTGACTTTTGTTCTGGAACTCTTCCCAAGCACTAACAGTATGATTTATACCTGCAAGGTAAGCATATGATTTCTGACTTACTCTCTGCTTGGGAGGAAGAACAAGTGCTGTCTGTTCGAGATATGGCAAGATCTGTAACTCCTTTGCAAATTCTTTTAAAGCTGGGACTAATGATTTAGTGGATAAAAGTTAACCATTCAACAGCATTCACCCCATTTCTGTTGCATCATTGGAACTAAAAGATTGAGCAATACTTCTGGACATGAAATTAAGCAATACTTCTGGACCCTGATCAGCACAAAAAGAGCAAAGGAGACATAGTGGCTCCTGGAACAGGCCTAAGCTGTAGAGCTGTGCAAAGCCATCATTCACACACCAACCTGTAACAGCAGCAGACCATTAGGGGCACCTGTACAGTGGTGAAACAGCCCCTGTCCCAGGCTCAGTCTCTGGGACCCACTGTGCCATGGAAAGTCTTCCCTTAATCACTGGTGAGATCCTCTGAGCAATTTGTACAAAACTTTTTTTCTCACAGTTATTTTCAAATGCATCCAGCTGTTCAAAACTGCTTTCCATTTAATGCCACTTGAATTAGGGTATTAATTCATACTGTGGAAAGTGCATTTACACTGTAGAAATCACTTGGCATCTCTATACATGTTGCTAAATGAGGGCTATAACTATGTGTAAGAAATTCTGGCATAGATAATGAGATGCTGAGCAAAACCAAGTTTTATTTGTCCAGATGCAGTAACAGTTTCTTGGCACAGGTAACAAAGGAACACATTTCAGGGTGTTAAACAGAACTGACCCAGGACAGCTCCTGCAGTATATCCACAGGTTACAAAAAGCACATTTTAGAAACAGGAAAATGTAAGGCAGATTACCTGCAGAAACCTGTAGCTGAACTTCTCCCACAACACTACTCTTGCTGCTTTCTCTGAATCTCCCTCCATGACCCTCAGAACACCTCTTGGCAGTGTCTGGGTGGGCACACACGTTTCAGTGCCACAGAGGGACGATGCCTCAGCCCTTGCCCTGCTCTGCCAGACCCACTGCACACCCACAGCACAACCAGGGCTTGCACTGGTTTGTCTGAGGCTCAGTTGCATGCTGATATCTGGATATCTGCACCTTTGGAAGAAGTAAAGGGGAACACCTGACACAGCCCACGCTTGCCTCAAGTCAGCATCACTCCTGTCCTGCTCTCTCACCCAAGCACAACCATTTAGCCAGGAGGGAAGTCAGACTACTGCAGCCTACCACCCCTTCCCAAAATCCTGGAGAAGGGGCAGCTGGAAGGATGCTGGGGGGCACACATGCTGTACCCCCAGCTCACCCACAGGCTAAATACCCCAGCATGAATTAATGAGATCCAAAGCAACAGATCCAAGCTGGGTTTTGCTTTTAAAATCTGCTCCAATTGTGCTGGGCTGGGCTGAAGAGATGCAGAGGCAGCTTTGTTTCAGCTGTGGTCTTGGAACCATCTTGCTGAAGGAGCAGAGATAAATGAATTAGCTGGCTGCTCTGCATCAGGGCTCTGGGAGCCATGCACATCTCTGGGTTTCACTGCAGACCCTGACACAGACACAGGCAGAGGTCACCCCTCATGTGACTCACGTGGCACTCACTGGGCCAAATTTCTGTGAGCAGTTCTTCCTTAAGTACAGCTACTGCAGGAGCCATGCTAGTGTATCTGACAACTCCTCTGGGACATTGCAAGATTTCCATATTTAATATTTGTAATACACTACTGAGAGCTTGAAAAAATATTTTGCAAGTGTAGTGTTTTTTTTCTTAGGATTATCCTATTATTTTGCAATGTTTCCAAACGTACTATTTTCTCTCTGCCAGTCATACTGGGGGTTCAGTTTTTTGTGTTTTTTTTTTATTTTTAAATTTAAATCTCTTGAAATGTTTCTTACAACCACTCCCATTTTACACATTCTTTTAAACCCTACATTTATAGAACACAGGCCTTTAAATGGTTTCAATATGTCTTGGATTCTTATATTCATGTACTACTTGACTAGTTTCCAGAACCCAGTTCTTACAAAAATAAAAGTACAAAAATGCTCCAGGAAAATTCAAACCACTCACCATTAGGGAGACTATTTTCCAATTATTTAAATACTTCAAACTTTTCATAAGCCTTTTCATTTGGTTCTGGGATTGAATGTGGAAAAAAAAAGATTTAAAAAAGCCCACTGAACAGTATCAAATTTTAGACAAATGTATGAGTGTGGAAGCAATTTTGGTTCTGGGAATTGTATCTGGGATAATTTAGTAACTTTTCAGCTTCCCTAGTCAGTATAAAGAGAGCTCTGAGGAGGCACAGAGCTGGGAGCTGTGTCTGCTGCAGATTGGAGCAGAGGTCAGGAGCTGGCACAGACCTCAGAGCACTGACCCTTGTCTTTCCTAAGTTGAATAGTCTTGGTCTACTCCAGGAGGAGCTACTGTGAATTTTTAATCCTGCCAGCTTTACCAGCCTTCTTGAAAGCCTCCAGGACAGCAGCTGCACCCATGCAGAGCCCAGCTAACCTGCCCAAGTATGCGCAAAAGCTCTCAAGGTTTCAAATAAAAGATGTAGTTATTTCCAGCATCATCTTTTAGAGGCTCAAAACAATCCTATCACTTTGGCCATCTTCCAACACAGCCCTCTCCTGTGTTACTGGCAGTGAATGTTTATGACAGTCAGCAATTGTTTGTCCTAATTAACAAGCTAAACTGTGAATAGGGTTTTTTGGAATAAACACATCCATATCCTCATTACAAGCATCCCCTTCAACCAAGGAATGCAAGACTGAGTACATACAGCACTCAACTATAGCATAGCCTCTTCCTCTCCCTTACAAAACAATCCACAGGAAACCTATGGCTAATGCAAGGCATTCTGCCACAACATGATCACACCTGACAATATTGGTTTTGTTACCAAAAACTGAAAAGCAGAGACACATTCTGTGCAGGCTAACTCTCAAAAAAAATGCCTGATTTTTTTCAGCCATTTGTTTAAAAACTGATTTCAGACTTTGGTGAGAGCCATTACAAGTGGGATATCTTTTGGTTTCCTAAGACTGCTGGGAAAATAAATAATTCCCAGGTCTAAAAAGCCATTTCCTTAAAAAAAGGGATTGAAATTTAAAAATAGTGTTATACCCAAATGGAATCATAGCATACAAGTAAGGCAGAATTGAGTCCTGGGGCCATCTTCCCTTCTAGGGAATGATAATCAATAGACCTGATCACAGCATTTTTATTTTTTATTTCAATCTTCAAGTCATTTGGAAGTAAAAATAGTAAGTGAGGACTCTTAATTACAAATCTCTCCCCATTCCATACACTCCACACACAAACTTCTGCATTTCCAGGTCACTCCAGGAGACAGGTGTCTGTATGGAATCATGATTCCATTAGATAAGTAAAATGCAGGGTTTAGTTCTGGTTTACAATTTTTTTTTTTTAACCATCAAGGAGACAGAGTATCTGCATTAGATAGTTGTCTGCTTTAGATTTTGCTTTTCTATCCCCACGTTATTGAGGTATAAACACTCTTTAGAGCATTTATTCAGTCAGCCCTCCTGGAAAGTAAGACTATCCTATCCCTTTTACAGATAACAACTTGGGTTCAAAGGCACTTTGTTTCTTGCCTCTAAGCAATAAGGAAATACTTGAAAGGACAAGAACAAAGTCGAAGATTCTGTTAATAAATGCTGCAGAGGGTGATTTTCAGCCTCTTCTAATCTGTACCACTTCAAGTGTCTCTGCTGAGAAGCAGATATCTTTTTAGTGACTTTAAACTTAATGACAAGAGCCTTCATTCTCCTACTTACCATTCACAGACACTTTAGTCTGGGAAATCACAGGTTTAACACCTCTGCTCTACAACTTCAGGAAAGATTTTTCAGGTCCGGGGAATCTAATGGGGAAATTACCCAAAAGATATCTGTGGGTTTACCAGCAATCTACATCTTGAGCAGCTGCGAACAAGTTCTTAAGTAGGTTTGGTTGCAACTTTTGTCAGTTCCCTAAGTTTTACCATCAGTCAGCCAACAAAAAAGCCCTGCAAGCCAACAGCATTGGTTTCACAGTCTCTGGAGACTAGAATTTATGTATTCAATTATGTCCCACTAGTCCTCCACAAGACTGTATGATCCCTCAGTACTGGGTGCCAGTCACAGCACTGATACACTGATAATAAACCCCTGTGCATCTGCCCCTTGGCTAGAGATCAATGAACAATTCAGAGTGAATAATATATCTGATAAATCATTCCTCTTTTGCTGGTCATATTGTTGTGTACAGACAACCTCATTTCCTCAAAGGTGTGGTTATCCCTGTTTGCCAAATATACTTTGCAAATTAGCTTTGCTCTGCAGACTATTCCCAAGTAACTCATCCTGGCAATCCTTCATACCCCAGCTGTGCTGCTTAGCTTTGGTTTGGCCATCACAACCCTAATGAGAAATTGCCCATTTTCCCTGGCTAGCTGGGAACAGCTCTCCTTGTTTGAGTGCAGTTTGTCACAGGGTAGCTCCCGAGGGCCAGCGTCACAATCAGGACTCCAGAGTGTTCAGCCACACACGAGGAGTGAGCTGCCACAGCACCCTGGGTGAGCAGAAGTGCCCTACAGTTTAAAGGATAATACCTCTGTCCCAAAGAGGTTACAGAGGACAAGTCAGAAGGGATTTGGCAATGAAAGCAAGGCATCAGTGTGTACTTAGGGACATGGAGAGATGGAGGGAAGAAAGGGCTGTCACAGCCTTCAGCTGCATTGCCACTGCTCTGTGCAAGCTGCAGTGCCCTCCACCCACCCCTTGGAACCAGAGACACTCAGAAAGAGATCCTCAAGCCCAGCTGGAGCAAGTGGCCTCAGCACAGGCTGGATCTCACACCAGGAAAGGGCATTCACTGCACTGACCCACAGGCTGTGGTGGGACACCCTGGGGTAGGAGCCCTGTGATTCCATAGGGAGTCAGTGTGAGAGAGGGGCACTTCCAGGCAAGGAACCATACCAGAGATGGGGTAATTCACCTTCTTCAGGAATCCTGTGTTCTGAAGTGGCCCACAGCTGTACTATGAATGCTCAGGCCTACAGGATGTCAGTCTGTCTGCAAGTCTGTATTCTTTCCGTTTCCACACTTGGATCTGGGGGGTTTTTACACATGCAATTTTTCCCCTTACAAGATCAGTGTTAAAATCTTTTTTGACTGTGATTTGACTATTTCACCTCTGAGTGTGTAACTTGGAGCACTAAGCATATCACTTTTAAACTAATAAATCTTAAGAATCAAGTAAACACCGGAAATATTTCTTAGAAACAAAGTCACTTGCAAGTACTTTGCAAGTATGCTCTAAGAGCACAGGTTTTTTGTCCCATTTAGAACAGCTGAAGGACCAACTCTCCAAAACAAGACTTCTCAGATATATCTTTCATAACATTATCAGTTCAGTTATGCTAATGATATATTTATACAGTGAAAGTGAGACTTATGGAATTGGAAAAAAAGTAGCAAGTAGGGCAATACTAATTTTAGTACTAATTTTAGTTACTTTTTTCTTTGATTAAGAGTTATTTTCTTGGGATCAAAGCATATGGTTATGGAAAAAATTAGCAGATTTTAATTTGCATGGAACAGAAAGATCTGTTTATATAAAGACAGAGAAAAATGACCCCTGAAAGAGATGAACACTTGAAATGCTGTCAAAAACATACAGAAGGCTATACTGAAACAGTAAATAGCTATACCTAAACAGTCAGCACTCTGTACATAATTAAAAGTAATATTTGCATTAATCTGATAATGTCAGGCTTTATATTGCAAAACAGCACTGGTTTGTGTTCAGAGAAACCCACAGACAAACAAGGCCTGCCTGTGTCCCAAACAAAATACACTATTGGAGCCGTCAGCAACCTCATCCCCAAGCCCAGAAACAAAGTAGACCACTGCAAAATGCTGGTTATAAATTAATTTTGAGTGGTTGAGAACATTCTTGGAATTGAATTAAATAGGCTGCTTTCTCGTGACTCATTTTTGCCTGAACGATGGCAGTTTCCACGTCTTTGTCACCCTCCCACAGTGCGAGCTCGCAGCCTGGGTTGGAGAGCACGGCCTCGTCTGGTTTGAGCCGCAGGAGCCCCGCTGGGCCCGGCCCGGCCCGGAGCGCTCCGGACTTAACAACGGGCAGGAAGAACGCCGTGTTAGCAGCCCTGACCGGGACTGAAGTCCTGGAGTCTGTAAACCCAGAGGGATCTGAGCCTCCTGCTACAGAGATTCATCAAACCTCGAGCAGAGAGTAAAGCGGCAGCAGGACCAGCAGCGAGCCGCGCTTGTCAGCTTGTCCAGCGAGGAGGACCAGAGAGACAGAGCTGTGGTCACAGACAGTGACCGTGCTGAGCAGCACAAGCAGAGCCAAAGCTTTTCCTTCTCACTCGCATCATTCACTAGCAACTGCCTTTAGAAATGGAGTACTACGAGAGACCAAAGCTCTTTTTTTCCCCTCAAATGTCTGAAGAGATCAGGCAGCTCTGCTCCATTCGGACCCCAAGGGGGCCTCAGGGCGTGCTGCTTCTCAGCACGTTTGAAAATTCCACCCTAAATATTATGGGACACATCGCTGCGGCTGCCAGAGAGCGAACACAGAGATACATTTAGAGCAGCAGGCGTCCATATCAGCCAAAGATTTGTACACACACACTGGCAGACACAGCACTACCTCTTCTCAAACACTTGAAAGATGGAAAGGTATAAAGCTATAGATTTTGTTTAACCTGAGTAATAGAGAATTCTTCTACAAGGAGTAATAGGCATCATGGCACAAACTCATTTTTGGTCTAAAATAAATAAAAATATCTCCCCACTAGTCTCCAAAGCTATCTTCTAAAGATAACACAAACACCTGCTGTATTTTAAAGGCATTTCATATCACTGACATTTTTCTCCACTATTTCCCTTTCAATTTACAGATCAGGACTCAGCAGGTACCTTGCAAAAGGTTGACTCATTAAACAGGAGAAGCCAGTTATCTTTCTGAAGCAAAATATGTCCAGCTCTGATGAGGACAATTTTTGAAGCAACACAGAGCAGAGCCTCCAATGACCTTGTTGGGATTCAATGAGCACAACACAAGCAACAGTGTTTGTGCAAACTATGTTCCCTAGCTAAAAAATAAATCTGAATTTCTTTAGTCCGCTTTTTTACCGATTGCATACCCCCAGGTCATGTTTCAAAAGTTATATATGTGACCTTAAACCCAAACTTCAGAGAAGGGATCTCAGCAGTCCCAGTTTGGCAAACATTTTGGGGCTGTAAAAGCTGATATCATGTCTTGAGCACCAGCCACTCTCCCAGCTCCCAACAGACCATCCCTTATCTCCAACCCTTCTGCTGCGCACCACAGTAGGGATATTTTGGCTTCCTTTCTCCTGCCTTACATCAAGGAGTTCCCCATCCTGGCCTGCTGCTCACAGAACAATTTATCAGGCCTTATTTCATTGCACTGGGCCCTCACCCTTGGGCCCCCCACCCTTTTCCCAGCACGCTGTGGTGCTGGCAGCAGGCAGGAGGGGAGGCGTGGGCTTGCTCTGGAGAAAAGCGCGCGAAGGGCTGATCTTGGCACCCTTCACCAGCTGCCTGCTGCCAGAACCCTCAGTCATGGCTCTCCTGCAGCAGGCCACTGACTTCTATTCCCCCTTTCACTAGAGTTCAAATCCTTGAAATTTCAAGACTCTTGATATCTTTAACACTTCCACATCTCTGGCAAATTTAATGCAAAGCAGAAAATGAGTGCAAAAGTTATTAGGAGCCAAAAGATACAGACACACTGCCTGTCACAACCATCTCACTACACTATGAAATAAAAGTAACCTTGTAAAAACCTTACCAAAATCCTGGGAAATCTGGTAAAAAGGGTAGGTAAAAGTTTGTGGTGATTCCATCAAAGCTCCCTGATGGGTTCCCAGCATGGCAACCACGCTCCAGCCTGGCCTTGCTGGGCGTTAGAACAGCAATTCGGCACAGCTGGCAGCACGAGCAAGTCTGGCACGAAGAGAAACCAGGGGCTTCCTCCTTACTAATGCAGGAGGAAGCACAGGACTTCCTCTCTGCCTCTTCCCGTGCTGCAGGAGTGAAAGAGGAGATGGCAATCCAAAGATATATCAGTGGAGAAAAAAATAAAAAAAGAAAAGAAACCCAGAGCAGGGCTTGCTGCCACTGTTTAAAACGTAGGTGAGATTTAAATAGCAATAATCCCCAGAAACTATCTAGTTCAGGTCATCAACTAACAAGCTGGTTAATTCCTGTAAGGATTAATGCTTGAAATTATTATGCCTGACAGATGTTTGCTGAATGGGAACTGAATACACAGGATGAAGACCAGCAAGAAGTAAAAGTGCAGACAAGGTACGTCAGAGCTGAGATTTTAGAAATCATTAACTCATTCTCTAACACAACAATTTTTCTTATCTTCCACTTCTTTTTTTTACTCTCAAGGTCTCTAGCAGGAAATTCCCTTCACAGGCTGACACACTGATCTAGATTCTGCTCACAGTTACAATCATGCAAGACAAAAAGGAGGTTAGCTGATATTTTCAGGAAATACCTCTGCTGCACAATTTGGCTGAATGGAATATACTTTGCAGGCATTACCTGTCCCTCATGATGGAGCACATGATGAATTCTCCTTTCCTAATTCCCCAAAACTGTTGGAAAATATAAACCAGCATTCTCCCTTGATTAATAAGATCCTCCTGCTTTTAGACATTCAGTAAAACCCACTGGTTTGGTCCATCTAGCCCACTACCATTTGCATCATCCTAATGGTATAGATCTAATACAGTCCAGGACCAAAACAGGTGCCACTTACTGAATTTGGTGTAAATCCAAAGCAGGTCCATAAGGCCAACAATCTCTCAACCTTTTTAGTTGCTGTATGTCATACTTTATACTATACTGAGCAGCATTTCTAGAATTGCAACTAATATGGAGGAGATGTGGAGAAATCAATGAAAGCAAAATGGAGGGGAAAGTTGGTTTGAATTCGACATCCAAAGTAGAAGCTACAGATAAAAACAGGGATAAAACTGTGAGCCTCTCCATCCATTTTGGAATCAGGCAGCACAAGGGAAGAGCATGGGGAAAAACTGAAGAGAGGAACAAAAATGGATGAAAACCTAGGGAGAAGAACAACAGTGGAACAGAAAATGTTTATCAAGCTAACCTGCGAAGTTACTAACACAGAGAATTAACTGAAGACCAGTAGCCTTAGAGAGGCTGTGACCCCCATGTGCAGTGGTGACCTCAGCTCAGCCAACCAAACAGAATTTCATTGAAAAAAAAAACCCTGATGGACAGAAGAGAAGGAACATTTTAAGAGTTAGCAATGCTGATTGTACCTCTAGAGAGGGAACTGATATACCAGCTATTTTCCAACTGTCTTGTTAGCATTTTGCTAACATGAATAATCCTTAGAACTACATGACTATCTCAAAACACACCAGGATAAGAATATCTCAAAACACACAGTCCTGCATGCTAAACTACATGATGCCTAGGGGACGTACACTGGAGAATGGTCCACTTATCTGAAAGTCAAATCATGGTTGTTTTAGAATTGTCTTGTTTGAATGAGGGGTTTTAAATGCCTATGAATGAACCCCTTTATCACTTTTCCTTTGCTCTCTCTCTCATAGTATATCCATAATCACTGCAAATTTGCCATAGTCCTGATAAAAAACATTAAATAAATATTAAAAAAAACCCACTGAAACTAGTAGTACTGAGGAGACAGAGCATAATGGCTAACATCATCTATGCATAGCAGCTTCTAAAACAAGGTAAGAATCAGTGTCTTTGGATAACTAACCTAGAAGGCAAAGGAGCTCCCCTGGTGAGTACAGCCAGCCACAAGCTAGAGGCAGCAATGAGAGGATCAAACTAACAGTGAAAAATGCAGCATTCCCACAAAACTTTCTGTAAGCTAGTATCACAACATATTTAAAATATATAAATACCACATTACCACTTGAGCATAATTCCCTTTAGAGTGAACTTGATCTTCTATTTTTCCATATTTTTTAAGAAAAACAGATTCAGCAAAATATTCCAAATGTCCCCACAACATCTGACCTGCCATTCTCTTTTTTCCCCATACAAAGAAGTCCCTTTTCAGTTTCAGCATGGGATGAAACTGTTTTTTCCCACTCTTCTGGCCAACTATCATTTCTGTTATGGTAGCAGAAAGCATTTGAATGGCCTCTTCTTCGGGCTGACATGTCTACATTCAAACAGGGATTCAGTTACATCTGTAACTGTGGTAACATCTGCTGTAGCTGTAACTCTTGTAACACAGTTGGATGGTCTTAGATTACCTGGCAGCCCGTGGGCACTGAGAAGGAAACATTTCTGCAAACCCAGTGCAGCCCATGGAGTTAAATGCCTACACTGCCTCACTGGTTAACCTACTGTAAGTGATACTCTGGGCAGACTGGCCTCATTGCCCACTGACAGTCTGCATCTTCAAGCAGGCAGTGATGTATTTGTCCTCGAACTGCTCAGGAGACAGACGTTGTCACCCCAGCAGGGCTGCAAGGGTTATAAATCATAGTGTAGTCTGAGCTCGCACAAAGAGCTATGAAACTCCTCAAATAGATTTTTATACTGCTTCTCTGTTTCCTTTCTTCAACCATAGCAACTGTGTTATATATTCTTACGACTCTGCAGAACATATTTCTAACTATGTTTTAGTTGTGAATTAGAATAACATTGGTATAAAGGGACTGTCAGTGCAAGTGCTTCTCACCAAAGAATCTGGTTTGGAATTGCTGTGAAAAGACTTTTCAGAAAAGAAACACTCACATCAAGCAATCAGGTTGTCCTAAGTACTGGGCTGGGAGGTACTGGCAGGGATAGCACAGACAGGTGTCAAGCTCTTGACCTCTTTCTGCTTTTACACAGTTTCACTCTGTGTAAATAATGTATTGTTATGAAGAACCTAATCATTATGCACAGCCCAATGATTCAGGTGTCCCACCTGGCAAGCTGAGCATCATAAAGATCTGGCTTAGGTCATCATTATGCTCTGTTCTATTCAGCAAGAAAAAACAACAACAACAACAAAAATTAAAAGAAAATTAAAGAAACAAACAAAAAAATTCAACCCACACACCAAACCAAACTCTGAAAAATGTCAGATCTGATCTGAGCAAGACTAAAAGAACCAAGAAGCAGGTTAGCTGCTGATACATTGCTTAACTGAGAAAAATATCTATTTTCAAATCCCCAAACTAAGGTGTAACCTGCTAGTGGCAATAACAGCACTTCACAAATACCAGCGATAGCTGACACATGAAGAGCACTATAGTAAACAATAACCTGCAGAGCACTGAAGCACATCCAGGTAGATTCCTCAGCATTGACTAACCACAACTATTCAACAATAAAAGGACTTTAAAAAAAAAAAAAAAGGAGGCTGTGACATTTTAAGTATTGGGATTAAACACGCCGACATAATTACTTATAAAAATGGTTTTAATAAACACCTTCAGCTCTTTCATCAGACAGCAAATACTGCTTCACTCTGCAGACCAGAATGACAGCACCAGCTCTCCTCCATCACGAGGTATTCACAGAATGATGGAATGGCTGAGCTTGGAAGGGACAACTGGAGCTCATCTAATCCAAGCTCCCTGCTCAAGCTGGACAAGCAAAGACCTGAGGGGAAAATAAAGTAATGCTGAAGGCAAAAATACCTTTAGGGTTGCTGGTAGCTCCATCCCAAACAGGAATTTCTCTTGTAGAAAAAAAAAAAATACCCAAAATCAAACCAACCAACCAAAAGAACACCCTCCAAAACAAACAAACAAACAACAACAACAAAAAAAACCAACAAACAAACAAAAAAAAGCAGCCCAAAGACACTTGAGATATTTTCCTTTTTGTTAGTCTGCAGACATTTTCTGTAGATTGGTATTTCACACCAGCAGCTCAAATAATGGAGTCAGGAGGTTTATAATCTGAGAAGACAAGGGAAAATCCCAGGCTCTGGTAAAGCCAAGGGCAATACTGTCACAGAGCCAAGATTTCTACCCTGACTCCTATGGACTTAAAAGACAAGGTAACAAGTAAATTTTTCCTTGCGTGCTCTCTTAATCTGGAGATCTAAATTAATGCGCGTCTGTGGTGTTCACTGAGCCAGTGTTATTAGCCAGTGTTAAAGTCTGGTACTTCACACAAAGCCTGTGCTTAACCTGCTGCACCTATAGACCAATTCTGCTGACTTACATAAGAAACATCACCTACATTTGCCAGCTGCTGTCATCTGCCATCCATATAAGCACTACCCAAGACTCGAGTGCTCGAATGCAAAGACTCTTGCATTAAAAAAAATCAGTCATCTAAGCTAAAGGAAATGCACAGCCTGGGGAAAAACTGACAGCTTCAGAACTGACAGGAATTATTTCTTTTATTTAGTCACAGAAACTTTAAGGCAGGAGTATATTTTCTCACGTGACTGTCTTCTTGAAAAAGCAGTGGGTACATCAGTGCTTGTACACTCTCCACCTTCAGCTTCCCTGAACTCCTTCAGGCTGCACCCACAGTGGGGCACAGAGCCTGGATAAAGACCAGCTGTTACATCTCTCAAACTACTCCTCAGTCAGAAACAACACGTGTTCTTATTATACAATTGCCTCATTATAATGGCAGGAAAATAACACAAGCATGTAATGCTTTGAATCATATACCACTTCTATGTGAGATGGAGATAAAACACAACCAAAAGTAACCCCTACACTTTTTTCACTGTTTAATTTATTATTGTTGTTCTGTCAGTCCAGATGAGCGAGTAGGTGAGTCAGTGTGTGAGATAATCTTTTAGGGTGAAAACTCCAATCTTGGTTTTTAAATAAAATAGTACCCAGATCCACTGTGGGTGGTTTACTCTGTCACACCTGTGACACCCTCCCACCTGGTACCTACAACACAGCTGCCACACACATCAAGAGTCCCCTGTGGGATAAGGTGTTAGCACCTCTTTTCACAGATGATGACACTGGTGCTCTCAGCAGCATCTATCTTTCAAATGCAGCCTTTGACAGATCCAACAACACACAGAGCATCCAACATCACTGGTCCCATTTTAAACCTCTGACTGTACATGCTTCTTCAAGATCACAGAGCAAACTTGCGGCAGGCAAAGCCGCATTAAGGGAGGTTTAGACTGGACCTTAGGAAGCACTTCCTGCCTAACAGGGTGCTCAAACACTGCAATAGGCCTTCTAGAGAGGCAGTCAATGCCCCAAGCCTGTCAGTGTTTGAGGCATTCAGTGCCCTTAATGATGTGCTTTAACTTTTGCTCAGCCTCGCAGTGGTCAGGCACTTGCACCAGGTGATTGTTGTAGGTCCCCTCTATTCTTATTATAATCATCATCAACCACAAGGGGAGCAGCAGGTAGCCTTATGTAAAGTGTGTCTAGGATTCCCTGGTGACAGGCACTAAATCTACTACATGTAACAGTAAGTTCCCCAGCACAAGCTGTCCCACGCGGGGCTCTCATTCAGCTGGTGCTCCCAAGTATTACTGTCATGTTTCTCAAAAGGCTTTCTGCATAGCACAGCTGTAACAGCAGCTATTTGACCTTTCAACGACACTAAATAAACACTAATCAAGAACAAAACAAACAAGCCAAAGCTTGATACCTGAATTCCAATCAAATTACAATCTCCTGGTTTTCTTGGTTTCCTGCTATCTCTTAATTTCTTCCAGTATGTTTTTTAATGCACCTGTTCAATGATATCCCAAGGCTGAGACTGCCCTGTAATCCTCAGTCTGTTATAGTCAAAGCAGAAATTCCTTTGAAATTCCTTTATATGAAAGGACTTCATATCAAGTCCATGTCTTTTGTGTAAATGTAACATAGAAAAGAAGTTTGTAAGAGCAGAGACATTAAAAGCCAGTTCTGTCTAAGGAAAGAAATGTTTCCTCACTCCTTTGAAACCAATGCACTGTCCTTGAAATACAATTAATCTGTGTGCACAGACAGAGACATCAAAGATTGCTTATTGACCTGATATGGGTGTCAGTGAGAACCACCACTCCTGTTAGACCTACCATGCTTTCTTCAGCACTGAGGTGGGGCCACTTCAGGTACCTGAAGTTAAATACCCCAGGGCTCTACTCTCTGAGCAGTTTTGCTGTAATTCAGGCAGCACCATCCTGTGATGCAATTTATGAGCAATACAGGAACATATGATAAGTAACAGTTCAGGCTGCTTTTAGTCTATGAAGCAGTGAATCCACAGCAATGTCTAACAGACAGCATGCTGCAGAGTCATCAGTCCCTGTGGAAGGCAAGGACTGACTTGGAGCTTCACCTCTGCAGAAGGGTGTATAAGGAGCAATCCTCATGTAAGGATCTCCACTTTCAGTTTAAAAGACTCCATTTCCTTAATACTTCCACTGTTATGCCCTCAACAAACAGTGGAAAACAAACAAGAAGAATAAACTTTCAAACTAAAGAACAAGACTGTGTTTAAGCTGATGCTGGCAACACTGCAGGTAGTCATGGAAGTATTATAAGAGAAGTCTGCATATGCCAATAACAGCCTCAGGCAATAAAATTGTATTTCAGACAAAAATGTAAGCACAATTTAACCCTGTGACGTTTGGGCGCCTTAATTAAGCAATAGCAGGCTGTTTTGAACTTTAAACACTGCATTTGATGGCAATTGATGACACAATGACACTTCTCAGGTTTTTCTTGAGTCATTTCAGACTATTTTAACCAATATTAACTGAAGGCACTAAATTCCTATCATTCAGTTGTTTGCAGAGCAGACTTTCATGATCAAAAGGGACCTTGACCACCTGTTTTGCATGTTTTAATTTCACAGAATTGCAGCCTGAAGAAGCTGAGACGTTACTGACCATCAGTAAGCCCTACCCTAAAAGATATTTTCCTCCAAGAGTAAAAGTATTCCACTTACTGCACTCCAAAGACAGTAAGAAGGTTTTTTCAGTCAGACTCAAAGAGGTATTAAAGGACCTGGTATTTATTCCTGTTGATCTCAGGTGCCTGATATCTTTGTCTTCATATAGTAAATGTGCCAAGCAAAAATCTCCCTTGCCAGTTACACCCTCTGTTAACATTCCTGGAGCTCAAGAATTTTTCCTGCTACAATGTGTTCTTTTCATTTCACATGCCTGAATTGCCAGGACTCACGCTTGGCCCACAATCCTTATGGGGACATACACAATCCAGTTATAAGGGGGCCCTTTCTAAGGACACTATTGCACCTGTCTATATGGCAGAGCATGTTTGAGGGGACACAAAGCTGTGCCACAAAACCCCATCTGCAGCTGACAAAGACTAACAGCTAAAAAACCCAAATAAAAACAAAAATCCAGTATCTTGTCATTGCTACAAATGATCTGGGATTTGTCCAGAACACATTATTTTGAGTCAGGATGAATGGTCACTGCTTTTGCTTGGTTTCATGGGAATTATGCTTATGATGGCAGTTTTGAAACTGTTGGCCAATTTTGTCAAAATAAGATAAATCTAAAGACACTAGCTGAGATCATAGCCCTTCTGTACTTGTGCAAATGTGTGCCTGGCAGAACAAAGACAGGAGTTGTGCCCTGGAGATGCAGGGATGTAAAAACAAAGCATTCTGTGACCAGGCCAACTCAGGAAATCAAATCTACAGAGCTGTGTTCCTTGGTTGATTGAAAGTATACACTGAATTGTACCAAGATTTCGGTTCCCATGTTCAAAATGCAATGTATCATATCAGTGTTACTTGTATTCTTTGAAGTTTAAGAGAGATGCCAGTTCAGGGGCATTTACTCAGAAAATCCTTCTCCCTCTCTCTTTACAGCTTCATTTGCACCAAACACATTATTCCCAAATGGAGGCTGTCAAATATGAATGTATCACTCAGTCACTGAGCTAAAAACTTGGGAAAACTAGCAAGTGTCTGATTTTAGACTTTCTTTTCCCTGTTGGCCTGTTTCTACAAAATTTGCAGGAACTTAATTACCTTGGAGCTGTTTTCCTTATGTCATACTTGGCTGAAACTGGGAAATGGCAAAAAATATTACATAAGGGACACACACCAAGACTCATGTGTATACATATATTAAGTGATGGCAAAAAACCTTGTTTCCAACAGATGCCAGTTATCTTTCTGAAGCTGCAATGCAGGTGTGGAGCATCCCCTCAGGCAGTGGAATTGCTCTCCAAAGTCATGTGCATGCAGGTACAGCCACATTCTGAAGCCAAGCATCCACAAGTGTATACAACAGTTTTGAGGATGACTTGTAAGCCACAGGTAAGTGGAGGAGCACAAAAAATGGTTTATTCTCAAAGAAAAGCTAATGAGATTAGTCCAATGAGGTTAGTGCACAAAGGCCACACAGAGGACATGAGCCAGGAACAGACTTGGAGGTATGGTACAATTCCTGACCAAGAGGAGAGGGAAAGGAGGAGCAGTGAAATACAGCTGAAGGGAACAACTGGAACTATCAGAAGAAATACAACAAGAGAGGCAAGCACCACAATACCACACACCCTGAAGAGCAGCTAATTCTGCCTTCCTTGGGAATTTGAGGGGACTCCGGATCTGATGATTCACAAACAGCATGGAAACAGCAATGGGTGTAGGGGGAAGCTGCTTTTATAGAGGGACCATCGGCATTGTCAGACTCCATTTCCTGACAGCCAGTTTGTAGGGAACAGTGTTACTGTGACTCACCAAAAGATGTTTGTTTCTTGTGGAACAAAGAGTCACCACAAGACTGATTGCAATAAGTTACATTTCCTTGAGATCCAACTGGCTCACACATTTGGCAGCCACAGAGACCGTGCCAAGCTGATGTACATTTCAACAACTGCAGATTTGAGACACTTCCAGGAAAAGAAGGAAAACACTTGAAGGCAACCAATCAGCTTTTAAAGTTTTGTGGCATTTTTAAAATTCTTTCCCCAGAAAATAAGCACTGTGTACAAAGATTTTCAGATGACATACAGCATGCTGAGGGCTGAAAAGTAACATCCAAAACTAGCAGCAAGGAAGCGGCCAGAGTAGCACAGTGATTTTATATTTCATTAATGATTCAAGACAGCCAGGCTTAGATTTGAGGCAAAGGAGAAGACAGGCATCATTGCTCTGATAAACTTGCAAAATAAAGCAGTGTCTTGCAACCATAATTTTCACAATTAGCCATCATATACATGCATAATTCCTGCAGACTTCAGTCTGTTAACCTATTTCAGTAGATCTATTTCTACGAATAAAATTTCCCTGGACAAAGATCTAAACTCACACAAGGCCAAGCCAACAAGGATGTGCAGATAAAAAGAGATGGCAGAGAACTGTGTATGAGAAACCAAAGCCTTAGTATACCTCAGGGTGTGGGGGAACTTTACATACAGAAGTTACAGGGAATATTAGTTGCTCTTATAATAGAAAAACTGGGAAACTTTCTGTTTAGGAAGAAAATGTGAGACAACGTCAGACCCCTTAAGGAGAATCAGAGCCAAGCTAGGATGTATCCAATAGGTTTGAAGGGGAGAGAAGTGGGAAGGGAGAAGAGGAACAAGAACCTTGCAAACCGCAGTAGAGACCTGGCAATGGGAACCTACAGTTGAAGAAATGTGACAGTAACGCTGAGCAACTGGCTTTGGCAAGAGCCTGACATCTATCTGAGGAAGAAAAGTTGCAGAACGCACCTAAGTGCTGAACCAGGCTGGCATTCGTTCGCAGATGCGATTTGCTGAAAGAAGCTAATAAAAGGCTTTGCCCGTTTAGCGTATGTTACTTAGGGAGATATGCTGCAGCTACTGCAGCTACGATATTACGTGTATCAGGAGCGGACGGGAGCTCTCGTAGTACCCACGGAGCTGTCCTGGCAAGGACAAGCCCCGGCGGCGCTCCGCTCTGCGGCCCCGGCGGTGCCCGCTACCCCCGTTACCCGGGCGGCGGGCCCGGCTCCGAGCGGGCACCGGGCTGTCCCGGCGGCGTTTT
>WBNO01030127.1:233259-243566 GCA_013400575.1 Peucedramus taeniatus
CCCCGCCGAGGGCAGCGGGGCCGGGCTGTCCTTGCGCGGTGGCGGGCGGGCGGCCGTGGGCGCCAGGTGAGCACCGCACTCTGCTATTTTTAGCAGAGTAAAATGCAGCAGAAGAGGAGAAGCTGAGTTTCTCACAGTGTCGTGTTCTGGGGCACTCTGGGACTCACCAAACACTGGCGACGGGCGACAAGCCCCGGGCGATCCTTGCACGTGCCGGTAGCTCCGGCGATCCGTGCCAACAAGTGGGGAAGTCTCTTACGGTTTCTTTTGCATGGCCAAGCAGGCAGGCTGCATCTCAGCAGTTACACGTGCATTAAATAACCCAGCTCATCACTGGCAGTGCCAACAGGAATTCATTCGGATGCATGAAGTGATATTTTGGGGGGAAAAAAATCAACGAAAACTTAGGAAACAAAACCTGTTTCCACTGTAGTACTGATTCAGCCACGAAGTCTACTGCATGTGTTCAATTATGCAAAAAAATCAGAAGCAATAGGAGCAGCAGTGGAGGTGCATTGCCAGCCACAGCGTCAGTTCTGTAGCCCAGCAGGACAAGCCAGAGTCATTAGATCTTGTGCTCCATCCACAGAATCAGAAAGTTGTAATCATATGAGAACCTGTGAGTGCTGAGCCACTGGGAGGGAAGGAGGAAAGAATGAACAGCTTCTTCATATTTGAACAATAATATAATGTAAACAAACTGAATGAGCATGTGAAAAGCTTGTATTTCATCAAGCACTAAACCATCCTCTTTGGCAGGGGTTATACTGCTGCCCTCTGCTGCTGGGAAGTTGGGCGGTTCTTGTGCCTAACGAGCAGAAAAACGGGCTATCTGCGATAAAAATCTCTGATTGCACATAACAGTTGTGTGGCCAAGAGCCTCGAGATACATAGTTCAGAACTGAAGAAAGGGTGAGCTCCCCACTTCTGCGAGAGCCAGGGGACGACAGCTCTCTAAGGCCGGGTGGGATGGCTGATTCACCGAGAGCGTTCTCTGGCCTCTCATGGGCTCACTTCTGCCTACAGCCAGCGAGGTGATCTGCCATCCACGTACCAACACACCTTTAACTCTGTACTTACATTGCTCACAAAGCAGGAATCCCTATCCCTCACCTTTTTTCCACTGAAAAGATCACAGGAAATTTTATCAGAACTTCATGGTAAGGAGTGCACTTTTACAGCTGGTTCTGACCTTGAAGCTTCGACTGCCCACAGTCAATTTGGGGTGACTATGACCTTTTAAATTGTCACTGAGAGGGCAACTGAATGCTGTAATCTCTTTGTGTTACTAGGCAAGCCTGCTAGTTTGGCTTTGACAGACTTGGAGGAAGTTCATAAAGACAATGTGTAAAATTCAATCTATGCCTATGCAACTGCCCTTGCCCATGGTAATTTAGAGCTGACTATCTCTTAACGACCTTTGGATACGTGTGAGGAAATGGATACAATCCAAAAGGGTTACACTCCAAAGGAATGTGTCTAGAATAGGTGGATGACAGAGAATATAATCTTACTTGTGAATTTGCCTTAAGAAAGTGGGCTCAGTTATTGTGGTGAGTAGACGAACTACTGTTACTGACAGCAATTAATTCCTTTGGAAATCACCCTCTAGGAAGTTACTTTGCATACCTAGACCTTTTAAACCCCTTGCATTCAAAAAGCTTGCTGGTGGGGGACAATACATCACCGTATCTAAAAATTGCTTGAATTAAGCTCCTTTTCTGCATTTCCCTATGCGGAGGCTTTCACGGCTCTGATTCTACTCCCTCCAACAGCTTGTACATGCTGAGTTAGAAAAATCCCTACACACAAGCAAACAGCAGGCATTAAGTAAAGGAGCATTCAGTGCATTACCCAAACAATAAAAAGCTGCCCACAAACCACACCTAAATGACAAAGGAGAGGTTAGAATGACTGCAAGCATTTGGAAGGGTGGAAGGGTGGAGGGGCTTCTGAAAAGGAAAGAACAGCCCTAGCTCTCTTTCTTTGGAACAAAGGAATATATTTTTAGAAGCAGTTAGCCTGGCCTATAAACCAAACCACAAGTATTTAGTCAGTGAATATATAGCATTTTCAGGCATTTCCTGTGATGAGCAGAAATCCCAAGAGACTGGGTGGAAAGCACCAAATACTACAAAAGTGTTGGCATGGTTTACTACACAGGAGGGCCTGCGTGACGTCTGTAGGGTATCAGAGAACCACTTAAAATGCTGCAGGGTAGCTGCTCTCTCTTATTAGTGTAACACACCCATTTATTCATGCTCATAACTGATGACAAACTAGTATTACAAGATATTAGGATGTTTTTCTTTATGTTTGCTTGGGTGCAGCAATACAAAATTGTTATTCAAATAATGAGTCACATGGCAGTCAGGGTGGGAGGGACAGCATTTGTTGGCAAGAGTAACATTTCTGTGCAGCATACCAGTGACATGTCTTTAGCATGAGAGGTTTCAATATTGGAGCTTCTCAGCAATTTTTGTGAGTTGTTTTATAGCTACAAGACGTTTCAAATTGCTTGAGAGAAAGCTTTTGTGGGTGTTGGGGGGAGTTGCTACACAAGAACTCTCTCCTCAGTTACTGAGGAGTCAAGAACTCTTAAAAGCTCATGCCAAAGCAACATATCCTCAGGAGCACTCGGCCAAGGACCACACTGGCAAACCAGGCTAACTTCCTGTCTTTTATTCACCCAGAGACAACACGGACTTAAACCAAGCATTTCACATTCTTCCTGCTGCATATGCTGGACTCTACCTTTTGTCCAATTTGGCTCCACACCTGAGCACAGACTGACTACCTCCACAGGAAAGTGCAACTTTGTGCTACTGATCAGTTCTGACACCCTGTCACTTTCAGAGTTCAGCCAATTTTTTTGTTGCATTAAATTTGGCAGAAAAATAACACCCTTTTCATCCCAACTGACCTCAGATATCAAGAGGGGCTGGGGAAAGCTGGGCTTAGAGTGAGAGCAAATTCAACACTAAGGAATAGAAATGCAAGGCAAATGGGACACTGTAATTCCAATTACATTCAATAAGAACTACCACATTTTCAAATTCACAAATGGTGTGATACACTCTAAGTCTGGTCACATCCAATGAACTCTCAGTGCTGGCCTAGAAGTCCAGTCCTGTTCAATTACTCTCCCAGCCAGGTGCAACATACTGTAGTTTACTGAGCAACACACAGGCAGGGTTATATCAGAAGAGAAGGCTCCAGGGAGAACTTACAGCACCTTCCAGTACCTAAAGGGGGCCTGTGATGAGCTTTTAAAGTAAGAAGGAAACAGCACCAAAATGGAAGGTTGTAGGTTTAGGAAGACACAGTGCTAACTTTTGTAACCAACAGCAATGTCTCCATTGGCACCCAGAAATGAGCCACAGGAAGCCAAGACTCCATGAAAATCAGGATTTGAAGCCAAATCTCCTGTGTCCAATTCGAGTGGATTAGGTTTTCTTCCTTACTACGCTCCACAAATTCTTTTTTAAATTATAGAAGTTGCTAACAACTAGTTTAAGAAAATATTCTCTGAAGTCCCCTGAATACAGAGCAGAGACAATTGTTGATATATGACAGTCCATAATTAAAATTATTCCTTGCTTCCCTTCCCACCACAGTTTTGTTATACCAGTTTCCCTGTGACTCAGTAGTCTGGAGCTAAACTTTCACCAATATTAGTCTCCCTTTTCCTAGACATTATAGGTTTGTAGAACAATTTGATCTAGTCTTTTAAGGGATGGGAAATACATACTGCACCAAACAACTGCTGTATGGCAGTGTTTAAATAACTGTCAGTCTAGGAAGTCTTTAGTTTTACTTTCCTCCTTCCATGGCCCACAGACCTTAAATCATTCACCATAGTAGTCAAGCATGAAACTAAAACAGAGCACAGATCTACTTACTCTGATTGTCTCAAACTAAAGAACAGTGACAGAAAGCAGCTGTGAGGGTATAGTTTTGTCTCCTCCTGTCCCCCAGGACTAGCAAGGATGGAAAAGTAGCATGTGAACAAAAAGCACAAGGGCTACTGATAAGAAAGGGAGTCCACGGATGATTCAGAGTGATCTGAGCATCACTGTGACAAGGAAAGTGATTGTTCTGAAACTCAGAGCTTTTTCCCAGGCTGAAAATGCTTTTGTCTGTTTAAAATGAAGTCAAGCTGATTATAAAGCAGGCCTTTATACAAGCCAAAGAACTGCTACAATTAAATGACACACATCAGGGCCAAGTTCTTTACCCCACAAGTTGCTAGCTATGTCGAGGCGGGGGAGCAATCTCAGCTGCCATGGATAGTAGCAAGGGAAGGTTACTATGAACTTAAGAGGAAACACTTCAAGTACTGCAAGATGGAAACTTCAATCATTGAATTGCAAGAAATTAACTTAAAGGGAAGTATTAGAAAGCATGCAATTATTTTAAAGGAAATTTAGGAAAAGATGCATATGCTTGCATTTGTGGAGAAGCTGCCTGTTCTGTGAAAGAACTGCTTGTCCTCTAAAGCACATAGTTAATAACTGTCCCTAAAAAAACCTGTTTGTGTGATGCAGTTATGAGCAATAAAACCACTGCATGTGCACAGTGAGAGTAATGAAAATCACTGTATCTATATGCAGCATTTGGAAGTTCTCTTTGAAAAGTCAGATTTTCAAAATATACACATCTTCAAAAACAGAGAATAAAAACATTTTAGAACACCACAAAAACCCCAAACCTCCTTCATCTGTATATTGTTATTTCTGGTTTTACAAGTTTTTAATTAAATGAAGCAATATAAAAATTCAAGTTTCTGGGCTCCCCTTTAAGAATTTGCACTTTTTACGTCCCACAAGAGATACTTTGACTTTGTTCTTCATCTCTAGTCCACACATTATAAATGCAAGTATTCCCAACACATCCATTCATCCTCTCCCATTTTAAGTTTCTGCTACACGTTTGGGTCTGATTTTCTTCACATCACATAAAAACTCTGCAGACCAAGCGATAAAATGTAGTCCTACTGTACTCATGGACACTTTTAACATACACGACATCAGTATCTGTGCTCAGCAGGCAGGGATGTAAAGCACAGCAAGTTCAAAGCAGCTGCTGATTTCACAAACACACATTCCTAGAAAAAATGAAATTAAGGGCGTGCAGAGAAAGAAAATCTTTATTGAAATATTGTAGTACCAAGCTTAAAAACTCTTTAAGATATACAAAAAACCTTATAATTAAGATTCTTCATACCAATTCCTTCTATTTTACAAATATAGTGATGTGTGCAAAACTCTTGAACTTTTACCTGGGGAAATGGTTCATACAGATGAAATTCATATGTGATGACATGCTTGGTACTATCTGTCTTCTGCCACAGAGAAGATCAAATGACCGGTGCTATTTATTAAAGCTGAGTTGAGTTTTTGTAACAAGATGCATTTCTCAAAATCATATAGCAAAATACTGTAATAAAAAAAAAACTATATAGAAGTGGAAAGGTAATTCAGAAGTGCTGAACAAGAAGGGATGTAACCACTGAGGCACCAAGCAATCAGCCCTGCCCTTGCACCAGCCTGTAACTCCGGGCTCACCCAGACCGAAGCTGCCAGGGCCCCCTCGTGGTCACGACCTGCACGATGATCGCAGATGCTCTTGTGCCTCACTGCACCTGCCCGTCTTTAAAATAATCTGAGCCAATGAAAGTGCCCCTGTCATTGCTGCTGTGACAGAGCATCCTGGCAAACCTTAACTGGGGCATACGAATCTTTCTTACAGGCAGTGAGCGCCCTGGGGTTTTCCCAGCCTTACTAAAGGCTAAGACACTTCCAGCACTTGAAGTAAATTACAGTTGTACAAATTACCATACCAGAGACCAAGACCCTGTTTCTGTGACACTGGACAAAAGTGAGGGCGCAGGAAGCAAAGAACAGGACGTGCACATAGTTACAGTCCCACTCCTGAGCTGTAGGTACACAGTTTGTGGTAATTTGGAGTGGGGCTGGGCCAAGCCTCATCCCCAATGGTACAGCTGTGAAAAGCAGGTGAACAGCATTGAAAACAATGAGCCATGCAGTGCCCAGGTGCACTGACCAACCACCAAAGGGAACAGGAGGCACACAGGTGCAATGCATGAACCATGAGGGGTATAAAGGGTTGGGCTAAAGAACAAGAAAAGCAGACACTTGCAGCCGTCTGAAATGATGTTACTCTGCATGGGCAGAAGCTTGAAGCCTTCTAAAGTGGATGGTGTTACTCTGTATGGGTTGAAGCTTTCTGAAATAGCATTGTGATAAGAGTATATTATATACACTCTGTATATTGTGGCTGTCTGGACTGCAGCATATGCTGTGACACCCAGCCTTCTATGGCTCAGGACTTGATACCATAATGGTATTTATATCTGGCAGATAATTTTTTTCTTGTGCTTGCCCAATGTTATTCTAAAGCCTGTCAAAGATTTTAGCCCTCCTAACTCCTGGATGAAAAGAGGCCAGAGGTGTTCTCATTAAAGGCAGTATTTCTTAGTTCTGCATGGAAACAGAGATACATATAAAATTATGCTTCCTCTGTAATACTAAAAGACTCAAAAACCACTACCACCTGCAAATCAGAAAGAGATTTTCATATGCCAGAACAGTTGCAAGCAGCTTGCTTATCCCTAAGAATAAATCTGCTGCTCTATTAGAGAGGTCACTTATCCTTGCTTCAAAACAGTGTCACAACTCACAAAGCTCAGTGCAAAGAGGCAGACAGTGATATCAGTGTCATTAAGAAGTACATGAAAGTCTAAAGAGTGCCTCTTCTAAAGCTTCATTGAAACCTGAACATGACCTTCCATTCTATTTGTCAAATGTGGAGCTCAGACAGTTCTCCTTGGATAATTACCATGATTGCCCTCTCTGGCAAAGGTATCTTTACATGGTTTAAATAAAAAAACCTGCCTTAGGTCATGTTTATCCCCATCAGTTAAACTGATACAGGTCACTTTGTAAATACTCTTCACCTCTCTCATTTATGAAGTGGAATGTTTTATTTTAAGGGTAACGCAAACACCCTCTTAGGAATATGCCATAAATCCATGGATATTATTTAATTACCTCTCCAGTTCAGACACAAACTGGCTTATAGATCTCCAGGTTGGATCCAAAACAGGAAGTTCAGTACAGTTCAGATTCCAAAATGTCAATTTCCCTGTAAAACCCCCACAGCATTTCTATGCTCCTGATGTTTGTTGCACAAGTTCTTAGAACTAGCACATTTCCAAAATAACCAGGAATATTTCACAGATGTGTTTTCAGTGTTCACAATTTAGGCAGCCCAGAACTGTAAGTACATTTTAAGCATTCATAATGCTCTCAAAACTGAGGATATGTTGGCATTGCCAGATGTTATCAAGATGATACATTGAGATTATTTACCTGGCATGCAAAACAGCTGGAGCTCAAGCTATCCCACTTAAAAACTTCAATAAACTAAAAAACCCACCTAAACAGAGCTCAATTGTTAGGGCACAACAAGTGACTTCATTTTCAGTCACTATCACAACTCAGAATGACACAGATATCAGACTTGAACATGAAGTCATGTCTTGTTCTGATAAGCTGAAATGAGACTTTTCTTTCTCACTAGCTAACTTAGCCCTCCCGTTTTTAAAAACAAATAGAAACCCTTTTGTTGACAGTATCATTCTTGGATGTCCACCTCCTCGTACACCATGTGAGAACAAACCACAAATTTATAAATTATAATTCTGTTCAGCAGAATGCCTGAAGTTAACCCAGTTTATGACTGACTGTGAGCATTTAAACCCTGCAGTTTGAATACTGATGCTTTTACCAGTGTTTTCAAAATGAGGTGATAAGTCTTCTAGCGGGAACATCAGCAAAATGTCAGCAGTCTTATGGAAATCCCATTAATATTTCTTCTGAACAGATGACTTAACTCATTATCTGGAAAACACAAGAAGTTTCACTTAGACTAACAGAAGACAGGACCTGGTGACATAATTATCTGTTTCTAGAGTGTACATGGACAAATTGTTCTACATCTTATCAGCAGGTAGAACTTCATTCTCTGAGTGCTGCATATTGCATAATCCAAAAGTATTTACCATACTAAATATTTTATTAAAAAGCATTCTGTTAAGCTTAATATCTCATAGGCCAATCTCATAAAACTACAGTAACTACAAATTCAGCACTTCTATTTAACCTAGTACACAAGACCTCTGAGAAGCTTTCCAGCATTTTATAGCAGTTTTTTCAGTGTTCAGCAGACGTTTCTCTATTTGCTAAACAATATCAGACTGCAAAGTTGCTCTTACTGTTGATAGATCAATAATGACACGGGAAGAGTCATTACCTCCGTGGCAACAGAGTGGCGACTGTCGGAGGAATATTGCGCGTGCTGCCGCCGCGCTCTGCCAGCCACGCCTCGGCTTCCTCACTGCTGCTCTCTCTGCAAGCCTGGTGTGCCCAGGGTACCAACAACCCAGGGCACCTCTTAGACTACAGAGGATTCAACTACAGCTCCGGTTACCTGCTTTCTGAAAGAATGTATACTCACAAAGGGTTTATTACACTTGAGTCTGGTGTCTTTGCGTTACTTATTTTTAATGAGCTATCTCTTTGTAGCAATAGCTAGGACAAAATTCTGGAAGGCAAATACCACAGTATTCTGTTCTTAGCCCAGTATTTTGTTGAAAGAAAACACTTAGTTGTCTTTAAGAATAAAAAGAAACCTTTCTTGTCAAACAATTTTTATTCAATTCCACTTTGACTCTGCAGGATCTAAAAGTAGCAGGAATCTTTATACTGGATTCAAATAACAAAAGAGATCCCTTGGGATATTACATTTAACACTTGTTATGTCTTTGTATATTGAAACAGTCCAACAAATAGAAAAACATACTTTTGCTCTGCATAAGTTACTGTAGCTCCCTCTAGCATGAACAGTACACTTTTTTTCATACTGCACAACCTTCAGCATGTTAATCACAACATATTAAACACAGAAAGCAAACACTCCTGTGTGTCTTGGTCACCATGGCTTGTGATGTTTTGCTGAAAGCCAAACATACCAACTCACAAAATACATCGTGTTCATCAGCAACGCAACATATGAACTTTGCCTTCAGATTAAACATGGAAAGTATTTCCTCATGAATACATCTATTTCTAAATACTGCAGCAACACTGTACTTATTCATAACCTATTCACATGGGATGACAAAGGGCAAGTTTGCAACAATCCCCTTCAGAATCTGTTCTTAATAAATTTAAATAAAGGGCAATAGAAGCAATCCTGAGGGTGGCTTCAAAAAATTAAAGTCATCACTCAAGCATCAGCTGGATTCCACAAAAAAACAGAATCAGGCAAGCACTCTTCTGAATGCTGAAAACATGCTGGTCTGCAAAGCTCTCACAAGAACAGAACTAGCTGGTAAAAGTTCTTTTCTTTACAAACATAAAGACAAATAGTCATTAGTATACCTAAAGTCCAGATACTTCAGCTGCAATATAAATTAGCACTCAAAATAGTATACTGTGATTTGTTATTTGTGAGAGATTGTATTTTAGTACAGAGGAAAACTCGTCAGCATTTACTCTACTTACAGGAGAGGCCCTGCTGCTTTAGGAGACCGCCACGCTCCGCGCCAAGTTCTTGGAAAGAATACGGCATCTGCCCAGGAGAGCGAGCAAAGCTGGCTGCACGGCCGGCCGCCTGCAGGACGCGTTCCAAACCCAGCATTCTCTGGCTAACATTAGGCGGTTCTGCCCCTGCTCCAGCACCGACTGAACCATCCTTCTGCGCAGGCAGCCAGCCCAATCTTGCTCCCATTTCTCCATCCCGCCGCCGCCCCTGCCAGGTGCTCGGGAGAAAAGGTCAAGCTGCACAAACCTCCTCGGGTCTCCACCATCAGCACCAAGCCCGAGCACGCGAAGCATCGACACTTTCTCAGGGACAAACTGCCCGCTTTACCCCATCAAAACCCAACCAAACTCGGGCAGCTGAACGCACTCAAATCGGTCCCCGGGCACAGCAAAGCCGGGAAGGAGCCAGGCCCATGCAGCACCTTGCCCGCACAGAGCCTCCGCCGCCTGAAGGCGCTGCCCGTCCCGGAGCGGCTCCCCCGCTGCCGCTCGCACCTGAGCGCGCTTCAGCCACCGGAGCTCCAGCGCAGCCCGGCTGCACCAGCCCCTTCTCCAGGGACCTGCCTTGACCCTCAGCCAGCCCCGGCCCCAGGGAGCTCCACCACCGCCATCACCACCGAAGGGCCGGCGGGATGAAACACAGACCCCGCCCGAGGACTGGCGGCGCGGCGCGGCACG